>LIHB01000054.1:7551-194966 GCA_001297265.1 Mycosphaerella arachidis
AAGACAAAGACGCTGGCCAGATGAATGTTGACGCCAGCAAGACAACCAACAAGAATGACGCTGGCCTGATAAAGCTTGACGCCAGCAAGAAAGACATTGACGCTGGCCAGATTAAGGCCAACGCTCGTACCCAGGGCAATCCAAAGTCCCTTTGTCCTATTGTGCACGGAGAACAATTCTGCCTCCCTGCACCCAATAAGCCGCCGAAGCAGAACTGCGACGACTTCACCAGGGCCGGTTGCAATAGTCGTTGAAATTCTGGTGAAAATTGACGGGAGCCCACATTACCTCTGTAAAAGAATGGTAGCTTGATGTTTGGTGCAAGGCGTGTTGTTTTGTCGGTGATCTACGAAGGAAGAAAGTGGCTATAGCCCGCATGTGCGGGCACGGACCTCCTCGCTTCAACTTGGAAACCATCTGAATATTCCTGTACATACCTAGGTAGGATATAACATGGAACAAATGGGCCAGCGCAAGCGGCGACTATATCGGGCCGGCAAAGAACCATACGTCGGATCTCACCTCTATTCGTGCGCGATGTGTGCGCGAAAGACCACACAGGCGCGGCACCGGATATGGTGCAGCAATTGCCGCTTGTCCTCAGGATCCAGCCAAAAGCTTAGATTCCCCCTTTTTTAACGCAACAGGTGAATCTGGCTGCCATAGACCCAGTGAGACGACTTGGACGACACGCTCGCCTCAGCCCGCTACGGTCTTCGAATGGATCGTTTAGCTTTTGCTATTGGCGTCGGCCGACCCGCAGTGTTGTCGTTCCATAATATCGAGTGGACTGCAGAAGCGCTGGACTCCGTGATGGTGCTTTGGGCATAACCGGTGTTTAGGTCTTCGCACGCTTCGTCGGTTGTGCTGATCCCCCGCCGTTTCCTGGAAGGCCTGGATCTTATTCTCTGCCTCGATCATGTGACGGTGTCGGCCTCTCCCTCGATGTGTCCTTCATCGTCTCCGCCGTGGTACGGGACTGGATCCTGCCGCCCGCCAGTATGCTCTCGTCCGATCGAGAGTGCTTGCGCAACCGATGCCTCTTCAGATCCTTAGGGTATAGAATCGATGACCACAGTCCCGGCATCCATATAGTTTGTCCTTGTCCAGTATAGGCTTCCGAGAGTGGTTCCTCAGGTGACTTAGAAGATCAAAGACTTCCCTGCATTCCTTGCAGGCATAAGCCCCTTTCGATCGATGGCCTCGAGTTGTTGAGCTGGCAGTTGAGCCACGTCGTGATCGCGCTTCTGCGTATTGTGGTAGTGGTTCTAGCTCGGCTGTATAAGCGGCAGAAAGCCTCATGGTCCGCTCTGGTAGAGGCGGCAACGGGACGGCTGGCGGAGGCAGTTCATGTCAACTACAGGCGGCTCATGTGCTGTCTCGGTGCGAGAAGGGTCCATCGCTGGTGGTGTAGGGAGACATGGTGGTGGTGTAAACTCTGGTTCCTTGCGTCTCCGCGCGACCGTGCTGACTCTAGGACCATCGATTGAACCTGGCACTCTGCGACTGTAGTCTCTGGTGGAGCTTGAGCCGGAAGCTTGTCCAGCGTAGACTCCAGCACACTGTCCACAGATGCGTGACCCAGAGTTTTGTCGTGAAGAGTACACTCTGACGTGGTTCCCGTCCGCCACGGATAAGAGTAGCGTCCTGTTCGAACAGACTCGAGAATTTACTATGTTGAGTCTGTGCGTCTAACTGCCAGCTACGTCCTAGATTATGATCGAGCCCAACGTTAATGACACTAATAGAGGGCAGGTCCGGCAGCAAGTGCAATGCGAAAAGGTGTAAGCAATTGTCCCAACGTGGTTTTATATGGTCGATGAAGAGGTCATCCGGCATCGGAGTTGTCTGCACGATAATCGTCCTTGGTGGAGGTAAGACTTGGGTTGACTTCGCAAATTATCTGTCGGTCCATGGTCAATAATGGATAAAAGGAGCAGCAGCGGATCGAAGCACAGCCTGCAACGGACAGGTGCCCCCGACACATCTTGTACGTTAACGATGACCGCCGGGAATTGTACGTTGTGACACCCAATGGACTAAGGGACTTCATGCAGGATTGTGAAACGCTGCTCGGGCCTGGACAACCTGCATAGGAGAGCATCGGTTCAGCTCCTGTGACGCAGCCTCATGCAACTAAAGTTTCTCCAGGGCGACGGGGCCAGCGAGCTAGCTCATCAAAACTGTGGCTGCATGTGATTGTCTCCTTGACATCATCCTATAAGGCACGAGCTGCCGCTGTGCTGTGGATGCAGGCCCCGTAAATTGATAGACCAATGTCGTGAATCTCCCGCATGATCGGTTGTCCTCAGCTCATCTTTCAGCCTCATACCTGCAGCAACCGCAAACAGCGGAGAAGCGACTCGATTCTAGCTGCCGCTGGCTTCTTGTTCGCAGGTCGACATGATCCTGAACTTTGCTGAGATCGATGATGAACGCAGGAGCGGTCTTAGTATCCCGCTGTTGATGGATGCGGTGCATGACCAGCGATCGATGCCTGCTTCTAGCATCGGTAGAGCGCTGTGATGCATACTCGTCGCTCGCTTCGGCATACATTTGCGACTCGCCAAGGAAGGCAACTGACTGCCCAGCCAGTGCCACGTTTTCCCCATCAGACGAGCAGCAATCAGCGACCCGAGATGGATCGTTCAATTCCATGTGCCATAAACGCACCCATACTTGGTGCAAAAGTACCAGGCCTGAACCACTTGTTGTAATGTCAAGGTCCTGCCAGATGCGCGAAATTTTGGTCCTCTGTCCGTGTGGGTACACGCTGTCAACCGATCACAACGAATTTTCAACGTTTGGACCTGGAACGGAGTGCCCAAGTACGGCTCCGAGAATTGCTGCTTCCATATCCTGCGTTGGTCAACCATAGCGAAAGACCCCAAAGGGCTGATTTCGAAGTCGTCGATTTCCTGCGCCTATGAGCGCCAGTGCTATGTGCAAAAGTGCCACTTAGATACATCATGTTACCACATCAACTCCTTGGATGCGCTGTGTTTCGTTCCGAATCCTATGCAAGCGAAATCCTGTTACTCTACACACGGTACCGAATGCTTCTGTTGATATTGGCAATCAAGCTTGACAAGAAACCGCCACTCGATGATGAGCTTGGTGCTGATACTAGACGACGTCAGCAAGAACTTCCATCACGAGCAGGATCGAGATGACTTACCCTTCATCGCTTTATCCGCCACAAGCGCAATCAGCGCCGCACCCACACCACTACCATCCTTCGCGATACCAATTCGAATCTTCTTCTCGCCCTCTGGTCCAACCTCTGGGATGTCTCTAAGCGCTTCACGGATGTACTCCTCAAATCTCGGATAGAACTCCACCAAGCTACCGTCGACACCAATGTCGACGATGTCATCCTCGTTCACTTCTAGAGAAGCATTGTTGGTAGTGGGGATGTCAGTCGGCTTCTTGAGCTTTTCAGTGGCGATCACGACTGCAGCGATGGCAACAGCTGAAAGCCTAGCGGCACGCTTGCCGATTGCGCTGGCGATAAGGCGCACTGCTTCGGCGTCTTCTGAGGAGGCGGCAGTAACGCCGTATTCCTTGTCAAGTGTCTGGCGTGTCACCTTCAGGCCGGCCGAATTGTCTCCAGAAGTGATGGACAGGAAAGACGTGTCAATACCCCACTGTCTGTACAGAGGCGAATCCTTGTCCACATTCGTTGTGCTGTGGACATCGTTCTGGTTGCTGTGCTCGTCTGTGAAGAGAGGAACAGCCTTGTCGTTCAACAGGTCGAGCAGAGACCTTCGCAAGATCTCCCCCAAGAACATACCTGACACGCGCTTCTCGAACATCTGGATGCCAGGGTTGACACTTTCCCGGTCAAGGTCGCGATCATATGGTGTAATGGGAAGAACAGACAGCTGGTTGTCAAAGCTGCCCCACTCCGTGTTGATGATCATTTCACCAGTCGTCCTGTCCAAATCACCAGCTTCAGCTCCCAGCTTGTTGAGCTTCGTGACCTTGTCCAGCTTCTCAACGTACGCGCCGTTCGTTCCTGTGCCAAAGATCGCGCCAAGAAGTGTGCGGGTCTTACCAGGCGATGTGTATGATCTTGCCATGAGCGTGCCAACAGTGTCGTTCACCAAAGCTGCGACTCTCACAGGTAGGCCGAGTGCATCGATCTCCTGCTGCAGCAGCGCGCAGACATCCTTTCCGACAGTATCGTGAATGTCAAAGCCCTTAGTCCACCTGATGAGGGTGCCCTTATTGATACCAGACTGCTGCACTGGAAAGCTGAACGTGAAACCCAAGCTGAAGACATCCTCATCCCGCTCGCTCATGAACGACTTCTTCTTCTCCTTGCGCCCCTGGTAGTGCTCCCCATGATGCGTCTTCAGAAAGAGCTCAATCTGCTTCGCCAAGAACGCAAACAGCTCATGGCTCGTTTTGGCAACCATAAGATCCTTCGGTATGGCAACCTTGCTCTGCGTCAAGCTGAACGTGCTGTTGCCATGCAGCTGAATCGAACACACTCGGAAGTTGGTGCCTCCGAGATCGACAGCCATGTACAGTCCCTTCTCCGTTCCATTTGGCACAGCCGTGACATAGGTCGGGATCTGGGACATGGTCGCACCAGTCTTGCCCAGACCTTCGTCCATTTGGCGGATGAACTCTTTGACGCCGCGGTTCACATCTTCCTTGGGGTACTCGAACTCGGCGGCTACCCGCTCTGCTGCTTGAGCTAATGCCATACTGCGCGGGTTCTGGTGGTACAAGCTTCCGGGAACGTGCGGTGGAGCCCGGCAGTACAGTTCTGAGACGAATGGGTTCGGCGACGGGCAGGACGGTGGTGGTAGCGGTGGGTAGCGGGATCGCAGAGAGAACAGCGAGCTGTAGGAGACCGGGAGGATGAACTGCGCGAGGACTAGCAGTAGTAGGACGACGAGAGCGACAAGAGCCGTGGGCTCGGCAGCTCGATGTCGAAGTCTGCTGTAGACTGACTTGCTTCCTCGAAGGTCGCGTAGGAAGGGGAGCTCTTCGTCCTGTTCCTTGAGGTCTGAGACGTTCCTGGCGCGTTTGAGGCGGGCGAGGGTGGCCTCTTTGGGCTGGGTCGGGAGGCTGTAGGAGCGGTGGTGTCTGCTCGGTGCCAGGATGGCTGATGTTTGGATGGATCGTCAGGAAGAAGCAGAACAAACAGTAGAGTGGTGTGGTGTGGCGTGGCAGTGACAGCAAGCGCCTGGAGCAAAGTCGGAGGGTCGCGGAGAACGGTGGTGGAGCAGCTGTATACCAATCGATGTGTCGTGCGATTCACGGCTGAACGTGCGTGGTGGTGGTGGTAGTACAACTTTTGGAGCAGATCGGGTTCAAGCCGCAAGAAGAGCTCTCCCCGCATCGGCCAGCCCTGCCACGCGACCTCAAACGGACCGACTCCAATGCTGTTGTACTGTGGCCATTCACCGTGGTTGGTTGTTTGTCCTGTGAATACATAATGCCATTCTCGCTGCCGCGCTCTCGAACACGCTGCTCGCCTCGTGTCCGTCGACTCCACTATGAAACCTGGTCTAGCAACGGCGCTTCCACGGCGAAGATAGCTGCGTTACTACTGCGAAGATTCATATCGTCTGTGAAAGTGGAATCGAAACAACGTTCTCAAATTTCCTAATGTCATTTTCAGCCCCAAGCGAGTCATCTATGGAGACGGTTTGCCACTCGACTGAGACACGACAGGCACGAATGCTAATTTCTCATACCTTGGATCCAATCGATGTCCGCATGACTTACGCGGCTTTGATCTGTCAGGAAGATTCTGTTCAAACGCTCCACAAGCTGCTGGACATGTCGTCCAGATCCTCATCTTGCTGCATCTTTGATTTACGACAGAACAAGGACGAGTGCTAATTTCTCACATCTCATGTCCAGTCAGAGTACGGAGTCGTCCAATGCCTTCCAGCAGGCGTGCCGAATTCCGAAAACGACCACCCGGGAAGTGGCAAATGCCTTCGCATTGCATGATAAAAAACAACACTTGCATGTGAGACATTCGACGTACATGTGCTAGATTTTCGTATGTCAAGACCAATAGTTTCAACGAGCGATCTGAAGCTCTGCATCGTCTCCGCGTGGACACGACACCGCCTGCGGGGTGGCGCACGCGGATACATATTTTCAAACCCTAAACTTCCCTCCACGAACCTGGAGCGGCCTGCCTCCCAGTATTCGACCCTCCATATGCCTGGTATTGCTGTTGTCCGGGATAACTGGCCTGTGGACTAACGGCTGTTATGGGGGAGACGACATCGTTAGGCGTGCTGGTGTGGTAGCTGGGAGGTATGCTCGCCTCATAGCCAACGCCTCCTCGCTGACCGCTTCCAAAGTAAGTTATGTTCGAATCGCCTGTCGCTGTGTCAACGGTCTCATCCGGTGAGACTGCAGTCTGCAGCGCAGGTGAGTATGGAGCATGTCCGGCTGGTCCACGAATCTGGTTCTGCGGGCTGTATGCAGAAGGTGAAGTCGGTCCACGACCTTTGTCGTAATACGATGAGGGGGGACTCGGTCCACGACTCTGGTTCTGCGGTCCATATGGAGTGGGCGAGAGCTGCCGCTGCTGTTGGTAGTTATTGTATGGCTGCGCTGCAGCGGTCATGGTACCAATATCGCCGGAGTGAGCCACCGACACATTATGCGTGCTACCTCCGTCGTAGTACCGTCCTGTCTCCTGCTTAGGAAGCAGACTGTCTTGCTGTCCAGCATACGCTGGGTCTGGGTTCTGGTATAGCATCTGCGATCCTGCATTGGGAATTGTCCCTCGCTGATCGAACTTCTCCATTTCAACATCCTCGTAAGGCAGCTCTACTTTCCTGCTCGTTGCATTGTCCCAGCTTGGCATCGCTGGCAGTGCATCCCCGTTGTACTTTGCGCCTTTCGAAGGCGTACTAAAGGTTGCTGTCTGCGGAACAGCCGCGCTTCTGTATCCTGCTGCTCCACTGGCATACAGAGGCGGCGGAGGCTGATGGTACTGGTTTTGGTAGGGCGTTGGGGGCGCTTGCTGGTATCCATCATTTTTGCTAGATCTCCCTCCTCTGGGGGAGGGACAGCACGCATTGCAGCATGAAAGACAGCCGCAACAGCACTCAGCACCGCAACAAAGGCACCTGGCGCAGCAGCACACTAGTGATAGGATGATCAAGGATCCTATGATTATGCCTACAATTACAGGCCACTTGCAATATGCTTTCTGCATGCACGTGTCCCAGCCCGAGAATGTATGCTTGACACCAGCGAGCGAAGATCCAACATCGCGCTGTAATAGTATGCTCGGCATTGTGAGTGTGTCGTTCGTATGGCGGCGCTTGGTCGTGGTCTCGTAGGTCGTTGTGGCGTGAAAGTATTCGAGTCGCAGAAGTCGTTACAAGCAACAATTCATCTCCGATTCGTTCCCAAGAAGGTTGCGATATGTGTCCTGTCTTGAGCTTCCTGTTTATCTCTTACTCCTGCACGCGCCCACAGTTCTCGAGTGTTTGCTACACACGCGCCTGGCCCAGCCTCCCGCAGTTGGTGTAATCATGGGCTGTGTTGTTTCAATGAGCGTGCTGTGCCCCCAAGTCGCATTAGCCGTGGCGAATGAATGAATATAGTGAAGATGCAAGAGATGGTCTTTGTCAAGTTTCCGCGGAGAGGTGTCAGGAGGCGTCGATCATCGGAGGCACCAATAATGCATCTCGTCCCTGACGGTTGGTACTCCGCCATAGATTGTGAAACGTAGCGCAGGAGCGTGGACCGTAAATAAATCTGTGATCTGGATAAAGTGCGGGGGAAGCACGTGCAAGAAGTGAAGTGACGTCGATACCGACGAACACTATACCATTGACATCTACCATCACGTCTTCACATCTGCGCAAACGGGAGGCTTCTTGGGCTCGGACTTGAGGCAGCTGTCCTAGCCACGGCGAGAAGTCAATGCCGGCGTGATGTAGGCATCAGGGCGGCAGGGCATCCACATCACTGGGACGAGCTGCAGCCATGGTGCTCACAAAAGAGTAACATAGTACAACTCCCAGTGCCAGAGAATGTCGGACCATATATCTCTGACACGATGTTAAGCACTTGCTCACATTGCGTGCGGTGTCTCTAGCACATGAATCGCGAACGTCGCTTGAAACCTAGCTGTTGAAGTGTCGTAGAGCTCTCAAGACCTGTTCGTGGCTATACACCTACGCTGATTGAACTTTGTTAAGAAAACTGGGACGAAAGAGCACCACAGGCATCTCAAACCATGCCCAGCACTCCAGTCCAGTACTGACTGGTCCAGCACGCGAATTTTCCCGGCCCCTGCTACCAGCGCCAACTCCTCGGATCCAACTTTATCTACAAAGTAGTCCAGTTCAACAAACTCCTTCTAGGCAACATTACCACCCTCGGCATCGTGCACCTCCAATGCACGATTGGGAGCCTCAAAAGTGACCGGCCTTGACTTCTCGCCCGAGGCATTGAAGCAAGCCCGACATCTTGCAGATCATGCAGCTGGAGGCAACAAGCTATCCTTCGTGGAGGCGAATATGTACGTCGCGTCAACGCAACTCCAGGCAGGGTCATATGACCTGGTATAAACTGCAATTGCTGCGCTGTGCTGGTTGCCAGATATCAAGCGATGGGCGAAAGTCGTTTCAGAACTGCTAAAGTCTGGTGGAAGGCTCTTCATTCGGGAGGGTCATCCCATGTTATGGACTTTCGATGATATGATCGCGAGTGCTCCAACCGTGGGAAATCCGTATTTTGATTGGAGAGGCCGATGGATCTTGACGCTGGAAGGACGAATGTGGATATCGATCACCTGTTCAAGAACAATAAGACTGCCGAGTGGAATCATGGTACGGGAGAGATTGTGCAGGCTGCGATGGATGCGGGGATGGTGATTACAGGGGTTATAGAGTATAAGGGTGTTCCTTATGGTGCGCTGCTGGAGCAGATGGCTCAGACGGGACCTTTTGGTATGCACCAAGTACCACGTTGAGCGATGCTGTGCTGACTTTAGCAGGCGACTGGGAGCTTAAGGAGGGCAAGGATAAGATGCGATTGAGTTACACACTGCAAGCTTTGAAGCTCAAATGACTTCCGTACGATCTAGAGAGTTGATGCTCATGTGGTGGCATTGGCTTTTGATAAATCTATCATCAACCATGAGTGCAATCCGCACAACTTCCGCAAGTCCTCGCTGATATCAAGTTACAATGCCGGCGCGATGGCGGTCGGTTAGCAGCTATTTCGCTAGATCATTGTTAATGCAGGCTGCCGGCCAACGGCTAGGTCAGCAAGTCCTGTATGCTGCCCACCAAAAAGTCGTCATCTCAGATTGGATCTGGAGGATCAGCTACCTTCGAACTACGGGACTTGTCGTCTCTCGACCAATGGCGTGGCTCCGTAGGGCTGGATGCACATAGCGGTCACTCTGGATGCCACGCTGAGGCCTTCGCAATAGAATCTGGATATGGGTTTCTGACTACTTCTTCGTATGCTGAAGCGTTCTGTGTGCTCCCTGGTAGGAAAGATACTGGTCGTCTCCGGAGTCTGCTTCAAGGAGTCCATCAATTTCATTCTTGACCTCGCACGCGTTCCCCGTGTGATTTTGGTGTGGTATAGGTCGGAAATGTGGTTCGTACGCTCAATGCTCGCACCGACTTTCTGGCACCAGGCTGTCTCTGGGATGTTCATTTGGCTCGCATACCATTTGCCAGCGTAGTGGAGTGGGGTTACTAATCGTAGAACGTCGCACCAGCCATACTTCGGTTATGTCATCCAGGCCACGCTCTCACAGAGTCTGTCGGCGCAATCTGTAGCTTCTGCAACCAGTCTCCTCTGATTTCGGTAACAATGGTGTATCGAATGATCTATTTATCTCGAGCACAGTCTACTCCATCTGGAGCAGGCTGGACTGCATGAGGTCGGTATCTCGCTCGGATATGCCAGCAGGGAAGTACAGTTCAAGAAACTCCTCCTTGAGCTGCATTGGATTTGCCTCAAGGCTGTGGAAGGAGTGTATGCTGGAGGAGGGAGCCGCTGATCGTATTTCTGAAAATAGGTCTTCGGGCACAGAGGACAGTCCAGTTGATTGCGACTGTATGTCGGTTCCATTTTCGTAGTGGTCCTCTAAAGAGACGCCATTGCGACCATGGCAAGTCGAGATATGGAATGGACAGTCGAGCATGGTTTCGTCCTCAAAGCAATAATGCGGCGCAATCCCAAGGGACGTCGAGTATGGGGAGGAGTGTCTCGAGACCAGAGTCGCATGCTTGGGCCCGTGGTGAAGCTGAGAGCGACGCTGGAGACCTCGGTGGAAACGTGACTGGATTGTCAGATTTCGAGTGTTGAGGTCTCCTATCCATTGCACTGGCAAGCCTTGAGCAGCAAGGAGTAAGATGCTTAGAAGGCTTCGTGGCTGCCGCGTTGTTGCGGCACGGGCACGTCTACGTCGGACAGTACTGATATGTCTAAAGGAGCCGACCTACTTCGAATGCGGCCGCCAGGCTGAGTGGTCTCCTCATGCAGACGCCCTTTGAGCATCCTCATCCAGGACATGAGACACTTGCGCGCTGAATCGATGTTAGCACAGCTGTACAACTTGGAAAAGGCATGCATGGATGGGCTCATGTCTGGAAATGTAGGTGATGCGCGCCTACATGTCGTAAATTTGCCAAGAGAACTAGATCTCCAGAGAGGAGATGGAAGATGACGTCGTCTCTTGCAGCGAGTCAGCACGGACCGCGGCTTTCGCGTTTTGGCTTCTGGCATGTTGTACTCTAGCGAAAACAACAACACGCGCCGCACGCTACAGTACATGGCATCTCACGTGCCGATTCTCGCTGTACAACCGAACGACCACCATCGCGCTGACGCGAAGACGCGCAGATTTGCAGAGATCAACGGCATCCCCATGCGCGACCCGAACACGCAAACGGTCATGGCTCCAGCAGACGACGCGGTGCGCGCGCAGGCACAGAAAATCCCATCAGTATTGCGACTCCCACTCGTCGTGCTGACGACCTTCAGCCTCAGCTCAGTCGCATACTCGCTGCTGTCTCCCTGGGCCGGACCAGAGCTGGCGGCCGTCAGCCGCGACCTGACGTCTGCATGGCACATCGGCGCGATGGTCCTGTGGAAGCTTGCTGAGCTTAGCATTGCATGGTACGCATGCTACGACTGTGAGTACACGTCCCCTCCAAGCTACATCCTCCATCTGACCGCCGCTGACTCGTTGCGCAGATTTGGATCTTGCTTGCTTGACGCTGCTGAACAACGTGCCCCACTACTTTCTCCTCAACACTTTCTACGGCATCGACTTCTTCGCGACCATCATCCCACTCGCCATCGATGTTCTCACCATTGCCATCCCCTTCTGGGCCTTCCGAAGCCTTAACCGGGGCCATGACACGACTGTCCCCAGAACCGACAATCAACGCATTGCTCAAGACACGATCAATCAATGGTTCGTCGCCGCTTTCGGCTCGTCGATATACTCGGTGGTGGTCTATGGCAGCTTCACCACCTGGCTTCCAGTATACATCGTTCTCCACTTCGATGGCGTGAGGAGCCTTGAGAAGGCGCACAGCACTGCGATCTGGGTTCTGGTGGGCCTGTTCGCGCCACTGGGCTATGCGGCAACGCAATTCATCTTCGTGCCAGCCATTGGATCTCACGGCACACCTGGCCTCACCGACAGAGAGGTAGCACCAAACGCTCGCCGCTTCGACGGAGAGACGGCTACGCTGGGGGAGACCATTCGCAACAGCATTCCGGGTCTCCGTGGCAAGGAGTTCACCCGCAGAGCAGAGATCTTGGCAAAGCGTACCGCAATCCTCGCTGCATGCTCATTCCTGAACACCTTTGTTCGTACATACTTCACGATCGAGGGCGCGGAACTGGTTGGAGCTCTCGGCTGGTCTGCTGTATGGGCGGCCGCTGCTGGCTTGACCGGTCTCGCCTTCGCCTGGGTTGGCAATGAGTAAGCAAAAAGGTAGTCTCAACAGGTGCTAAGTGTGACAGCAATCAGCTATGGAGTTTATCAGGGCGGAGATACCCAGGTGCGCTGATATATTGAAGCAAGACCAAGAAATAGTTTACAAACGAACGATTGATCACGTGAAGAATTCCCCACAACCTTTGGCTTTGCTCGTCTCGTTCCAAGTCGACTCTTCAACTCTTTTCATCACTTCATCAAGGCAGGAGCAAACTGCAAGCTCTAAGCCGGCAACGTGTCGCTACAAGAACGATGGTCGCGTGAGTCGTTTGTCTCAGCTTCGCCATGGACTCGTGCTTTCCCAGGATGACGCAGCCTGCGTCACTCCCATGCTCCACGTTCAAAGCGAACATCCTGCTCTGAGATCCTCACCAATACTATCTGCCTGTGTCTCCATCACTTTGCGCATTTCACCTCACACTCACGTTTTGAATCCCGAGCCAAAATGAAGAAGTTCCTCAACAAAGCAAAAGCCGCCCTAGACAACAGCGACTCTCACACATCATCGCACAGCCAAGTAGTCGAAGGACCATCAACAATACATCCCCCAACACTCGCCGACGTGACAAGATACAGGTATCATCATGGTACTAACCTGGGATCAATCTTTGTGCAGGAACGATGGCTTACCGGCTGCATGCATCACGAAAGTTTCCCCGGCTCAAGCGAATTGACATCAGTAGAAGGATGGGTAAAGATGGAAGGCATTGACAAAGCCCGCGAGCGCTTCGAACGACACTGGCGTGAGTATACAACCGATGCGGATCTCAACTGGCTTCGCGATGTTGCAAAGTGCAATGCGATCCGCCTTCCAATTGGATACTTCACCTTGGGTCCTGCGTTCTGCGAAGGCACACCTTTCCAAGCTGTGGGAGCTGTGTATCAGCATGCATGGCAAGCTGTCAAGGACTTGGTCCAGCGTTGCGGCTCGAGAGGGATCGGTGTGCTGATTGATCTCCATGCTCTGCCGGGTGGAGCTAACGGAGGGGACCATTCTGGCACGAACAGTGGCAAGGCGGCGTTCTGGCATTCGCGTAAGAGCAAAAGCCTGGCTATCCGATGTCTCTGTTTCATTGCTCAGCAAGTCCGCGATATGCCTACGGTGTCCGGTATTCAGATCGTCAACGAGGCGGAGTGGGATGCCAATGGCATGTATGAGTGGTATCGTGATGTGTTGAAAGAGCTCTCGACCATCGATTGTACCATGCCGATTTATATCTCCGATGGCTGGGACCTCACACGCTGCGCTGGCTGGATACAGCAGAAGAACACAATGGTACACAGACATGCCAACCCTGTAGTCATCGACACTCATCTATATTGGTGCTTCTCCGACGGCGACCAGCAGAAATCGCCCCAGCAGGTCACATGCGAGGTCGGAAGCAAGCTGCACGAAAATGAGCTCAAAGATGGCAGTGTCGTTGATCGAGGCGCCTCCCAGGCTGTAGTCGGCGAGTACAGCTGCGTTCTCGGAGACGCCTCATGGGCCAAAGGTGGAGGCGACCCCAAAGAACAGCTCGTCCGCAACTTCGGCAATGCCGAGTCTCAACGGTATCAGCAACGAGCAGGAGGCAGCTACTTCTGGACCTACAAGATGGACTGGATGCCAGGCGGCGAATGGGGCTTCAAACAAATGACAGAGCAGCACGCCATCATTCCGCCAAACTCACTCACCCTTCAGGTACAGGATCTCCAGCAACGCATCGACCAGGCACAATCTCAGCGAGATCATCTTCGAGGCAATTCGTGGGGCTCGCATTGCCAATATTGGGACTCGAACCATGCTGGTGAATATGAGCACGATCGTTTCGCTCAAGGGTGGGATGTTGGGTTCAGCGACGCGATGGTGTTTTTCGCTACGCGCAGTCAGCATAACCTTTCTGGCGCGGACAAGATTGGTATGCTTGATATGTGGATTCTGAAGCGATTGAGGGAAAGTGGGCAGGCTGGGAAATTTGTGTGGGAGTATGAGCAGGGGTTGCGGCAAGGTGTTCGCGATTTCTATCAAGCCGCTGGAGTGTGAAGGAGTGTTGCTCCTGACGGAAATGGAGAACTGACCTAGGACTGGCGGAGGAGCTGGAAATGAGCGGTATGATAGATGGCCTATATTGTGCCTGCGCGTGAAGCAAGATGATACGTATCATGATACAAACATTGACAGCAGTGCTCAAACAACAGTATGTCTCGACGTGTCGGTGAAATCTGTATGGCTGCCGGCCAGCGATTTTCCAGCCTCATCTCAAAGTCGGCACGGGAGTGTCCGCTGCCGACCCAGCCCACTTCGCGACTGCAGTTTGACGACGGGAGTCGAGCAGGTGCAGAAGCAACGACGCCCGTGTGCACATTCAGTCCCTCGAAGACGACCTCGGGACGCGTGGAACGCTCGCAACGGCGATTTGCTGCCGGATCAGCCTGATGGCCAAGTGAATGCTTCAGATTCCCTCACAGCCTCTGGAACAGCTTGCAGAGCTTCGCTTGCCGGCCAGTGACGCGGTCCTGTGACGAGTCGCTGCCGTGTACTGGACAGAGTCAACCACATCGGCCGCAGTAGTCAGTACTCACCGATCCACCCGAGACATTCACCTCGTCCATTTGATTTACTTCCGGCGGACCTTGGCTACTCTGCACCTACGTCACCTGCGCAAAACACAGACACACACACACACACACAATCCGATAAGAAGTTGGAGCACTGTCACCTCCTGCGACCGCGCCCGCGACCGCGAACTCGACTTGAGTAGCCGTCACGGCCTACGCGACCCGACCATACCAAGCTTCTATCTGGCTTCATCGCAATGGCGCGCGCAAGGCGGCTTCAGCGCATGTCCAGCGCATCGAGCTCGAGCTCCTCCAGCACATCCCCCGAACGCGGCATCGACGACGATAATGACTCGTTCATGCTGCAGGCCAACGACTCTCAGTCCTCGCTGGGAGCCGACCTCTCACCGGAGCTCTCACAGACGGAGGCCATGCGCCGCGAATACGAAGAGCGATGTCGAGTCTCGCCCGTCCACCGGCTGCCCGCCGAGCTCCTGATCAGCATCTTCTCCCGCCTCACGTCGCCGCGAGATCTGCAGATGTGCATGTTGGTGTCGAAAGAGTGGGCGCGGAATAGCGTGGGCTTGTTGTGGCATCGTCCACAGATGAGCAGGTGGGACTGCATACAGAGCGTGGTGCGGAGCATACGGAAGGGCAACAAGTTCTTTGCATATCAGGAGCTCGTGAAGCGGCTGAATATGTCCAGCTTGGCTGCCAGTGTCAGCGATGGCACACTGGAAGGCATGAGAGATTGCAAGCGGATCGAGCGACTGACGTTGACGAATTGCTGCAAGCTCACAGACGCGAGTCTGCAGCCGCTGGTCGACGGGAACAGGAGTCTGCTTGCTCTGGACGTTACTGGTCTGGACCAGCTCACAGACAAGACGATGATCACAGTAGCCGACAACTGCCTCCGACTGCAAGGCTTGAACGTCACTGGGTGTAAGAAGCTCACTGACAACTCTATTGTGGCTATCGCGAGGAACTGTCGGCATCTCAAGCGGCTAAAGTTCAACAACTGCGTACAACTGACCGACAACTCCATCATGACTGTCGCCAACCACAGCACACATCTCCTGGAAGTGGACTTCTACGGGCTGCAGAACATCGAGAGCCCTTCCATCACTATTCTCTTAATGTCCTGCCAGAACTTGCGAGAAATGCGACTCGCTCACTGTTCTCGCATCAACGACTCCGCCTTCTTGGACCTTCCTGGGGATCCGGATATGCCAGTGACCTTCGACTCGCTCCGGATTCTGGACCTCACAGATTGCAGCGAGCTTGGAGACCAGGGAGTCGAGAAGATCATCCAGACATGTCCTCGACTTCGCAATCTCATCCTGGCCAAGTGCAGACAGATCACCGATCGTGCTGTCATGGCCATAACGAAGCTCGGCAAGAACCTCCACTACATCCACCTCGGACACTGTGCGCGCATTACCGATGTCTCAGTGGAAGCACTGGCGAAGGCATGCAATCGCATCCGCTACATCGACTTGGCGTGTTGTAGCAACCTGACAGACAACAGCATCATGAAGCTAGCTGGTTTACCCAAGTTGAAGCGGATTGGGCTGGTCAAGTGTGCTGGCATCACTGACAGGAGTATCTACAGCCTGGCCGTTGGCGAGGTCAAGCACGGTCGGAAGGTCAATGGTGTCAGCGTGCTGGAGAGAGTTCATTTGAGTTATTGCACTCTTCTGACACTCGACGTAAGTTCATTCATACACACATCTTGTACAAATGATGCTAACATATTCTCAGGGTATCCACATTCTCCTCAACAACTGTCCGAAACTTACACATCTGAGCTTGACCGGTGTGCAAGCATTCCTGCGCGACGAGCTTCTTGCCTTCTGTCGAGAAGCTCCGCCGGAATTTAACGAACACCAGCGCGATGTCTTCTGCGTCTTCTCCGGTACTGGTGTGGCGCGGCTGCGCGAGTTCTTGAATGAGCAGAAGGCACACGCAGCGGCAGCTGGCTCTGTCACGCCGTCTGTCGTAGACGACAGCGACCTTATCGATGTCGACATTGATGACCACAACCCAGACTCCGACGGCAGTAATACTCCGGTAGTCAGCGTGAACGTCCACGGCAACTACCCGCAAGGCCACACACCTATCATACATGGACCCAGCTCTGCTGTCAACTTCTCACTGCATGGCAGCCAAGTAGGCGCAGGACCTTCGAATCTCAGTCAGAGTCTTCCGGCGCCGGGAAGTGCTACGTGGATCGGGGGGCATGCCCCGATTATGCTTCATGGCGGTGGCGCTCAGCATGTTACTGGCATGATGGGCGATACTATTCTTGATGAGGTCGACGGAGACGAAGCATTCGGCGAGGAAAGCGAAATTATGGACAGGGACTAGACGATTACGAATATCCTTTTTCTGTTTGTTCAACATCAGCATCGATACCATCCTGGACACGGGGACTCCTACGAAGCAAGGAAGGATCCAAGAGGCGTAGTTAATGGCGTAGGAGGTGGACGCAGATCTTGCACTCATCAGCGCCGTCTTGACTTGACTGGCAGATCAGCGGCGTTTTTCTTTTTGGCGCTTTGCTAGGAGCGAAGCGAAGTAAACACAGGTCGAGGGCAATCTTTCGAAGCATCGGATTGATTAATTGATCATGGCATCGAGCGGAGCATTTTTGTTTTACGGAGTATTGGATTAGAGATTCCCTCGCCCACGCTATGGTATGAGATCATGCTAAGAGGGTATATGTATGGCTTGCATGCATCAATGGAACAGACCGAAAGAAAGAGAGAGAGGTTTGAGAAATGCAAAGACATTGGCATGATATCAGTAAGAGAACATGTATTATTCTCATGTTCGGACTTATGACTGCAGCCAATAAGAAGCTCCCTGCAGGCTTGTGGCACTTGTAGAGGGCGATGCTGCAGCCATCCACTAGCGTCCGCGGCTGACCTTTCGGATGACATGACCCGAGCCTTTTTGTGCGGAGATGCCGACTAGTACAGTACTACGATCCAGGCATCCACGGCCTACAATCCTGTCTGAAGCGGATAACGAATCGCAAGTCGAGAACGATGTTGCGCGGAGGCGGAGCGGCGGAGGACCTTCATGCGGACGTCCTCTAGCTCTAAGGTGCGTGGGGCGAGGTCATGCGTGATTTCCTTGCCGGATGTTCCTGCTTGGCGTGTGATACTACTGCACGTATGTCGTTCAAGGTGCTAGGGAGATCGGGCTCGCCTTGTAGGGGTATCGGCTCGGAGCGGCACGGTAAGTTGAGGACTTCCAGTAGTGTCCGTGGGTTGGTAGGCCTGTGGGTGATGGGGTAATGGTGCCTTGGGGTTGTCGTGTGAGTGAGGTGGAGGTTGGGGGAAGAAGTGCGGGATGTCGTAGAGGAAGTGACTGTCGTGGCTAGCAAACGACTTCTGGACTTCGTATGTGAAAGGGGAGCTTTCGGCCAAGAGTTGTCTTCTATTTTCTTTGCTCCTGGTGAATCGTCGTATAGGTGGTATTGAAATGCAGGCAAAGGCTCAGGTCCTCAGGTTTTGGTGAGCAATACCGCGAGAAATCTCGAGCCTTGGGATGGAAACCCTGAAGGCAACACTTGGGCTCGGTGAGATTGTCGCTGGTATGTGTGAAGAACTACTTCCACCAAGACTCTGGGTGGTTGGGTTCGAACCACGCTCGCAAGTGCAGGACTCGGCTCTTCCGTCCACCTACGCATCGGTCAGAAGCATCTTGTCCAAAATGCCTACTTTCCAGATAATGCGAACTGTCCGCGTGGCAGAGATATGTCTCCCAAGAGCGTCGTCTCCACGTAGCCAGGGCTCGAGATGTCGCTCAGCTGAGTGCAGTCCTCGTTCATTGCATTGACGATGAGCCTGCGCCGTCTGTAGAAGCTGACTCGTCTTCAATACCAATGGCATTGATTTCAGGTTATATGCATCGCTGTTCTTGATGTAAGGAGCTATCTGTCTGGCAGCCGAGAGCCTCTGGAGCAAAGGTTGACGACTGAAGGCCTTGATGCTATAGGTGTAATGACTGCCGTCAAGGAAGTTCTGTCCTTCATGCGGAACGACTCCTCGTAAGCAGGGTACTGCCTGCATTGTGATGAGATCGTATACATAAAGGTGCAGGGGCTGTTGATCAGCACGAAGTCCATTGCCGTCGACAGCGCTCCATCACTTCGAGAATGACAGTTAGCGCTCGAATCTGATCAAGGTGTCGCTGCTGCGCTTAGTACATATGACATCTACTCGAAAGTAAGCGCGTTGCTCGATTGCTACTGTATACATGTCAGCATGAGGTAGCTTGCGCACGTAGATGTGCTAGTGGTGTGGAGTAGAAGTGGACTTACATGGTTCTAGTGCGTTCCATATTTAGGATCGTGATCGCCCTAGTAGCATGTGAAAATGTTTTCTGCCAATGAGGCCGTGGCCGATCTCGCGTGAATGTCGGCCTTCGGGGGGCAAGGTGAAACCAGGCGATACGTCGCGCAGTGCTGCACTGATGAACGCTTCTTCGGCTCCTTCAATGCCACCAGTTCGGGAGTCGAGAAGGCTTGCAAGACGCAGTTTTCCTATTGTACACGACAACATCACATTGCACAGTCTTCGGAAGGCGTCCTATATGGTTCGTCCCGGCGAAAGAAGCAACATCTCTACGCCGGGTTAGGAGGAACGCCTCGTGTCGATCGTCAGTGGCGTGCAAGAAGGTCCCACTTCACATGCACGTCGACCCCTTTGCCGAATCTCTCATATCAAGCTTCAAGGAACACTCTCAGGCACAGAGTGGAGAATCAGATGCAGTCGAAGTTTAGAGGCAGCTCTGATCGTGGGACGACCAACGCTACAGCACGACGAATAAGTCGATATAGGAACAGCAACATGGCCATCGACGATCGACGACAACGTTCAAAGAGCGCAGCCGACATGTCGACAGCTTCATTCGCTGCGCGCCGCCGACTTGGCACGTTTGGCTTCCCCATCGCTTTTCTCTTTTCATCACACAGCGCACCGCGTGTGATGGTGTGCATATCCAAGCGATTGTGCGCATTCTGACTTGTAGCTGGCGCCCCTGCGTCAGTGCATGCTTCTCTCTGTGCTTCGGGTGAGAAGTGCACGGCAGCTACGTTGGCCGTCGATAAAGTACTCTTTGATACACACTGCTTCTTTTTACGGTGGAGCAGGCAACGTAGACTCTTCTCTCTCCCTCTACGGTACACCTGTTGCATCACCACACTCGTTCCCAGGTACTCGGATTCTTGAATCCCATTCTCCACGCCAGCTCCACCACCGCGTTCCTCGGGATGAAGCTTTTTCGGCGGCTCTGTTTGGGTCTTCAGTAGTGAACCTTATCTTTTCGATCGCATGCGACAGTCACGCCAGGTTCCACACGTTCACCTCACACAGGGACAAGGGACAAAGGACAACCAAGTGCTGGAAGTTCTTGTAGTACGACGCGCCTCGCCACCACTTTGAGCACTTATAGATCTATCCTTATGCTTTCCGGTTCGCTCGTTTGCTGGAACGCTACTCCTCTACAGCATGACTACACCTGTGGACGAGCGGCCGGAGCCGACACTCGTTCAACCATCGTACAACATGAGCAATCCTGGACAAGGGAGAGGGAGTCTGGACAGACCAACCCTGCCATCGTACAACGTTAATCATAATGCACACCGACATGGAAGCCATGACAAGTCTTCTGACGAGGATGGTACCGTGGTTGGAGAGAACGATGAATCGCAGCCTCGTCGGTCTAACGACACCAAGCGAGAAAAGGTCCACCCGACCATACGACCACGGGCCGGAAGCCATCTCACGGTGCAGACTGAGTACGAACCTGGCGACCCACTACGACAGTTCCACTCGCCATCGATCACCCGCGAGCAAGCACACCGTTTGGATGACGATCTTGCGCTGCTCAAGATTGAGAGACAGGTATCACGTGTAGAAGAGGAAGAAGGAACCTCGAGAGAACGAAGCAAGAAGGAGGACGGAACCTATCGATCGAGGTCACGAAAACGGGACGATAATCTCGACGAGTTTGATGTTGCCACAAATCCAGTGCATGAGAAGAACAAGGTCTACAAGCCCGTGGAGAGCCCAGCATCAGGACTTGGCAAATTCCTCAAGAAGGTTCACCAGTCGAATGTGTTCATCCGATGGGCAACGTACATAGCTCCGTTGGCCCTGATCCTTCTCATACCACTGCTAGTTGGGGCGCTCAAGTTTGATCGCTCTGTGGTTGGAGGCGTCTATCTGGTCTGGTTTATGATCTGGCTTGAGATTGTCTGGCTTTCTCTTTGGGCAGGTCGTATCCTTGCGAAATGTCTCCCGGTACCAATCGGCCTAGTGTCTGGCTTCTTTACTAACAACAGCAAAAAGTGGCGAGACATGGGCAAACAATTGGAGCTGCCAGCGACGCTTTTCTTTTGGTGGCTGGCCATCGAGATATCTTTCCTGCCGACTATGACGGACCACCAGAGGGATCATCCTAAAGGCTACACCGCACCATGGATGGGCACTATGAACAAAGTACTAGTTTCCATTTTTGTCGGCGCTATACTGAACTTTGTCGAAAAGATCATCATACAACTGATCGCAATCAGCTTTCACTTGCGGACTTACGCCGATAGGATCGAGATCAACAAGTTCCAGATTGCATCGTTGACGAAGCTCTACACCTTCTCCAAGGCCAAGATCGCAATGGAAGACTCTGAGTTTGAACAGCATCAAGCAGAGCCTGGATCTGGCGCTCGAACTCCTGGTCAAGTTTTGACGGAGGCTGCGAAAATAGGCAAGCAGGGGGTTAAACGGTTTGGTGATGTCGCAGGCAAAGTTGCTGGAGATTTCACGGGCAAGACTGTGGTCAAGAGTACGCATCCTACACAGGTCGTGCTGACACTTTTGAGCTCGAACAGCGGGTCTCAAGTGCTTGCTCGACGTCTGTATCGCACTTTTGCACATGAAGAGACAGAGACAGTCATGTCTGACGATCTTCGACCCGCCTTCGAGAACGACGATGAAGCCAATGCCGCATTTACTATGTTCGACAAGGATATGAACGGCGACATCTCCATGGAAGAATTGGAGGCTGTCTGTGTTGAGATTGGCCGCGAACGGAAATCGATCACCGCCTCGCTGAAGGACCTGGACTCTGTTGTTGGAAAGCTGGACGATGTCTTCATGTTCATCGTTGCTGTGGTCGTCATCCTGGTATTCATCTCGCTCATCTCGACATCTGCCGCCGGTGTACTGACTTCTGCTGGCTCTGCTGTTCTGGCCTTGTCATGGCTCTTCAGCGCCACTGCACAAGAGTTCCTACAATCTGTGATCTTCGTTTTCGTCAAGCATCCATTCGATGTCGGCGACCGCGTCGGAATCTATGGTAACACTGGATCACTGCTTCGAGGAGACGACTACTTCGTGAAGGAAATCAGCTTGCTGTACACCGAGTTCAAGAAGTTGGAAGGTCACATTGTTCAGGCGCCAAATAGCTACCTCAACACCCTCTTCATTCTCAATCAACGCCGATCTGGAGGGTTAGCCGAAGCGGTCAGCATTACCATCAAGTTCGGTACCACACTCGAGCAAATTGATGGTCTTCGAACCAAGCTCCTCGAATTCGTTAAGTCTGAGAAGCGCGAGTATCAAGGAAACATCCTGACGGAGCTTCGCGACATTGTTGAGGTCCACTCGATGAACCTCAACGTGGTCTTCTTCTACAAATCCAACTGGCAAAACGAAGGGCTTCGACTCGCGCGGCGCAACAAGTTCATCTGCGCCATGATGGTCACGATGCAAGAGCTTGGCATTGAAGGTCCATACATGCGCTTCCCAGGAATGCGGGAAAGCTTCCCAATGTACTTGTCGCAGGTACCTCACATGGCCAGCGCTGGAGCTGGACACGGCGGCACTCCGGATCATCCTATGGGAATGTCTCAGAGCGAAGCTATGCAGGATCCACCATTCGTGGCTCCTGAGGAAGGCCGCGAAGAGCCTGCGGGTTCGCAGATGCCACCCCAATCTCGCTTCCGCAGCGACTCCATTCTGAAGGGCGGTCGATCTCGCGGCGAGTCACTGGCTCAGATGACGAAGCGTGTCGATTTCAGTCTCGGCATGAGTCAGCAAGCCTATGATGGCGACATGTCGGGTGATGTATACGAGGACAGAGATCCCAACAGGGCGAGGATGCAGATCATTGAGGACGCGCAGGAGCGAGAACGGTCTCGAGCCTCGGTAGAGCGCGAGCGAGCGCGTGCTAGTGTGGACGCATCTCGCACAGCGCACTCAACAGGTCGTGACCACTTCCTGGCTCCAGGCAACGTAGCCCGGCGCGCGACGACAGATACAAGTCGGACCAGGACTTCCGGCTCAATACATCGCAACAGGTTCTTTGGTCGCCATCAGCCAGGCGCAGAGTCAATTATGGAAAATGGTATGGCGGACATACCTGAAGAACAGGGCCGGACAGCAGGTGGCAACAAGCCGGGCAGGATCGATCCTCGGTCTGGAATGGTGTCGCCAGCAGCTTTCCGCCTGTACACAGATGAAAGTAACATTCATCCACAGGGGCCTCCGACGCTGCCATACCATGTCGGTGGCAGTGGAGCGCTTGGCGATGTGACGGATGTGCCGGCGGGGCACCGGCCTATAGGTCGTAGTCAGACGGAGGCTTTTGAGATGAGGCGCATGCATTGAGCATTGATATTAGAGTTTATAGAGTATAGAGTGTGATGACGAGACGACTTAAGCATAGATAAAATTTGCATAGATGTAGATTACAGCGGAAAGATGCGCCGTGGAAGCAGAATGATAGCATTTACAGCCACACCCGACATGACGGGTGGGATCCTACACAGCTGGCGACCGCTATGCAGCTTCGTCTGCTTAATCAGGTTGTTCTCCGTAGCGACGCGCCACCCCATTATCAGTCAATTGAGCAGCGGAAAGCTGAGTGCGATGTGATAGAAGAGCTCAGGATGACTACCTCAGCCTCTATGCGCAAGAAGAGCAAAATGACAACGTTGGCGAATGTTACGAGTGCTCAGCACTGCTGAGCAAGAGCAAAGCGGAGATACCCCAGTCCTCTCCGATGAGCAGTCGCAGGTTGGTTCGTTACAATCCTGAAGCATTGAGCATTGAGCATTGAACATTGCGCATTAAGCATCGAGCTTGACGGCCGCCATGCTTGGCCAGAATTCGGAAGCATTGGAAGCAACATTAAAGCTGAGCATGACGCCTGCAATGATCAGCGCGATAGCTACCAGCCGCGCTGAGGGTCTACGCCCCCCATATGTGTCGAGGTTAGCCCTGTGAACAGCGAGCAATATCATCTAAGCTCCAACCAGTTCAGGGGCAATAAGACCAGGACTGCTCAAGGTTGGAACTTGAGCAGGTCTGGCCTCAGCAGTCCTGACTGTGGTCACTGTGGTCACTGCGGCGCCCTAGCTGTTCAGTCAGCCACGCGAACTTGAGCACATGCAAAGTTAGGATTGAGTGCTAAGGGATCGTCGTTTAGAGTCTGCTGTGGACAAATCTGTACCATGAGCTGCTCCCAGTTCAGGGGGCTCGAAAGGCGAGCCAGATCAGACGACATGACCACTACGGAGTCCTGACCATAGTGTATTGACCTAGGACCCAGATATAAAACTTTGGCCTCCCTCTACTTACTATGGCGTGAAATGCATGTCAACAGGAGATGGCCCTCAACTTTTGATCCTTGTTACTGATCGCAGCTTGGTGTCCACGGCACTCTGTACCGAATCGACCGTCTTCTATAGCATGCAGCTTTGGCATTTCATGAGGATTACTCTTTGCAGCAAGAGCAAGGTGTGATATTCGTGACATTGTATCGCCGACGTCCGCTCGTATCGATTCGTGTGCTTCTATACTACATGCTTCACCTGTCCAGCAAGTTAGCCAAGCGCACCTCTGTGGAAGGAAGGCTGACCGGGCGACTTGACCTCGAAGAAACGCTTCAACCACCATACCTGGAACATGCCCTCGCCAATCAGGACACCAAGCTGGAAAATGCTCCACCACTTTACACGAGCGTTGGTGCTCTCGGCAGTGTTGCGGTGGTTGCGTTCTCGGAGTACCATGTATGACTGCTCGTCCCTGACTTGTGCTATGTGATCCGACATGATGCGAACTGCGATGGTTAGCTGTTTGTCCAGTAGATGGCATGCTCTTGCACGCACTCTCTTTCTCCAACGGGTCTTGCGGGGCCTCGCTCTCCGGCACGTAGACAATACCGTGTACGTTGAAGCTGACCTCTTTCGTGTTCGCTGACCAATGCTCGTTGCTGAAGCAGTATGCGTATCTGCCATCTTCTCCGGCGTCGAAAGAGTGGTCGCCAGAGCTGACGGTCCGTTGATCGACGATGTTGTTGCCGGAGGGCGACGTGATCCAGAAGTCGATGTCCAGGTTGCCACTACCACCAAATTCTCTGTCGCCGACTTGGAACGTCACGGTCATCTTGTCGTCCTTGTGCAGCTCTTCATGGAAACATTCCCGCGAGTGTGCTCGGAGCTGGATGTTGTGCGCATGGCTGAAGGCGAAGAAGGACAGCAGGGAGAGAAAGAGAGCGAGGAACACCATGTTGAAGTCACGCCGACACGTATGCTATGCAGTGGTGGTAGAAGTGAAGCAATTGCTGCTCTGCCGTTGTTGGATTCGTGTCTTCGAAAGTGCACACGCGAGAGACCCTGGCAAAAGGGACTGGCGCCGATCGCCGACAGGGGAGCTTCAGCAGTTCGCGGGCTGACTTCACTTCTTTCTTGCACATGCATCAACGTTGGCACATGTCTGCAAGAGCACATTGTGATATGAGGGATCAAGAGTCGATAGAGGAAGCATGTGCAGTGGTAATGAGACTTCCAAAACTCACAAGCTACAGGGCTGCAAGCAGAAGAGCATGATACCGATGGTTGTGGGGTGTGAAGAACAACTGAAGAGGAGAACCAAAGGCAATCACGAGTGAAGAGAGGGAGCATAGAATCAGGGTGGAAGATCATACGAGAGATGTGCTGAAGGAGCGTCGCCTTTTGAAACACAAATGGGAGGATTCGATGAAGATGGCTCACGAGCCCATCGCCCGACGTCGACTCCGCCACGGAGCGACAAACCGACATGCTTCACAACTGGCACCCGTACGGTATGCTCATTGCACGGCGGACTTCCTGTCATCGCTCTTGAACGCATCTTCGAGCTGGCTTGGACGACTTGGTCATGCCATGGGGGCGATGCAGACTCTGCGTTCGTCTGCGAGCAACAATTCACATCGGCAAATGCCGGGCAAGTACGACCATAACCGTCATAAACCGTCACGAACGTGCTTTAGATGACTCGCACGAATAGTTCAATCAGATGCACAGATTGTCAGATCAACTCTCACCTTAAGTGGTAAAGGTACCTCTCTGTCGCGTGTAACATTCCCCACAACGCAACCTGATTCAGCGTGACGAGCCTCATTTTTTCGCCCTCGCAGACTAGGAGAGGTACCTTGACATGGTCCATACTGGCAAGGGCCACGATTCGAGCCCCTAGGCCGGGAGCCTTGCACGCCCAACTTTTGCTCTGCATTCACTCACATGCAAAACTTCGAAATAGCACTTGAGACATCAGCTCTTGCATGTGAACTTACTAACCGCCGCCATATAGAGCTTGTTTGAATAGGCCTTTGGCGTAGATGCAGCATCTTGCAGGCATTGGCGTTTGTTATGACTCGAGGAGGCGGCCACCACAGCCCACTTTTGCTAAGCGCAACACAACCACACCACAGAGCTCAACATGGGTCGCCTCGCAACATATGTCGCCGCCAGTGCCACACATGCGGACAACCTACAGCCTGTCGAGCGCCTGCCAGCAGTGTCGGTGATAGATGCGCTGCTACCACGACGGCTTGCCTGGATCGGCCCACTGAAGCGACAGGTAAGTTGAGTATAGGCCCGCCATCACTTTTCGCGACGGCCAACATCGAAGCTTCACTCACGCCTCACTAGCGCCGCGATGCGCCTCCATATACTTAACAATACAATCTAGTACCCCATCTCGACATCTACATCAACAATCTACTGCCATTAATGAACGCCACCACCATGTTTTCCCCATTCTTCGGCCTGCTTAGGCCTAGCATTTCCATGCAGCTTATTGACTCTAACACTGGACAGCCACTAGACTCGAGATCTAATATCGCGCCCTCCATCACTCACACCGACATCAAGAAAGATGCCAGTGGCAAAATGGTTATGGTCCGCCACAAGAGCCGGCCTGGCAGTCTCGTAAACGTCGGGGGCGACGGAGATGCAGAACCGAAAGGCAAGCAAGACAACGACAACAGCAAGAAGAATGGCAAGAACAACGAGACGAAGACAGCCGGGACTGACGGTGAAGGTGGCAAACCATGGACCGCCGAGGACGACGCCAAGCTGAAGGAACTCAAAGCTGAAGGAACGACATGGGTCAATATCGCCACGGAGATGGGCCGTACCAAGGGCGAGGTACAACAGCGCTTCAAGGAGATCAAGGACGAGCCGACTGGCGCAGCCAATGGCAAGAAAGGCGACGCAGCACCGACAGCTGGAGCAGGCGGTGAGGCTGGAGGCGACTTCACCGCAGAGGAGGACGCGAAGATCAAGGAACTGATCGGAGCTTCATCGTCAAACAAGGAGATTGCTGAGAAACTGGGCCGGAACCTGGATAAAGCGTTGAAGGCCCACATCGCTGAGCTCAGAAAGGAGGCATCCGGCGGTGGCAACACAGCTTCAGCGGGAGACAAGAAGCAGAATAATTCTGACAAGAAGCAAGACAATGCTGGCAAAGGCGGAACGGGTGGCAACGACTTCATAGCCGCAGACGACGCCAAAATCAAAGAGCTCGCAGACGCTGGCAAACCGTACCACGAAATCGCCAAAGAGGTGGGCAAGAAGATGGGCAAAGAGTTCAAGGATCACGTCGAGGAAGTCAAGAATCGAGGTGGAGGTGGAGGAGGTAAAGACGCAGTTGCTGACAAGAAAGATACTCAGGGCGGCGGAAAGAAGAGCAAGAAGAAAGACAAGACCGGTGGCGGCGACGCAGACAAGAAAGCCGAGAAGGAGAAGCCATCCAAGGAGAAGAAAGACCACAAGCCTTCCTCCAGAGCCGGAAGCGTCGTCAGCCGGCGCAGTCACCGCAGCGAAGCGAAGTTCACGATGCGAGAGTGGATGGCGCTTCAGGAGGACGATCTCTTCAGTTTTGGGGAGTTGCAGCTTTTGACGGAACTCATCAATAAGGACCCTGGACGCAGTTGGTTGGGCGTGGCGAGCGCGTTCCACGATAAGACGGGGAGGAGGGTGCATCCGGACGATATCAGGGACAAGTTCGAGGAGATGGCGAGGATGGGGTGAGAGTGGAGGATTGGCAGGTGTTGAGGGTTGCTCTCGTGAACTGTGGTGCTGCTCGCGCAGCCCGGAGAGATCGACTGATGCGATCTAGTCTACTTCCTTGTAGGAACTTCTTCATTCTGAAGCGGAATCCGAGCAGGCTTTGACTGTACCTGTGCTCCATGCCATGGCCATGCGTCTTTAACGCCATCCCATGCTGTGCTTCATGCTTCATGCTTCATGCTTCCCATAACGTCGTAAGAGTGTCTAGTTCCGTATTCACTACTTCATACTCGCCAGAACCGCCTTCTCCTTCTCCACAAGCTCAAACGGGTCTCCATAGCGGCCCTTGATCATGGAGTCCTTGTGCTGAAGAATGTCGGAAGCACGCTATCAACGCGTTAGCTTAGCTCCCGTGCCGAAGCAGTTCTGCGCCCTCATAACCATTGTGCAACTCACCGAAAACTCATCCACCGCCTTCTTATTCAACCACTGATATCCCGGCTCATCCTCCGCGCGCTGCCACTGATATCCACTCTGCGGATGCGTCTTAACCGGCGTATCCTGCCTCGCCTTGCCATTCGCCATAGCAGCCAGCTCGTCCATATCGTCGTTGCCGTTGGAGATAGTTTGGATGGGGCGTTTGCCGTTCGAATTGGCGATGGACGCTGAGCCGGGCATAGTCCGCGGCGGATTTGGCTCGCGGTGTTGCGAATCTGGTGGTGAGAGGATGGGGTTGGAGGTGATTTGGGCGAGGGGTGTTGTGGTGGTGTCTTCGGGGGAGGAAGGCGAGGACATGCGGCTGTCTTCGTTGTCGTTGTTTGCGGACATTGCTGCGTTGCGGACGATCGCACTAGTTATGGATGCTCACATGTCACGATTGGAGTGAATGCCTAGAGACGATGTTCAATGCCTGCAGTTGATGAAATAAGTGGGGCAGGCGCGGGTAGAGCCGTGCACCTACCCTGGTCGTGTCTCCTTCACATGTTGCTTTTACAATCAAGAGCATGTGCTCGTCAAGTCAGCAACTATTTGGAATACGTGTTTTGCGATGAAGAGCCCGCTTGAATACTCGGTTTTGGTGGAAGTGACTCTCCATCGCCCCCTCACGAGCGAAAACGTAGGGTGCTCACTGATCTTCAAACGCATGACCCTTCGGATACATATCTGGAGCATCGCAGTATGGCTCGGATCGCAGAGCAACTGCAAAGTCGATGTCACGATGCACAACTTCCTGCTCATATCATTTCACTTAGCGGAGCAGAGATACACAGTATACGAGACTATGCATTGGTGTCAAATCTACAGGTTCGTCTCATCCTTCGCGCCAACATGAGCATCAGCGGGGTGCTAAGTGAAGTCTTGGTGCTTTGGAGCTGGCTACCAGACCACTAAGTCGACTTCAGCCGTTTGACCTGCCGTGACATCGTTCAAAAGCACTAGCCGCGATGCATATTCTATGGCAGCCATTGCTGCTCTGAGTGTTCGCCTCACAGTGAGGCGCAGCCGCTTCACCTTTCCCCAGCAAACAGTCCGAAGAACCTACCTGGACTCTGAGCGAGCAGTTCTCCTCACATGGCGATAGAGGCCGCACGAAGCCCGCAAACCATTACAACCTGACAGCAGGTTGGCGCGTGCTGGGCCGAGCAGCGCTATACTGATACAGCAGGAGCAGTTCGACATCGTCAAGCTGGACAAGAAAGCCAGGCAGAAACTGGAACATATTCATCCCTTGGATTTCGTCCGATATGATATCATGAACACCTCTCTCGCCGTAAAGAATGATCTGCGGAACGAGAACGACACGAACTGTGCCGTAATCGGTACAAATGCCATCTTCACAGCTGGAGGGAAGTAGGGTCCCCTTCGAGAGTGGAGCTTGATCCAGATACCGCGATCAAGTACGATGTGTCCGACTTCTTTGATCTCGAAGGGATGACCTTCAAGTCGCTCAGCCCAGCTCCTCGAGGCGTAGGGGCGGAAACTAACGCGTGGCGTGTCAAGGATGGAAAGGCATTGCATGTGTACAGTGCGTTCACTTGGTGGGGCCACGGTGATTTTCTCCTGCCGGTCGTTGCAGACTTCCCGAAATTCTGGCCTGGGTGGGGTGAGGATGTCAACATGATTGAGATCTCGGGGAAGGATCCGCAAGGGAAGGGAAGAAACCGTGGCCTCTTTGTGTTGGTAGAATCGAGCTTGAGCTGAAGGAACGGCTGGAGGAGTGGTACCGCGCCACGAAGGCGGTCCTCCCTCTGTTGTGGTCTCTGGCGCTATGTAACGCGGTCAGACTCCAGCAGCTTCGGAGAATGACTGCGTGATTGGTATGAGCGAAGCGCCTGACCACATTACATACTCTGAGGAGCTCGTGGTCCATAACAATAGCCGACAGTCCTTACTGCAGCTTGAAAGATACGTCTAGACCAGGCAGATCAATCCCTTCGATTCTCGTCGACCAGAGATCGCCATTCTTGATATTAATAGCTCGCGTCAATGTGCCGGTCGTCACGACTTCTCCAGGCTCGACAGGATTATTGAACTCGTCCTTCTCCAGTAATTCGGCCAGATGGCGAAGAGCGTTGATTGGACTTCCTAGAACATTGCTGCCCGTGCCGTGATCGACAGTCTCGCCATTGCGCAGGAGTTCCACCTTGAATTCACGCAGACTGTCTATTAGAGCCTCTTCGTTGTGCCCGCTCTTCAACCACAACCTCGGACCGACAAGCAAGAGCCCATGAAGTGCAAATGCCGCAGTCGTGTCGGCAGCGGTGAATTTCCAATGCGGATAGACTGAAGCCACAAGTTCGAAACCATGCGATATCCAGTCTATACTGCGCAGAAGTTCCTGGTCGCTCATAGAGGAAGTGATGGTGCTCTTCAGTCCAAAGATGATCTCCGGTTCAATCTTTGGTTCCATCGCATTGAGATGAGTGATATTGGCTAGCACGACCTTTCCCTCGCCCAGTTCGCCCTTCTCTGGTAAGTCGACAACAGTATTTTTGTAAACATAACTCCAATTACTCGCGTCAATCCCGTACTCAGGCCAGATGTTCTTGTTAGTAAAGCCAATTTTCCTCCCGGCGACAACTTCGCCATTCATCTCCCGGAGCTTTCGAATCGCCGATGCGATGTGATATGCTTTCTTCTGATCAAAGTCGCCACGTTGGGCCTTGGAGAGTAATGGGATTTGATAGTTGTGGGCGCGAGCATGTTCTGCAAATACTGCCAATTTTCGTATGTCGCCGGGAACATTCTCCCACTTTTCCTTTTCTTGCAGCATGCCTTCTATGTCGTTTGCTGCAGGATACCATCGTCGTGATGTGGAGTTGATCCTTGAGCTGGCTGTTTTGCAGAGGGGTTGAGCTCGCGTGCTCAGAAGTGAGCGCATTGAAGACATTTTTGCCCCCGATGGCCAATGCCCAATCTAGGACAATGCCAAAACTGAACGCCAGGCACTTGATACTTGTACAACTTTCCGACGACTGTAAGTGTTTGATATAATGTGTGAACGAGGCAATGTCGTAAATGCAGCGCGTGATTTTGTTGATAGTTCAAAGCCGAGGAAGGCGAGGCACATTTTATGGGTCAAAGAGTCGACTAGCGTGATTTATGGGACTAGACTGTATCATATCGTGGCAGACGCAGAATGATGATAAAAGTTGCTGTAGCAGAGGTCTGAGCCAAGTATCAATGTCAATATGCTCTGTACTTGAGTTTTTCCACGCAACAGCTCGCTTGATGTCAGATGCGCCATGGCCTCGCGTAGATGACTACAGGCCTCGCTACGTAGCCAAGCTCCAGCATGCTGGAGCAAAGATTTGCTTCGAAAAGAAATGAAGCGCTACGAGACATCCAACCAAGCCACCCGCCATCCGCCTGTGGGATCGGAAGCTTGGCGTGAGCTGAGCGAGCTCGTGTGCATAGCAAGAGCTTCAGTGAATGTCTGCTTCGGGGTAGTGAATTGTGGCATTGACAGCGCATGTGTGTGCCCAGTACGCATCCTTGACTCTTTTATCGAGTATTGCTTCATACAGGCTTGTGCAATCAGACCTTTCTCTTCGACCGCTTGCTTCCTTTCGCCTTGCTATCGCTACCAGTCACATCAACATCGCCATCAGCATTTTGCAGCAGCTCGACTTTGGCTGTGGGCGCGGCAAGATTGTCTCGCTCATCTCTATTCGCGTTCTTCACGTCCACGTCTCCAACCTCCTCGATGCTGGAAGCGATCCATTGCTGGAATGGCTTAGCAACAAAATAGCCGTCTGCGGTAAACCATGTCGTGAACGGCGCTTGGAGTTTGCGACAAGATGCTGGCGAATTTGGTTTCGATGTGCAAACAGTGAGATAGTATGTTGGATCGTGCTTCTTCGTCTTTGCAGCTATCGAGACCTGCAGCATACTATGTCAGCTAGGGGATCATCTCGAACGCGCAGAACTGTTCTCGACAATACCTTCTTGCCGCCATGTGTTCCCTCGAAGACCAGTCCTTGCTCTACTGCCCAAATCCAGTAGGTGAGAGCGCCATTGAGAAGTGCATAAGCGGCCACTGCCACAGCTGTCCAGTGCTTGGTCGCTTCCCAGCCCAACTTGTAGTCTGCTGCAAAAGTTGCTGCCGCTATGATGACGGCGACATAGCCAAGCGCTAGTCTTACGTCGAGTTTGCTGTTGTCCTGCTTAAACGACAGTCCGCGCAGGTAGTTGCCCAGAGCGTCGTCGGTCGTGTTCTTGAGGTCGTTCAGAGAATAAGGAGATATGCGTGAATCTGACATGTTGGGCTTGCTCGATGGGTCTTGGTCGCGGACGGTGATTGTAGTCGACGAGGATTATCGCATTGTGGTGTGAGAGTTACGTCTACGTGTCTCGAATAATGTTACCTGTCATCTCCAGCTAACATCGATCGTCACGGAGGACAAGCATGGATTGCGGAGGACATCCCGTCAAGCAGCCACATAGCGGCACCAGAACTTCCCACTTCTGCAACACCACCACAGTTGACTCAATCGCTCTCGTCACGATGGCTGGACCGGTGGAACAGCAGATCCATCGGGATCCTGCGCTCTTGTATGTGCGGCACCATCTACCAGGCTTTGGACTGTACTGATGCGCTACGAACAGCTACTGGATTCTCCTACCCATCACCGTTGTTATGATCTTGACCGGCATACTACGGCACTATCTCTCTACACTGCTTCAGACGACGCCGAAAAAGCAGCCGTTAAACAAAATCCGTGAACAGCGCTCGCTCATGCGCGCCCAGGCTCTCCGCATGAATCACCAGCAGATCTCGAAATCAGCCTTCGAGCGACGGAAAGAGTTCTTCATTGATGGAGTGAAAGATGGCAGGTTCCTGGCGGATCTCGAAAATCGAGGAAAGGCGAAACCGAACCCTATGAGTGATCCGGCTATGATGGAGGGCATGATGGGTATGATGAAGGGAAATGTCGCTATGATGGTGCCGCAGAGCTTGATCATGGGCTGGATCAATGCTTTTTTCTCCGGATATGTCATCAGTACGTGGAACATGAAGGTGAAGTTGACAGATCGATATGCTGAGAATTGTTAGTGAAATTGCCATTTCCACTTACGCCGCAGTTCAAGCAGATGCTCCAAGCAGGTGTGGGCACGAGAGATTTGGACGTCAGATGGGTTTCAAGTCTGAGTTGGTACTTCCTGACTCTGTTCGGTCTGCAGCCGGTGTACAACTTCATTCTGGGCAACAACAATGGTATGATAATGTTGAAGATACTTCAGTCTCATGCTAACATTTCTCAGCTGCCAATATGGCCACTCAACAGATGGCTCAAGCTCAAATGGGACAAAACCCCATGGGCGGCCAGGAAGATCCGGATAAGATCTTTCAGAACGAAGTTGAAAACCTCGAAGTTATCGAGCACCGATACATTCTCGATGGCATTGAAGATAGACTGCTGGCCAAGCTTGGCGCGTAAAGTACGTATTGGCCACTGCTCCAGATCGCTTGACGCGGTGTTGGACCATGCTATGCATAATTCTCCGACATATCTATACGTCGCAGCGCTCATCCTTCACACGTACCCGACTTGGGAGATACGTTATTGCCGGCGAACCTGTGGCACTAACTTTACTCCACAGCAGCTCGTGAAATCCCTGACGAACCCCGATCAACAATACACTTTAGAGCGTCTCAATGGCTGATATGGCTCGACCGGACGGATTCAGTCGACTGCCCATGCCAGTGCTGGATACTCGACTACTGGAAGAGATCCACATTATCAATCTGACTCCATCATCTCGAATCGCACCCGAACGACTGGAAAAGACTGCAATACCAAATCTGGGCTGTGTTGAGCTGGTGTCTGGGCCGACGTCCGCGAAGCATTACGATGAGCTCTATCGGTCAAACTTTCATGATGGCGAACTGGAGCGGTCTGAGCTAATTGTCGCCCGACTCATAGACGACTCACTGGGAAAACGTGCGGGTGTCTCAGCTTTTCGTATTCCCGGTCTTCGAGATCCCACTGGGCATGCCCTAGGCGCCGCGCACTTTCCCGTACTCCTCTCGGAAAATGGCGGACAAGCGGTGCCGTACCTTCAGTATATATACATACGGCCCGAGAAACGTTGTCAGCATCTCGGCGAAGTTCTACACACTCCGGTGTTGGCAGTGACAATGGGGCTAGGTGCTCAGAGGGCAGCCGCAGACAAGATGGAGGTCCCTTTCACACTCCGCGAGACAGAGCCGGCTGTGTCCAACCATGCTACATCGAAGCGCGGTGGCGCTGTGGACCGAACCAAGATCCACTCAAAGAGCAGCCAGGCGCAGTATTGGCCAAAACCTTATCTCTACCAGAGGCTGGAGGATGAAGGGTTTCCAAAAGAGAGTATTGCACATGCCATGCGATTGGCAGAAGCTCGACAGGAGGACGACGCGGAATTTTGGCGGAGCGAGATTACTAGGGATATGTATATAGACATAGACGATATCAGAGCAAGACAGAGGCACGACTAGACCATGCCATTGAACAGCATAACATGATGGGAAATCCAGCCACCGCTGTTGCCTGGTGTAAAGCACCATATCCGAGCATTGATACCGCGCATCAACATGTTCGAACAGTCACATATGCTTCGATATCAAGTCGAAGCGCTCCTCCGCGGCGACAGACGTTGTTTCTCCGGCGTTCCTGAGCATGATCGTCTAGCGTCTTGGTTGCAGCTGCCCAATGCAGGTCCGGAAACGGCTGTGGAGTTGCGAGGGGAAACCTGGAAGCTGTGCTGTGGTGGTGGCGGCCAAGTACGATGGGCAAAATTGTGAGACGAATTTGGTCCTGCGCCATATGTGCTGCCCGTAAGTGTATCAATCGCAGCAATTGGGGGAAGACGAAGAGCTGTGTTATAGTACGGTACAGTCCATGATGAGACTTCGTAGTAGGCATAACGACGTAGAAAGTCAGAAAGCAGATAGGACTAGTTCTAGAGTTCGAGAGCTCCGGGTCTGAGCCGCGGTTTCAGGACGGAACTCTGGCAAGAACCCTGGAAAGGTACGTACGGTACGGTAGGCTGCATCAAAACAATCGACCTCGCGCTTGCTGCTGGCGAGGCGTGAACCGCAACAAACGTTCCACTTCTCTCGGTGCACGCGCGCAGCTCTCACGCGTTTGTAACCACCCACGAGCCTGGTAGAGACACTCTCTACCGCCAACACAGACACAGACACAGACATGGCGTCAGGCATCTACCTGCGCTTCCTGCACTCGCCAAACACCGCAGACTTGGCCAGCGATGCCACCATCAACTACATCACCACGACCACGACCATCACCGAGCCGACTGCCATCTTGAAGCATCTCAGTGCCCAGGCCAAGCAGGTCGAGAAGAAGAGCGAACAGATCCTCTACACCATCGAGGGCGACAATGGCTGCTGCGTCGAGACGTCCACCACTCTGCAGTTCCGCATGGGAGGAGGCGCCTTCCTTCCTGGCATGGACTCCAACATGCTCGACGAGCGCGAGGTCACGTTCCCTCTCACACACGTGGTGAGCTACGACAGCGCCGGCAAGATTCAGCAGATCCGCCTGTATTGGGACCAAGGCACGCTGCTCAAGCAAGTCGAGGCCATTGGAAAGACTGGTCGCAACTGGCCCATCAGAGATGGCAAGGCTCTGGTCGATGCTGTGACTGCTAGCGTCAAGTCGGGAGGCGGCCAGAACGCACAAAGCAATGGTAAGCCAGCAGCCTCGCGAAAGCCCAACGAGGTTGTCATCCAAGGCCACCAGAAGCGCGACAGCGTTTCGGTGACACGCGACCCACACGCGAGCTTGACTCTATTCGCAGAGCGCGACCCGAACGAGGACGGTCGAACATACTCCGGACCCAAATACGACAAGGTGAAGTCTGCTAAGCCTGGTCCACGCGACTACGGTGAGCTTTTCGCCAGCGAGGAGACTGCTCCTTTTACTGGAACGACCGCTAGAAGCCAGTCACCTCACAAGACTGACGGCACTGTGCTCAAGGCAGGCGCGGGTAAGAACTTCAAGGGAAATCGCTTGTTTGAGGAAGAGGAGGACCCCACTCCACCACGATCTCCGGAGCGCAAGAAGACATATGACCAAAAGTATGAGCACTTCGCCTTCGGCAACGGCGAGGATGTGCCAAAGGAGAACCGACCGGCGAGCAAGCCTAAGGGCAATCAAGGCACTACGTTCAGCTTTGAAGACTTCTCCACCCCTCCCAAACATATCGAGAAGAACAAGCCGGACTATGAGCGGCACTGGGGTGCTGGTATTGACGAGGTGATGCTCTCGCCACAAGTCAAGTCGCACTATACACCAGCTGACATAATGCTAGGATGACCCAAGCTCCCCACCCAAACGACCTATCGTTCACGCCGCTCGCAAAGACGCTGCTCCCCACTTCGAGCTGGTGGACGAGTCGCCGATGCCTGTTGGCAAGATATATAAGACAGCTGGTGACGGCATGGGCTCTCGCAAGGGCGGCAAAGGATGGTGGGACATCGATTCTGATCCCGAGGCGGACGAGCCTGCAGGCATGAGGCAGAAGGCAACGACCACCAACGTCAACAACGCTCGCCGCGGTAACGACTTCGGCACGTCACACACTATGGCAGACAATTCCCCCGCTGTCGAAAAGGCCCAGAAGGTCAAGCCGAGCACACGCCCCGATCAGAAGAGCAGCTGGTCCCATGGAGAGTCGGCAGGCAAGAAGATATACAAGACTGCTGGGGATGGCATGGGTTCCCGTTCTGGCGGTAGAGCATGGGGCATCGGAGACGAAAGCGATCCTGAAGTCGATGCTGACGTCCGTCCCAGTGCGAGATCACGACGTGCACAACAAACGCAAGCGGGCGGTGGAGCCGACGACAGCGATTTCTGAGGCCCTAGCAAGTGATATTCCAGCACTTCTTCCCGATGGCGAAAGCGAGCCAGTGAAGAAGAAGTCGTATCAGCCAGGAACGAATGAACATGTCGATTGGGTGTTGAAGCGCCACGACGACCACTTCAACGACAGTTAGGATGTCGGTGACCTGCATAGCTCGTTGGCTCAAGTTTGGCAAGCGTTGTGGATGCTGGCGTTGGTTGAAGGTCCAGGATGTTGAGAGGAACTGTAAAGTTGGAGGAAGACTGTTGTGGAGGAGTAACGATACCCATTGCATGCTTGAAGATGCCGTGTCCTAAGAAAATCTTTTAGACAGGAGGTGTTTGTCTAGGCGGAATGCTGCATGCTGTATGGGTCATGCTAGGTAGAGAATCAATTCAGAATTTCATACTCGAGGTCTCGACATCTTTCGCGCATTACCTCAAATTAGACATTTGATACCTGCCGCATCTTCTGTTTGTTTCGCTGCATCATCGCGTAAAGAAGTGGCATGAATGCTGTCCATGCATGTGCCAAGTGCTTGCATTCCGTATGGTCGACCAAGCCACACGTCACTTTCCGCTTCAATCTTCTCCCAACGACACTCGACATGCCATTTCCGTTCACACTCCCAACAACTAGCTCTGTCCTTCTATCAGACTATTTCGACAGCGTAACACATCCTTCTCTTCCACTCTCCGCAACAACACGTCGCAGCGTCCTGAAAGATGCCCTCAAAAAGCACAAACGACTGAGCCCACAAGCACAAGCCACAAGCCTATCGACAGTCCAGGATGCAGTCTCCGCATATTTACCATATCTCCTGGCCCTCAACACCGGATCTGGATACCGCGACATCGGGCTTGAAAAGTTAGACGTCGAAGTCAAGAAACCACTTGAGGTGGAATGGCGGAGTACGCTCTCTGCCACACTCCCAGGACGTGAGAACCCTCGACCAAAACTGGTGGGACTGCACCGTGAGGTGGCGTTTACATTGTCTACTTCGGCATACGTGCACTCGCTCCTCGCGCGAGCGCAGTTGCAAATGCTGTATGGTGGCGCCATCGTCTCCGCAGAGCAGAGAACGAGTACCATCGCCACGGCAATGAAGCATTTGCTCCATGCGCATGCTGTACATACATACCTCTTATCCCTCCCCTCAGTCTCTGCAGCCAAAGATGCACCGGTGGATATCCAGCCCTCGACGATTTCAGCTCTGGCGGAGCTTGCACTGGCCGAGGCGACGATTATTGTGGTCGCGAAGGATGATCCTTACACGGCGGCTGTGGCGGATGACAGGAATGAGGGGAATACGGATTGGATGTTCAAGGCTCCTTCTATTCCGAAAGTGAGAGCGCATTTGTTTGCGAGAATTTGTCTCGCGGCGGGGGAGCATGCGGGGAGTGCGTGTGGGCTTCTAGCGAGGGGCGGTGGTGGTAGGGTTGATGAGGATCTGGTCAAGTATGCTGGGGACTTGAGGAGGACTGCAAGAGGGAAGGCGGCGAGGTTTTTGGCGATCGATTCGGAGCTGAGTGGAAAGACGGGTGAGGGATTGGCGTGGTTGAGGGGCGCGAAGAAAGAACTCGGCTTAGCTGCTGAAGTCGAAGACGGGAAGCGGAAAGGTCTCAGAGGTCTCAAGCAAAGCTGGCAAGAACGTCGAGAAGACCGAAAGATTGAGAAAGGCGGTGAGTGGGGTATGGACGCAGGACGTTTCGAAGAGGCTAGAGTGGTTGAGATGCTCGAAGCCAAGTGGGACAAGGAGAACAGCACGATCAATGTGCAGATCGTGCCGCCTTTCGAACCTCTGTTGGCAAACATGCCCTCTGGAAGAGAGTACCATACACCACAACCATACGTCCCTCCGACACTGGATCAAGACGTCTTCCTCAGAATGCGAGCACCGCCAGAACCAGACGAGGCAGTCTTCCGCGGCGACGAGGAAGATAGTGGAGGCGAACAGGTGTATCGCAGCGCAGCAGCGGAGCCTGTCGGCGCATTTCCTGGCACAGCGAATGAGTACGGACGTAGTGCTACGAGTCATAGCTACTACTGAGGCTGAAGAGAGTGCTGCAAAGCCCCCAAAATACAACCCCAATCTCAACCACAGCACGACCCACCTTCATTCCTGTGAACACGATACTGATCATCACTATCCTCGACGAACTCCTCATCATTATTCGGCTCCTCGTTTGTCTTCTGCTACACAAGCCACACAGAAGGACTCTGACGGTTGTAAACCTTCAAACTCTCGACGAGAATTGCGATCTTTCCTTGTGCTTGAGGCGGCTCTCGGGGCGATGCTGTCTGTATGTTGGAAGTCGCTTGCAGGAGATGTTTGCAGTGCTCGCAACACTCCCAGTCACTTTTTAGATGGCACCCTCGCTATGCCGGCCTGTGTAAGCTTGCGCAGATGTCGCGGGTTTGAGCTGCTCCAGTATCGTATTGCGCTGAGCGGACCGACGCATCTTTAGTGACCTCTGACTTTGGAGCGCCTCTGGGTTGCACTCGATGACTGTAAGCAGTGGCGGCAGAGCACACGATTTTCTGCATAAGTTTGCGTTACTTTTCATCCTGCGCGTTGTTGACATTGATGGAAAAGAACCCTTGATCCTGGGAGGCCTGGACTGTGCCAACTTGCTGGTACGGCATGCTTCCTCATCGTAGGCTGTATTCGACAAGACGAACTTCTTCAGCGTCGTGGCGGTAGTAAAAACTGTTCACAGGCAAGCTCAAGAGACTCTAGCACGAGCGGATATGCTCAGACACAGCTTACGCAGGTATATGGTTCTGGAAATTTATTGAACATGTACCTCCTGCGTCCCTGTCCTGTTGACCGAGGCACAAGACGCCACAGAGTGTATGACTGAAGAAGCATCAAGACCATTCGGCGCCATCATTCTCGTCCTCCGAAAATGAGTTATTAGTAGCATACGGCTGGAAAGTGTATCAATCCACGCCGCGTTATGCAGCAAGTGATGTTCGCGTTGGGTATGAATCTCAACGCCACATGGCTCGTGCGCACCAGAGCTATTCACGGAAACTGCATTAGAGATCGCGCTTGCAATCATGCTATATCTGTACACAATGTGTTTGCTATCAAGTCACCAGCATAGTTATTGCTCTGTACTGCTTGCGGCGATGGCTATGACTTGTGGTGTTATGCGTTCAGCAGCAGATCTCTACAATTATATGTTCTCCATGTCGAGATCTCGTTGTAGTCGTCCTTACTGTCATCGATGTGTCCAAGTCCTTTGATTGCAGATCAACTCTCATACATCATCCCCTACTCCTTCACCTCTCAGACTCCAACCTTTCACACAATATCCGCTGGGATGGCGCTACGTTCTATGGTCCTACTGGCTTTCGTGGGACATTATACTGAACCCACGCTGTCGCCCTTTCAGAGGCAAGTCTTGCGCGCGTGTAGTCGTCCGCGCTCCCAGTTTCGGCCTGGAACGACCTCATGGAATAGTCCCACAGCTGCCGCCTCGCATAGCATCGGCTACGTGTGGCACCGGCGGCGTGGCACTGGTGAATCGGCTCTTTTAGGCACTGGATTGCAGCATGTGATTCGAGCACCCGTGCACGAAGCTATTTCGCTCGCCTTTATTCCTCGACCTCGAACGTAAAGTCAACACACTTTACCAACGTCGAGTCTCTCAACAACCCAGCAGACAAGATAGGCCCATCATGCCGCTCACCAAGGAAGCCCTCGCCATCATCGGCGGCTTCAAAGAGCGATATCTGTCGACAGTGGCAGACAACAACTTCGATCGCGACCTCTGGACAAACCTGAAAACCCTCTCCGCCTCCGTAGACGACTCAGGCAAGACTGGGACCGTCACCTCCTCCATCATCATCCCCAAGAATTACAGCAACCACCTAGGCGTCACCGCCGGTGGTGCCGTAGCGCACCTATTCGACGGATTGACGACCTCAGCAATGGCCATTATAGCCAAGAAAGGCTTCTGGGACGGCAAAGAAATGACTCGAAAGTTGGACATTACATATTATCGGCCGATCCCGATGGAGGAAGAGCTGGTGATCGAGTGCCGGATCGTGGATGCTGGACGGAGTGTTGCGGCGATTACCGGTGTTATGCGTCGCGCGAGCGATGGGGCGCTGCTTGCCTCTTGTCAGCATGACAAGATCTATCCGGTCCAAGCCAAGTTGTGAGCGGAGCGAGTTCGCTGTATGCGTGCTCTCCAGCTCTTTTCTCTTGTTTCCGCATACTGACACGATCAATCAGACCATGCGATGATCTGTGCGGTGTCATAAACTTAGCGACCTTTAGCAAGGATATCCTGGCAGGTGTTGATGACTTTGGCTCTCAGCCTCATAGGTCTCCTGCTGCTCGGCTGGACACAACTGCAGAGTATTATATAAGCCAGAAGAGATTCCGAGGGCCATCGACTGCGATGGACGGGTGTGACCAGGCGATATTGGTGCGGTTTCCAAGCCCGAAATGAAGTTTTGCGGTTTCAGGCACCTGAGATTCCCTCGGGCGAGCGATCTGGGTAGACCGCAACGGATCTTAGCCACATGTCTTGTAGCCTTTGCCAACACCATTCCAGCCTCGCAACCGGTTGGCAATGTCGTTGACATACCCAGACTGGCCACGACTGGCCACATCTAGGTTCTTCCTGACCTCGCCTGAATGATAAGCCCTTGCCGCTGCGTACGGGTTTCCAACAGGCACGTTTGCGAGCCTTGGCTTGCCCTTGAGCAGATCGGAAAGCCCTGGCCCTCTCTTTGCGGTTCTTTGCACGCCCTCTCTAATCATGGCCTCCACGGAAGACTTGGCGTCTGACGCCACGAAGCTGCTGCCTTTGGCCGCTTGCATTATGCCACAACGTGGTGTAGCGCCCATGCACTTCGCATCTGCGAACCCTTTAGTTTCTTGCATGATCACTGCTAGGATGAAGCGGGGGTCGATGTCGGTATCACTGGCAACTTGGAGTATTCCTTCCTGGACGTAGTGCTGCAAGTAGGTGTCACCTCCATTGCTGGACAGAACTTGCTCGCGGTTAATGTCCCACAGCGCTTCCCAAGATAGCCACTCCTCCGGGTCTGGGTAGCTCTGAAGCTCTCCGGCGAAGCATCTATACTCAAGTTTGGAAGACACTTGCTTGCCTCCTGCTAGCGGAACCTGGTCGTTGCTTTGCACTGAGTGTGCCGAGGCGTATGATCCCAGCACTGTAGCCAGCGCCGAGATCAGGACTGTGAAGAGCAGCATACTTGCGATAGAGTCAACATGGAAACTTGACCCAAGTATTACTATTGCAGGCGGTAAGGATGTTGTTGAGAGTGATGTCGTAATACATGTGTAGGTCTGGCGGCATGCAGCACAGGATGGTGCAATAGCCTCGCGAGATTCGCAATCTGTTCAGCTGACAAGCACCGACTTCAATCATAAGATACAGATGTCGCCATGTTGTACCACACAGTCCAGCCGCTCAGCCCAGAGGAGTGCATGTGGTGCTGCAAGGATCTGCTGATGGAACTTGCGGACATCAACGTGCTCGCGTGTTCGCTGTAATTGGCGGTGGTTCGAGGCTACTTCTACCGAACGAGCTGCATCTCGTACAGGAAGCTCTCAAGCAGCGGCATGATAGGCAGTCTACCGATGGGACTGACCTAGACATGGTATCCGGTTGGTTTCTGCAGTAGCGATCGTTCTTAGATATTTCTGACGCTGTCTTGTGACTGCTCGGCATATTGCTTGTGTGTGTGCGTGCGTGTGTGTACTGCATGGTCAGCACATCACGGGCCCACCGTCATTACTGGACGCTCTCTCCACTACATACGCCGTCGGTCAGAGAAACCTCCTGCATCTCCTTTGGAACAGCTGGTGAGCACCTGGAAGCATCAGTGAGACTTTGAATGTCGCCGCGGAGGTCTCCAGGTTTTCCTCCATCTCCCAGCATGTCCGACATCGGCGACAGCTCCAATGCAACTTTTCGTGACGCCGCGCTCCACAGTAACATAATACCGAACGCGCGACAATGGCTGCCAAGACGCTGAGGATAGGCCTGATCGCAGGCGATGGCATTGGTCGCGAGGTCATTCCAGCTGGTCGACGCTTGCTTGAGGCACTCCCAAGCTCCCTCGGCCTCAAGTTCTCCTTTGTAGACCTCGATGCCGGCTTCGAGACATTCCACAAGACTGGCGTAGCATTGCCTGACAAGACGGTCGAGACGCTGAAGAAGGAATGCGATGGTGCTCTATTCGGTGCTGTAAGGTAAGGGAATGCTTGACGACACAAACTGTGCCATCGCAAGTATGGTAGAATCCTGCCCGACATGTCCACAGCAAGCACATTGATAGAGATACGACACCAGACTGAATTGTAGGCATTGACTGACCTCCGCCTTCGTAGCTCACCAACAACGCCCACCAAAGGCTACAGCAGCCCAATCGTCGCCCTCCGCAAGAAGCTCGACCTGTACGCCAACGTCCGACCTGTGAAGTCCGTCGTACCCACGCCAGCTTTCCCAGACCCCATCGACCTTGTAATTGTCCGTGAGAACACCCAAGATTTGTACGTCAAGGAGGAGAAGACATACGAGGGCCCAAATGGCAACATCATCGCTGAGGCAATCAAGCGCATCGACAAGCACGCTTCATCACGGATAGCAACGATGGCAGGCGAGATCGCGATACGGAGACAGCGTGTGCGTGAGTCTACTGGGGAGAAGAACAGGAAGTCGATGGTCACGATCACACACAAGAGCAACGTAATGTCGCAAACAGACGGACTGTTCCGCCAATCAGCACGTACCGCATTGGAGCAAGCCAAGTTCAAGAACGCAGGTGTCGTGATAGACGAGCAGATTGTCGACTCCATGGCCTACAAGCTCGTCAGGGAGCCGGGCACCTACGATGTCGTGGTCGCTCCAAATCTCTACGGAGACATCCTTTCGGATCTCGCTGCGGCGTTGGTGGGCTCTCTGGGTCTGGTGCCTTCGGCAAACGTGGGCGACGGCTTTGCGATTGGTGAGCCATGCCACGGCTCTGCTCCGGATATTCAAGGCAAGGGCATTGCCAACCCAATTGCAACGCTGAGGAGTGTCGCGCTCATGCTTGAGTTCATGAACCAGGAAGAGGCCGCAGCCAAGATCTATCAGGCAGTCGACGGCAACTTGGCAGATGGCAAGCTGCTCAGCCCTGATATGGGTGGTACCGCGAAGACAGAAGAGGTGCTGGACGATGTTATCAAGCGCTTGTAGTAGATGCTATTCGGAAGTATCGAGCCACCACAACGATTGGCTACATTGTAGAATAGGCAAAAAGTCTGCTGAGGTACACGCAACAGTTTTCTCGTTCGTACCGCGAACGTGGTTCTATTGCCCTATCACTGTATCTGAAGCATGCTTGCCGCTCGTTGCTTTGATCCCTGCCAAAAAAGTTGCGGGATGAGCTCCGAGCCACGTTTGTGACATCACAACGCGATTTTCACATGCGGGCAACCTTGAAGCATTACCGTTACAACAACCACGATCGAGCCTTTCACAATATTGTTCTGCCTCAAGAACCTCAAACATGGCAGACAAATACATCCTCAAGGTCACCGCCGGCCCCAACTACGAAGACCAAAAGCAAATCTCCCCCAACAGCGAAGAAGCCACGCAGATCTCCTCGCCCCAACTCACAGTCAACCTCCGCGTTCGTATCCAGAACTACAGGGGCCTCCCCGAAGGCAGTCCCAAGACCTCCCCATACTTCTCCCACGAAAAGCACCAGCACGACCTCTACTCCTTGGCCTTCACTTTCACACCAAAAGAAGACATCAACGGCCACGACATCGTGCTCGGAAACGACTTCGACCACCCAATCCGCGATAAACTCCCTCCCGGCTTCAATCAGGCGTTCAAGATCGCGACGTGGTTCATCGATCCCGGGTTATATGGGGATGTGTATGCGGATCTGCCGTATTTGTACAGTCCGCTCTTATCATCGATCAACAAGTTCCGAGTGGGGCCAAAAGATGATAAAGAGCAGGAGAAAGTAGAGGAGGCACGAGCGAACGAGGAGGTTCTAGTGTTTGAAGAGGGTGCGGATGGTGATGGACAGGAAGTTCGAGACGCGGCAGGCTTGCCGGCAGACTCTGCTGCGAGGCAGAAGTATTTCCTCACAGAACAAAACCTCAAGGATTTCACGTTTGAGAAGGGCAGAGAATACTCGAATGATTTCTTCAACCCGTATCTGGATTTCAACGGTATCTTGATCCTCCCATAACCACTCTATCCAATACACTAACCAGGAATATCACAGACTTTGCCCTCCGCCTCCCAGGATTCAGCGTGATACCCGGCATAACAATCCCCATCATCAGCTACTGGGACGGCCAACCTCTGCGGTAAGTTTCCACCAACTCTCGCCACCTCGATTCGTTCTTTCAACGCGTCTATCCTTTGCTTGCAAACCCACCCAACTGACGCGCTGACAAGTTCTCACTCGCTCAGATACGTACTCAAAAACCGAGCTACGGACGAGCCACTCTTCGTCGTGATCTTCTCATTACTGCCCAAGGAGGGCGAAGCAAAGGCGGAAGATACAGAACCAGAGGCAGCCAAGAAAGAGACTTCTGCCGGCGGTGATGACGACCTTGACTAGGAAGTCATTGATCATGTCAATACTTCCTACCATAGGAGGATCAATTCAGGAGACTCGTCCCATAGGACGGGCTTCGAGACTTTGTTGCTATGAGAAACCGTACGCACGCATAGGGGAAAACAGCACTGAGCATGATGCATTCACACTCTAGACGCATATCAGGATACCCACGAATTAGTCTTCAGCCGAGCGCAGTTTGTTATTGTTTCTATCAGCTCTCGCCTTTGCTGCGAGACGATGCATGTTGTCTATGTCTTATTCTCGCAGATCGGTCCGATTTTGTGTCATGCTGATAACCGCAAATTCTACATGATGACCTCATTGGCCACATCGCGCTTCAATTCCTTGAAGGGCAAGCAGACGCAATTCTGTACGCGCACCTCTTCACCAACAGCACATTCCTTTCCGAGAATGGTGATGCTCTGGACTTTGACGCCGTTCTTGACTACGCTGGTGCTGTGCTCGCGGACGGGCGTTGGTGTGCCCTCGACACGTGCCCATGCGCCAACACGACTACCCCAGCCGATGATGGAGTACAGCACGCATGCATCGTGACGGATGTCTGTATCCTCGAGGACGATCGATTCCTTGATTCTGGCGCCTGCGCCGACCACTGCACGAGGTCCAATGGACACGTTTGGTCCGATCTTTGCGGTTGGGTCTACCTGTGCCGTTGGGTGGATAAAGACTGGCGGGAGAATGTTGGCCGATGGCTTCGCGAGCTCCTCTGACTGAGTCTGGAATGCCTTCATGAGGTACAGAGCATTTGCTGGTACAGCGGAGCCAGCAGTCTTGATCTGGCGCCAGAAGTCCTTAGTCTCCAGGACGTAGAACTGTCTGCTGTCTGCGAGATCTGACAGAATGTCCTGCTCGAGCCGGATGACCTCGTTTCTCTCGCCGTCGTCATCGTCGTCGTTTGTTGCGGGCAGGTACTGCGAGTCGAGAGCGTCCGAAGATGGGTACGAGACCAATCGCGGCCTGTCTGTCCGCCTCTTGATTGCGCTCTTGATGCTTGGGAAGATGGCTTCGGTAGCAAAGAGGTAGACACCACAATTGATCAGATTCGAGATGTGCGATTCTGGCTTCTCCACGTAATGCAGCACACGCTTGCTGTGCGCGTCGCTGACTATGCAACCAAAGTTGCTCGCTGCGTCGTTCGGTACTCGTGTGCCTAAGATGACGGCCTCTGCATCTTTCTCTTCAAACAGTCTCAGCATCTGCTCCAGTGGGAAGGAACAGCAGACATCGGCGTTGAGGACGAAGAAGCGATCGGGTCGGCCCTTGAGGATGGCATCGCGGAAGTGGTAGAGACCGCCGGCTGTGCCTAGGGCCTGGTATTCGCGTAGGTACTTGACGCTGATTTGTGGGTGTGTGCGGCCGCAGTCCTTGATAAAGTCGCGGAAAACGCTCTCGTCGTAGTAGCCGACGATGAAGACCTCGCGGATCTCTGGGACGCGTGTGATGGCGGCGAAGCAGTGCTCAATGATCGGGTGGCCTGCAACCTCAAAGAGAGGCTACCAAAAGTTAGTCCAGCAGCCGATGCTTGCACCTGCACATGCACATGCTCCTTTTACGTATGTACCTTTGGGAGATCGAGGGACAGAGGTCGGAACCTGGTTCCTCGCGAAGGCCCGCCAACCTGAGTGCAAGTAATAAGTATCTGTGCCCCTTACATGACATGCCCTCGGTGCTGTGCTATACCAATATGACTGCCTTGGTCGAGGGTGCAGCTCCTGGCTTGCCGCGGATGGGCACTTGCAACGTGGCCATCCTGTTTGGCTTGGTGTTGTTTCAATGCGAGTAATTGCGGAGTGAGATGGAAGTCCGTATGCGGCCAGCGGTATACTTCTCCAGAACAGCAGATGTTGCAGCTCAGGAGTCAGGTGTAGGAAAGGTGTTCCAACAGAACTATTTTCCTAGCGGTCAACTTGAACACGAACGCTCTTCGGACCCTTACCTCAGCGAGCTCAGACGCTTCTAGTATGGCCAATGCTCATTCCCGTGCAATGTGACCAATAGCCCGCTTACGGCGAGCCTTGGCGAAGGTACAAGCTCGAATAGGGTCATATATTCATGTAGCTCGTTTCTAGCAGCCTCGAAAACGCGATTTTGAATTGCTATAGTAACACGATAATAGCGCTAATATAATCTGTTATTAAAATAATTAGTAGCACTAACTATATAGTATATATAATACAGTTCAAAGAGGAATATTAATACCTATTTATCATACATTTGGCCTTACAGACAAAACACGAGTTTATCAAATATAATCTAATATATTCTAGAAGTATATAACAAAGAATATTAAGTATATATAAGTTTAAAGTATTATATCGCGGTAGAAGTCGCGTCTCTCAGCATCTACGTATACTAAAACAGCTCCCACTTAGTCTTAGACTCGCTGAGTAAATCGTCATTAGATGGCCATGCTTGGCTCAACTGTTGGTGCCCACAGCGAGGCTGAGGTACTGAGATAATCGGACCCTGCAGCTGGAGATTCTGGTCCCTGTCAATCACATTCCCCGCCATCTTCACCTCTTCCTCTGTGCTGAGATCTAGCAACGAGCACCCGGCCTGTCAATCAAGTATGTTCCAGCCACTTCATCGGACGACGAAGATCGCAATCACAAGGATTGCTCTCCTCCTTCGTGCTGGCTTATGTTGAACAACAAGCCTTCTTGGCCAAGCGAGATGCCGTTGACATAGACTTCGTCGTTCCTCAATCGTCGTTGTGGAGGTAGGGATCTTTTCGATACACATTCTCTATTCGCGGGTGCACTGGTTGCACATTTGACCGTTCATTCGCTGCTGGCTGGCTTTCACGTTCGTTCAAGATTCTACGTTTTGAAACGTGGCAATGTCTGTCCTTAGAAGATACATTAGCAGATGTTCGCAACCGGCTGCTTAAAGCCGGTGTCAACCAGAAGACTGTTCAATAATATGGGCCGAGTCCGCGAGAAGATTACGTCGTTGGTGTTTCTGTCTATGGCAGCAGACTGCTGTCTTACAAACCAAGCTGACACATCTGGAGTGCTTCCGGAGCAATGGCATTTGACATGGCCGGCAAGCAAGTATGTAGCACCACTTCCGCTCATGCGATCATTATCGAGGCACTGGAGTCGCCACGTGCCTCAGAAGCGCTGGCACGTCATCTCCTCGTTGGTGGAGGAAGGGATGTGCTATGCCGCCAAGATCTCCTCGAGGTCCTCGGCGAACAACAGAAACAAGCAGCGAACGAGATCTTTGGCCTTCTAGATCGAGACGGTAATGATAATGTGAGCCTGGACGAAATGATGATGCTCGTTGTTCAAGCTGGACAGCACCGCAAGAAAAGGGCCACCTCGATGCACGACATCAGTCAAGCGATAGCAGTCCTGGACCGCCTTCTCTCCGCCGCGGTTTTGGCAGCAGTCGCTTTAATCTACGCAGCCTTCTTCTCGGCAGCCTTCGCAGCCAAGACGACGCAGCTCTGGACGACATTTACCGGTCTAGCCTTCGCAATTCGGGGGAACCGTAACCGAATTCCTGAGCTGCTGCATCTTCCTCTTCGTCAAACACCCATACGACGTTGGCGATGGGGTCAACATCAACGAGCAGGAACACATTGTCGAGCGTAGTAGTCTGAAGTACTCTGTCTTCCGCCGTGTCGACACAAACTCCACCCTTCAAATCCCGCACAACATCGCAGACACCCTCTGGATCTGAAAACATCACCTACAGCGAAGCGATGCGCGAACGCCTCACCATCGCTGTCGCCGCTGCGACTACTCAGAAAGATATCCTAGCCTTGCATGGAGAATTACAGAAGGTCGTCACGGCAGACGAGAACCGTCGCGACTACCAACGGGCACTCGATATCGAGCTTCGCGGTGTCGGCAACCTCAAACAACTAGACCTCCGTGTCGAGATCCGGCATCAGTCCAACTTTGCTAACGAGGTGCTACGGAACCATCGCCGGAACAACTTTATGTGCGAGCTCCTGGCAGCAGCGAGGAGGATCTTCTTAACGCCACCTGGAGGCGCTGCGCTTGCTTTGGGCGACCCTGCTAATCCGGCATGCCCCGTGACAGTATGAGATTTGGATGCGATCGCGGCGCGGGAGAGGAAGGCGAAGGACGTCGAGGCTAGTCGACTTTTCCCAAAGGAGGGTCATCCTTACGGGGATGCAGTGAGTTCGGCGGTGCGGCATCTCGCTCCTAGTATTGTTTGGAAGGATGACGGGGGAAAGTAGTGCGAGTAGTCCTGAGAGACGGCAATGGGTCGAGGATTCGCCGCAGTCCAGCCATGAAGACGTATTTCTGCTCAGAACAATCTCTCCCTACAATGGGCAGCTCTTGCTTCGTGTTGCTCATATGTTACCATAGTACTCGGGGTTCGTAGCTGACTATCGACACCGGTGCCACGACGCTTCAAAGACGACCGGCATCTTCTCTCGGCTAATAATATGTGGCAGGATGACTGCTGCTGTGTGACCGGCTGATTCTAGAGCCCACACGCCCACTGTCTGCGGTGTCGCGATCCACCGCCCACTTGCAATGTCTACCGACAAAGATTACCGTTTAGACAAACCCCTGCTCTCCACCTGCCGAAGCTGACGCCCGCAAAACACAACCCATGCACATCTGCGCATGTCTATACATGCATTATGCATTGCCCCGATCGATGTTCTTGTTGATATGTTTATGCCTTTTCCTGGACGAAAGACAGCTCGGTCGTATCCTCCCATCTCGATACTTCACCTCCAGCATATTCAATTCAAAACTGCTGCTTAATCAAAACGATAGCACTCCAGGATGCAATTTCACGTCAATGGCTACCAGGGTTCAAGCGATCCTCTTGTAACACAGTACCAAGGCACCGAGCCTGACTTCCAGTCAAGCCTACCAGAAGAGGTGGACGTTCTCATAGTGGGCGCCGGCCCAGCAGGACTACTGCTAGGAGCTCAACTCGCACGATTCCCCGATATCACGACACGAATCATCGAGACAAAGCCCGGACGCCTCGAACAAGGACAGGCAGACGGCCTCCAATGCAGGACCATCGAGATCTTCGAGGCTTTCGGCTTCAGCGAGCGGGTATTGAAAGAGGCTTATTGGGTGAATGAGGTAGGGAAGCACACCTACCCTGAGGAGAGCGGTATGAGCTAACAAGGCTATGGGCATAGACCACATTCTGGTCACCTACCGGAGACGGCACAGTCCTGCGCCGCAGCGGCAGAATAAGAGATACAGAAGAAGGCCTCAGCGAGTTCCCACACGTAATCCTAAACCAAGCACGCCTCCACGAGCTATGGCTCGACTGCATAAAATGGTCACCAACCCGTCTGGAACCTTCCTACAGCCGCAAGATGGTGCATCTAGACATTCCCAAATCTGAAGGTCCCGTAAATGTTACAGTAGAAAGACTAGATGAAGCACATGCTGGCCAACAAGAACACATCCGCGCAAAGTACGTCGTAGGCTGCGATGGAGCACGAAGCGGCGTCCGCCAAATCATTGGTGCAGAGATGAAGGGCGATTTCGCTAACCAGGCTTGGGGCGTGATGGATGCTCTCGTGGTGACAGACTTCCCTGACATCCGCCTCAAGACAGCAATCCACTCCGCCAACGAAGGTAGTATCCTGATAATCCCGCGAGAAGGAGGATATCTGGCTAGGTTCTACATTGAGCTGGACAAGCTAAACTCTGGGGAACGCCTGAGTTCGAAGAATATCACGGCCGAGGTGCTGGTGGAGAAAGCGAAGAAGATTTTTAAGCCGTATACATTCGAGGTAAAGGAGGTAGCGTATTGGAGTGTTTATGAGGTTGGGCAGAGGTTGACGGATCATTTTGATGATGTGCCGAAGAGTGAGAGGCAAGAGAGGAACCCGAAAGTCTTCATTGCTGGGGATGCGTGTCATACGCACAGTGCGAAGGCTGGACAAGGTGAGTCAAGCTATCTCGATCGGAGCAACTGGTGCTGACCTATTGTGGCAGGAATGAACGTTTCCATGAACGATTGTTACAATCTAGGCTGGAAGCTGGCCGCGGTTCTGCATGGAATATCGCCACCGAGTCTGCTTCATACGTATACTGAAGAACGACATGATATCGCGAGGATCCTGATCGACTTCGACCGCGAAATGTCCCGCATGTTCGCTGCCAAACCCAAGAGCCAGGCAGGTGAAGACGACAAGGATTCCATCGACCCAGCAGTGTTCCAGGAGTACTTCACGAAGCAGGGTCGGTTCATGGCAGGAGTGCTGACGAAATATAAACCTGGACTGCTCACCTCTTCGGATACGCAGTATCAGGAACTGGCTACTGGATTCGAGATCGGCACGAGGTTTCAGTCTGTGCAGGTACTTCGCGTTGCGGACGCAAAGCCTATACACCTGGGTCACGAGTTCAAGGCCGATGGACGGTGGCGCGTTGTCCTATTCGGTGACAAGTCTGATCCGACATCATCTACAAGCCCGGTATGGAAGATATGCGATGCTCTCCAGGCCAGAATCATCCCTAAATACACCCGGTCAAACGCAGACATTGATTCCATCATCGACGTACGTGCGGTCTTCCAGCAGTCACGGAAGACTTTTAACGTCACAGATCTGCCAAAGATACTACTACCATACAAAGGTAAACTTGGCATACAGGACTATGAGAAGGCTTTCACAGACGAGGAAAGCTACGGGTTTGGCTTTGGCGAGATCTATAAAACCCGTGGCATTGATCGAGAAAAGGGCTGCGTGGTAGTCGTGCGGCCCGATCAATACATCAGCGCCATCATCCCGTTGAAAGAGGATGCGATCAGTATGCTGGAAGTCTTCTTCGACGGATTCTTGAATAGCACATCAAATTGAAGCGAGGGCTAATGACAAAATATGTTGCCGCTTGAATATCAGACGCCGTCGTGGAATAACTACTAGAGAACCCAACATGCGGCCACCTAGTCATAGCACGGGGCGCAACGCACATTGCATAGGATGCTACAGTCCTCGCTACGGAGCTTCGCTCCAGTATATTCGAGCAAGAGCATTTGCTTCAGCATGAAATGAAACGCTCAGCGGCGACGGATTCAGTCACAAGCCCTCGATCGGACGCAGCATGACATTCGTCATTTTATCATCGATTGAAATCTCGACATACAGGTATTCATCCTCTGCTGTACCGCATTGCATTACCTTCATACACATTGCAAGCCATACCCAGTTCGACATCAATCGCGCTCCTATACCTTATAAGGACCCGTGCCATTCGGCATCGCGCTCCCATTAGCCACGCCATTCGTCAAGCCATTGGTCAAAGCACTCCGATCATAGTACTCCAACGTCAAAGTAGTCGGCATAGGTGATTCTGCCGAGTTAGCATCAAGGTAGTGCTTGACACCCGCGCCTCCAACGTTGTACTCCAAGAAGCTGAACTGCCCAAGACGTCCCGCAGCTCGGTCAAGATCGCTGAGCTTGAATATCTCCTTGAGCATACCAGCAATAGCCGGTCCAATAACTCTTGCGCCAGGTCCGTGGCCGAGAAGGGTGTATGACTCGAATGGGCGGTGTGGGTCGAGTCGATCCGGGTTGGGGAATGCCTGAGGATTCATGGCAGCCTTCGAGGCGGCGATGAGTACTTTCTGGTTCGCGCGGACGTTGATGGAGCCGCGCTCGCCGTCCTGGACTACTGTGTCCTTCTTCGCTATGAGCGGCAGCCCGGGGACGACGCTTGCGTGACGCATGCCCTCGAATACGAAGCCTTGAAGCTCCTTGTACGAGGCCGCGTCATCGAGGTGCGCAAGCTCCACAATGCGTTTCTTGTACTCCTTATACTCCTTCTTCAGGAACAGATCGATGAGAAGCGAAGCCTGCTGCGTGATGATGCCAGCAACAGTAGCTCCAATGCCCAAGCAATCGCCCGCAAGTTCGGGGAGTGGCTGCTTCGTCGCCAGCAGTGCTTTATAGATGCGATCAGCATCTGGACCGACTTCGTAGGCAGAGCCCTTGGCCAGCCAGTCTACAATGTGCTCCTTGACACCTTGCTGCGTCTTCAGATGCGCTTCGTGGATTTGACCAAGCGTGGACGCGGCATACTCGGCGTTCTCCCTCAACTTCCACTCCTGTCCCGGTCGCACATTGAAGCTGGAGTAAAAGAAGAGGGCGAGGTACATATCGAATAGTCTCGGCAACGTCACCAGTCCCTTCGGCGTCTCAGTCGTCTTCAGTGGAATCGCAAATCGGTTCGCAAGCCACATGATCGGCGCAACGTTCGTGATATCTCGAACAACATCAATCGAGCGCTTTGCGCTGGAGTACTTGAGCGAACAGTCCTTGATCAAGCGTGCCGTTGTCGTTTGGAAGTACTTGCTAACATTCTCGTCGAAACCTTGCTCGAAGAAGATCTTGGACAGGGTGCTGGATTTGTTATTCTGCGAACCGTGGAAGCCGAACATGAACTCGCGGCCTGCGGATAGGCGCTCGACGGATGGGAGGGATAGAGGGCGGAAACTGTTGGCGTCTTCCAAGACGGCTTTAATTCCGGTGCGAGTATGGACGCCAACGACAGAGCCGTCTGGAGGTGGGCGAACAAGGTCGTATTTCTCGACTACTTTGTTACCGGTCAAGATTCCCTTGACTGCCTTTGGCGTATAGAATGGCAGCAAAACGTATGGGCTCGTCCCTGTAAACGAGTTGGGCAGACCAGTGAACAAGAGGTGTGGCAGCATGCCTCCGTACGTTCCGCCTGGAATATCTCCGAGCTTGCTTACACCCCAGTTGGAGAGGGTGTTGCTGTTGAAATCGTAGGACAGGTAGCGATCTCCACGGACCAGGGCTACCGCATCGTCGAGGATACCACGACCGGTTGTCTGGCCGGGGCAGACACCGCTACCAGGCATGGCTGGCTTCGTGCACTCTGCCATCAAGCCGGGGTAGAGCTCGAGATTGTCGATGTGGCCGTAGAGCAGTTCGGCGGCGCGGGCGGTTTCTTTGTCGGGGTTCCATTCTTCGAAGCTGGAGTAGGCTCTGAGGTTGAGGTAGCGGCGGAATCTAGAGATAGTGTCAGCGTTGCCTCTGTTCAACTGGAAGGGTTTACATACTCGTTCATAGTGCAGACATTGAACTGATTCCGGGCCTGCATCTGACCAAGGAGATCCACCACCTTCAGCGACGCCGGTGTTCCATGTGCTCCGAAGGCATGCGCTGGCTCGTCCACGCAATCCTTGATCAACTCACCAAGCTGAACATCATTGAAACGTCCAGTTTCATCACGTTCCAGGCCGCCGAAGGTCCATTGACGCGGCTCAAGCGAGTTCAGATGCGCTGCCTCCGCACCCATGACTTTCTCGTAGAACATCTTCGTAGTCATGTTGTCCAAAGATCCCAGATCTGGAACGTGGCGACGCAGCACTGCTTCCATCCATTGATCGTCTGCTGCGCTGAGAGCTGCGTGCCAATGATAGAGCACTGCGAATTCAGTAGACACGACGTTGCCGGTGCCTCTCTCGACGCGCTGTCCAGCGCTCTTGATTTCCTTGCCTAGGTCCAAAGACCACGTCGAATTCGCACGTGGAGTGTTGAGAATGGCTGCGACATAATCTTTCAAGACGACTGTGGCGAAGAAGCCGACATTGATGTTTCTCCCAATTTGGAAGAGATCGTTGTCTTGCCAGGCTTGTTCCTCCTGGTTGAGTTTGTCCCAAGGCTGGTATTTGCCCTCCTCGTTAATAGACAGCAGTGATTCGACAATGGTGTTGTGGTTCCTCGAGAACATCACCAGCAGAGCAACGACGCCCGGCGGCATAAGCATGATACGCTCAGAGGCGATGGAATCTGGATGGATCAAGCCATTGCGATAGGTTCGTACGCGTTGCTGCTCGACTTCTGTGTTACCGTAGAGAGTGCTAAGGTCGACGTAGGATGAAGTCTCATTAATCCAAGGCTGTTTCCGCTTGGTCTGAAAACACTCGTGGATCACTATTGTGGCGAAGGAGAAGAACAAGCGGTTCAGACCAGAAGGATGCTCTCTGAATGGTCCTTTCCGCTTCATCAGCTGCTCAAACACGAGCTCAGGATCTGGAAGATTTGGTCCCTTTGGCTTGCTGGGGGGTACGTTCCTCGCATATGGAGTGCCCGCCTTGCCCATCTCTGGGTTCCAGGGATTGTTGTTGCCGCCATCATGTCTTCTGTACTTCGATGTCGGTCCGGCCATTGTTGTAGATGGATGAGGCAGGTCATGGTACAGCATTTTGATGAATGCATCTGATGTAGCAGCAGACAAGCCACTGTTCGCTGGAAGTGACTGCAGCATGGCAACGCCATTCTCGAGCATCAGATCCTTGTCGTCGAGAGGATCGCCGGATGCTAAAGCAGGAAGTGCTGACGCCAGTGTCTTCGCATCTTTCAGATTGAGATGCGTAAGGTCATGGATGAGCGAGGTTTTCTCAACCGTGGGAGCGGATGCTGCCTCATTGCCTGACTTTCGATCGGGGGCAGAGGAAGGCTTCCTTTTGATATGCCCTATTATCGACTTGATTCCGGGTGCCATGGTATAGTAGTTGCACGCTTAGCTCTGCGAATGCGCTCAATGTGTATTGTGGCGCTGCCAAAAGCCCTGGCAGAGTGCGATGTAGCTTCTCTTCAATTGCTTCCTTCTGTTGTCTATTGCCAGATCTGCAGGTCCGTGGTTTGGTAGGCGCGACCTGATCTGGCAGTCTACTACTATGGGAACTCCTTGATGCACTGGCCGCGTGAATGTGCTGGCGTAACAAAATAAGAGTCACAAACAAGCTGATGAGAGCCGGAGTGATGCAGTGTACCGGCGGGAGTGCGAATGCTTTCACCTGGTAGCACCAATGTTTTTGGTCAAAGCTCAAGCTCAACATGTCTCAATGCCCACCACCTGCAGGGACATCTGATGAGGTATGAGAAGGCGTACATCTCTGGACAGATCAGCCAATAGAGATCCGACAAGAGGATATCCCTCCACTTGGTCGTACCTCTATGCCTTGGCTGCATTGATGCTACAGCCGGTCTTTCCTTATCAGAACATGTACTTAGCGATCAAGACGCCCCCAGGATGCACAAGCAGAGCAAAGGCCGCAGAGCAAAGGCCGCAGAGTGTCAAGAGGTCGTGCAGATAGCATGTTGTGGCGTGGCACCGCGTGAAGCAGTGCAGCGTGTCGACAGCCAGGGCGGATAAGCAGACTTTCGTGTCGTATCTGCAGTCTGTGATCGTCCAGCAACTTCAAGCCCAACAAAGTAACGAAGCATGGCGAACACTACTGCAGCCAATCGTGGGAAGATGTTTTCGCGTAAGTTAAGGGCTCGAGACCGGATACCAGAGTCCGCTTCAACGCCTTTCCTGTTTAGGACGTTGCAGTCACCAACTGGTCGATGCTGCTGCGGGTTAGCGACCAGGCGCATATGCACGAGGCAGATCGTGTCGGCCCACGTCGCACACATCGTGGTTAGCTTCAAGCAGAAAGAAAGTCGACAATCTCGACATCGTGACAGCCTCGACTGCCAGTGACTCTATACATCGCGGTTGCATCAGCGGAGAGTGCCCACATAAATAGTAGAGCTGCTGTGCCTTCGTTATCTGTTCGAAGTTTAGCAGAATGGGTGTCGTACAATCAAGGGGATGCATCCCCGTCTCTCCGCGTGGTGTGGAACATGGTTGTGGCTGGCTGTACAGTGGGAATGCCTCCGACAAAAGCCACTCCCCGTTCGTGATTCGAAATTGTGTGGTACAGCATGTACGAGATTGAGTCCGTTCGGAGCGCCTCTTCACCAGCTGCGGTCCGTGGCGCCCGTCCATGTCGGGATCTGCCAGGCAGCCGAACCACCACTTGGTTGTCTGAAGATATACGTCAATATCGCGATCATTATAGCGTCTTCGATGCATTTTCCTGGCCGACCACATGTTCTCACCCTGTGCCATGTCTTCGCGCTGTCGATCTTATTGTTTTTCGTCCAGCATGAATCGAACCTGGGCCGCGGGCTTTTGCACCTCACGTAAATATAGCAGTGGATCCGGTCAACAGCGGCACGGACATCGCCGCACGTTCATTCCACCAGAAAGCACCTACATAGTCGACGTACTTGAACGTATCCAGTCATGAACCATCAGGTTCCGGCTGGGTAGTCCTGGCAATGCGATTTCAACAGGACGTCCAACCATGCTCCAGTACGTGTGCTGGTGTTGCTCACCAATAGCGAATTGATGTAGTGTGACGACTGCTGTACCCACAGCGATGTCAGCATATTAGATGCGGCCAAGGGCTGTGCCGTGATGTGTACTTGCATATTGTTGGTCATCAGGATGTCTCCATTTGATTGACTGAGTGAAATGCGTTACTCTTCCCACTATAGTCAGACCGAAAACGAACAGTTCGGCTAAACTGATGGCAGAAGTCCACACACCAAAACATACCATAGGACCGGTCCGAGCGCCTAGATCGTTCATCCTGTGCTCAGAAGGCACGGGAGACAAGTTCCGAGGTACCGATGGAGACTCAGATAGGAAGCCTGGTGTGGTTGAGAGCAAGCGCCGTTGACGATTTTCTTTAGTGGTCAAGATATTCAGCCTCTTGGACCGCGAAGACGCGATTCAGTGAATGTCTCCGTACATTGTGGACCTCCAATGGGTTGAACTAGACAAATTCCACTACTGCGAACCCGCGCTTGGGACATATCTTGAGTTCGAGTCCTTGGCGGCCAAATCTCGGCTGGGTCACATGAAGTCGTAGTACTTGAAGCTAAAGATCAAGCAATAGGTATCAAATAGCTCTCCAGGAGCCGATCGGTCCATGCGGCAAGGGCCCATTGGGTAAGCTGCCAATGCAGGGTCGGTTTCGGCGAGCATGTCATGGCAGCTTATAAATTCCTAATGAGATATGTTGACGATGGCGATGCCATATACTTCTTCGGTGTAACAGTTTGTCATCCAACCTTCAGGAAATAAGACATATGCTGACTTGTGGCCTGTAGGTTTTTCTGGGGGGTGTACCTGCAACGAAGAAGCCGGTCGTACTGACAGAAAAGGCGCATATACCGCTCGATTCCTCGTCCAGATGCTAGACCATATTGGTCTCCTCAGCGCCGCCAACGAAGAGATGCTGAGATTTGGTCAGTAAAGTTCAGTGGCCCAAATGCATCCGCGGCTCATCTAACTTGCCTTTGCAGCTTGAAAAATGTGCGTGAATTGGTACGAAAACCACAGCTGGGATCCACTAGAACTGATAGCTTCTTCGCAGGCAGATGAGGAGGGACGAATCGCCTGAGGATAAAGACAAGAAGAGAAATACGTTCGACTTCTTGAGGAAGTTCCGTGAGACTTGCAGTAGGCCTGTCTGCCGCAGCGAGACCTTGGGTCAGCTAGCGTCACCAGGCACTCGTTGTGCCGGAGCTGTACCGACCTCCAAGGACTGTTCGACTGCGTCAACAGCGTGCCTGGATTCGAAAGCGCTTGGATGTCACGGACCAGATTCCCGTTATTAGACAGTCCTAACAAACTTCTGCCTGCCTTCACAGGCGACTCCAGCTGTACAGCGAACACCACAGCTCGCGTGATTCGACATGCTGTTTTGATCGATGGACGACGTGCCAACTTTGTAGTTGCCCATTATTCAGATATGTCCTGCGGTCTAACATCTGAAGATCGCGACAGGATCTGATATCGGAATTGCGCGAGAGCTCAAGCGGAGCAGGATCCCGAGACTTTTTCACTGACCATTTGCACCTGCACAGTCGTCAGCGAAATGGTGGAGATGATTCTCCTAAGCGACCCAGCTTCAAGAAGCCGCACAATGCGCAGCCACTCTTTCGCAATCGACGCCACAGGAAACCCCTTGCCGCCGAAGACAGCTCTGACTATGCCGTCAGCCCAGGCGCGCACCAGTCTCCGTCGGCTCCAACAACATGGCGACGGGTCTGAAGCGAGACTATGAAAAGCGGAACGAGGTAGATCATGAGAATGTCAGCATTTGCTGGGGCCGTGGTTTGCAGGCCAGCATGATGATATCGGAGGAGGCTGCAAGTTGACTCGGGGAGAAAATAGGCCGCTGAGTGATATTGCCTCGATGCGGATGCTGCGAGAAGCTCAGAATGCTGGCATGCCTTTCGACTCAGTTCGCGGGAATGATTGTGGATAGTCCGAAGCCTGATGTGGACAGCCTTGTGGTAGAAGCACCAACCAATCAGGTCGATGGAAGGGCAGTTGAAAGTGCATCAGCAGTCGAGCTCAAATCCGCGTCCACGAACGACTTCGCGGATGAAGTTCATCGCATCGCAACTCGAAGCAGAATCCACGATTCATCGAATTGGTGGCGGCACTGGGTGGCTATTGGTCGCCGCATGGCGCTTCATGGAGTTCATGCCCTTCAAGAGGATGGACGTGCAGCCAGATGGTAACCCGCGATGCAGATCGACTTAGATCTGATGTTGACCATGTCATCCAGGCTCATGGCGTGCCATTTCCTGGCCTCTGCCAAGAGGCGAGACGCGTGACATCAGCGCGGATTGCAGAATTCATCACTCCGTCATAAAGAGGATGGAAGCAGACCCTACCTCGCTGTCTGGAAATTTGGTCGTCGGCGGAGGTGGTCGTGGGGTACGCAAGTCGCCAGAGAGATTAGGTATCGGCAGGTGGCGAGTGGACACAGACACCATGCATGACCCGATCGAAGAGGTCCACGTCAAGGGCCATGGGCAACATGCATGCGGTGTAGATGGACCGCATGCTCCGAGTATGAATAGCGCTCCATGTCGGTGGGGTGGAGGAATAATGGTGAGATCCAAGGGAAAGTGAGAGCGCAGATTTCGCGTCACGAACAAGTTGAATGACTAAGCCCACCTAAAAGAGCACCTCTTTCCTTTCTTCCTCCGTTTGATGTGAAACCATGACTTAACACATTCTATGTAATGGCCACGAAGCGGTCGCGCGCCGATATGGAAGGCAAAGAAGTGGGCTCTTGCCCGTCGCCTTTCATGCCCATGTTCGAGGCTTTTCGTGCTGAACTGGATGAACACCACGACCGTAGAGAACGCATCATCAAAGCCTCGAGAGACATCACAGCAGCTTCGAAGAAGATGTGAGTAGGCGGTCCGGATAAATGTCCATGTTATGCTGACATGTATAGCATTTTCACGCTGCAACGGTATGTCGAGACTGCCAATAACGATCACCAGTTTTGCTGACTCTGTTCAGTGTACGCAAGCTAAACGAGCCCTTGCCTCAACACGTCATCAAAGGCAACAAACAATACTACGATGTTATCGGCGAGCGTCTAGCCTCCGTCTCGAAAGACCTTCAAGGCCTGAATGCTTGGCGCTATGCTCGCCAGATCAGTGGCGGCTGCCAAGAGTACATTGAAGCAGCCTCTTTCGAGGCCTACCTGACCACAGCCTCGCTTCTGACCTACGACGACGCTTTCAAGCAATTACTTGCCCAAGACGAAGAGGGACCTGGTATAGAACTAAGCGCTGAAGACTACCTGCTTGGCATTTTCGACATGACTGGAGAGCTAATGCGGTTTGCCATCACAACAATGGCGACGGTAGGAGCTTTACCTGGTGTTGCTTCGGAGGATACCGCCGGCGAGCGCAACTTGTTGTATGATCTGCGTGCTTTACGCTCGGCACTTGAGTCACTCAATGCTGGACAAGGTCCTTTTGCCAAGGAAGCCGAGAAGAAGATGGATGTGATGAAGACGAGTGTGGAAAAGGTCGAGCGATCGCTGTAGGTCGTACCTTCTCTGCATGCTGCCCTACACACTGACCGATATCCTAGGTATGGCTTGGTCGTCCGAGGAGCTGAGCGACCAAAGGGCTGGTTGCCAGATGCCGATAGACCGATCGAGGTGGAGGGTTGAGCACGCTAGCACCAGCTTTGCGATGCTAGCGAGTGGACAGAATGATGAGGCATTCAAATGGCAGCCAAGATGAAGGCAGACATGATTGAATTCATGGCTCGAATAAGCGCCTCCTTACAATGCAACGGAAGTGAACGCCTCTATGCTGAAAATACTCCTTGCGGACCGATAGTTGGGATTACCGGGACCACTTGATCATGAGCATTGAGTTGCACACTTTGATAGAAGACCAGCTCCTGCTTCAGATATCCGCATGCCGATGGGATGCTTGTAAATTCAAGAAACCCGTCTCACTGTACAGACTTGCTTGGTGGTGCTCCCCAATATCGTAACAGGCGTGACAACGCAGCACTCCTGCAGAGAGGATTCAGCCGTGGTTCCACCATTGACATACTGATCGGTACAGGGCTTAAGACTCCTGTACAAAGGCAGAATAAAGTAGTTCGACAGCGTCATCAGACGGCTTCTTTCCACCCCACCTGCAAAGCACAGACTTTCACTCCGTGAATCGGGATCACAGACGATTATCGACTGACATCTTTGACCTCGATGCGTGCGCCCGCGCATATGAAGAGATTAAGCGATCGGTGTCAACCTTAGCCAGGACCGGCCAGCAATAGTTCCACGATCGGTTCGATGCTGGGTCTTGGAATAGCCTGCGCTTCGCTTGAGCACTTCAGCTTCGGATTCTTCTCGCGAGCTCGTTGACGAGGTTGCATATGCCAACAATGGATGAGAAGAAGATGCTGAGCCTTGTGCGTCTGTAATCCCGAGCCTCGCATCTTGAGATGATGATGCAGATGTTTTAGCTTTAGCTGGAGGTGAGACGTAGCCTGCAGCAAGAATTACCAACTCGGTCTTGGGAAGGATCAATAAGATGCGGCTGTGGCCGATCATGAGCGAAATGTACTGGCTTTTCGCTTGGCACGAGATTGTGCTACTGGCGAAGAACCAACACTGCCACGGCTTAGCGCGGAGCGCGAGCTCCCCGAGCCTGGAATGTCCGATCTTTGGCGAGAAGAACCGTGAACGCCGTATCTTGAAGCTCTCATCTCGTCGTTCAGGTCGCTATTGGAGCCCTTGGCGTGCACGCGGGTATAGGTACAAGCGGCCGAGCTTCAACAACGCGACTTACTGCCTTACCCAACGACGAGGTCTCTGCGTCCAAAAATTAGACCATATAACTCTTTGCCTCTCGCTCTATCGAACGCACTAAGCTTCGCGATTAAAAGGCGTATCTTGCGTCGTGCGTAGTGCGAAGTGCAGTTTCGGGGTGGGCCGCTTTCACGTATTCCGGAATCATCTTCATGCCAGCACCTGATTACTATGCTATATACCCATAAGGCTGGATTCAATGCTTCTGGTCAGTCGCGAAATAGATGTTGTTCCAGCTGTCGAATGCTCAATGAACCTTCACAAACATCCTGCCATTCTACAACAGCCGCAGACCATAGAGCAAGGGTCTATCATAAAAACGCCGGCCTCAAACTGTGAGAATAGTGCATTGGTCACAACCGGAAGGATCAAGCGAGTCCAGTAACGACATTGCATAGGTCTGTCAATTGAATGTCACCTTCGAGTCATAACATTGGTGACTCGCGTTGCAGTGGGAAGCACAGCTGAAGATGCTGCTCGCTTCGGTGTAAATGTAAGCGGCCATTGTTAGCGAAGCTCGTGTATCTATCGGGATATGAAGCCCGTCGTTGCTCCTGTAGACCAAATTACCATTAGACAGCGAGTATAGAACTCTTTGCTCCGGCTACCAGGCATGCATGCCGGCGACTCCAGTCGCGCCGCACACAGCCACGACTTCGCGCAAGGACTGATGAGAGCGGGGTTCGAATGCCATGGCGTTTACAGACGGTGAAGGGATGATGTCGACAAAAAGAGATGTAACGATGGTATTGCATTCTTGGATGCCAAGGCCCTGGCTGCCTCAGGCACTTAATCGCCGCTTATATTGCTTCGTACAGAACCATCTCAAGAAAGAACCTACCTTGGGCCAACATCCCAGTCACCAACTGAATGTCCCTTTCGAGCAGGTTAAGATGACAAGGGGAGACACATTCGCAATGTCGGATGAAGACGACGATACTGGTGTTCTAACAATGCAATGCCTTGAACGGGCAGGTATGCGCTAACAGACATTAACACCAACGACAATTGGCCGAATCGCGCTACAAATTCCTCGTACGCTCTAGCCAGCAAACCCAAACTCCATGATGCTTCTATACATGAGTAATCGTGGAGCTCGTGACTATAAAATTGAACGGCGGTCGCTCAAGCGTTCGCGCCAAGTACGTAAAATCAAACTCAAGGAAAACCAGATCAAGGCCGACATGTCTACGCCAGACCGGTCTCGCGAGGGAACAGTGCAGTCGACGTCGGGATCGCGTTCTCCACGAACCCAACACCCACACTGGAAGGTGCAGCAGTCTGTGCCGGAGCAGAAGCGCTATCGCTGCTATAGACGGCAGTAGCGTAATACTGCTTCTCCGCAGCCACAAGCGAGCTAACAGGAGCATAGGCGTTCAAAGCCCCCAGAGAGGAGACGGCGGCGTGCTTTGCCTCATCCGAGAAAGCAGACTCATCGTAGTCCTTGGCTGTGAACCTCGAGTCCATCGGATCGCCAAATCCTTGCGTGCTGTTGAAATCGTATCCGAGCGCTTCCAGGGCAGTCGTGTTGAAAGCTGCCATCATCGCATGATCTTCGTGTACCAGGTTGTGGCAGTGGAACATGTACAGCCCATTCCAAGGGCCGTAGACGGCGAGGACGTCCACGGTCTCACCAGGTGCCAGCATCACAACGTCCTTGAGGCCAGCGGCTTCGTATGGCATGAGGCCGCGAGCGCCGCCTGTACGGGACAGAACCTGCATGTTGACTAGATGGATGTGCACAGGGTGAACTGCAGGTCCGCCAGTGTGTACCATTCGCCATCGCTCGACAGCGCCTTGCGATGGTCTTGCGAGCACACGCGAGTTCGGGTCGGCGAAATCCACACCATTGATCGTCCATGTATCGGCACCACCCATCTGGAAGTTGAAGGTCTTGTCGATGGTATCACGCTGTGCTGGCCAGTCAATGGCGCAATTAAGAGTCGATGGGACGCTGTTATTGGACTCGTCGCTGACGGTGTCGCCAACGACAAACCTCATGACCTTATCAGTGTTGTCGAACTCGTGGATTTGGGCAATGCGTTGACCGTTGAACATGGTAATGTTCTGGCCCTTAAAGCCGCTGAAGTCAACGATGATCTCGTATCGCTCTCCCATGGACAAAACAACGTCTTTGGCATCGACTGGGGCATCGAACAAGCCGGAATCGGAACCAATCACTTGAAATTGGATTGGTTCGTTCTTCTCGTCTGCGATGTAGATGTCGTAAGATCTACTCAGAGACATATCGAAGAGTCGGAAGCGGTATTTGCGAGGTTCCACCTTCAGATACGGCCATGGCTGCGAGTTGACCTCGATTATATCTCCGAAGAAGTTGATCAGATTGGTTGTGGGCGAAGCAAGATCTCCGTTCGCTTGATACACTTTATCCATAAGACAAAGTGGCACATCGTATTTGCCACTGGGAAGACCAAGGGCGTCCTCTGCTGGATCGGTAATGATGTACACGCCAGATTGTCCGTAATATGCATCTGCGGCAGTGTGTCCACGAGCGTGGTCGTGATACCACATGGGACGTGCTGTCTCGGTGTTCGGGTAATAGTAGTCCTTCCATTGGCCTGGTTGTAACTCATCGAACGCCCAACCGTCCCACACGGAGTGTGTATATGAGCCGTGAAGATGTACGGCGGACGACTGTGTACCTCTGTTCGTGTATCTTATGACGGTCTCGGTGCCTCGCGGAATGTAGTAGGTTTTGCCTGGGGTTATACCATCTAATTATCTATGTCAGAACGATTCGATCAGTATAGCTTGAAATAACTCACCATAGCCTACCATCTTAGCAGTCCCCAAGTTAGGATAGACCTGCTGCTCGAATGCTTTGATCTCTGACTCGTAGTACTGTATTTGTCGCCCATCGATTGTTTCGGTAAAGACTGGCTGAGCGATCTCCGGTATGGGTAGAGGATGCTCAAAAATCCATTTGTACTCCGGGCTGCCAGCGGACTTGCCATTACCTCTCCATGCACCTGCTCCAGGTCGAGACCCAGGTCTGCCAGCTTGTGGACCGCGAATCTGTGGCGCTGCTTCAACATGGGAAAATGATGCCGTAAGGCCGAAGGCCAATAGGCTGGTAAAGAACGACATGACAAGAAAGATGTAACTGAGCGAGAGGGGGTCAAGATGGTCAGACTAAGGAAGACTGGGCCAAGACCTAGATGTTGTAAAGAGATTTAGCCGTTCCAGAAGTGTATGAAAACGTTCGTCGGTGTCCGGTAGAGCGTTGATCGCCCAACTGCACAGCGAACCAGACATTATATTCCTCAACCAGAAATAAAGGCTCGGGATATACGTAGCGCGCCACGGCTCCTGAGCGCACAGCTCCTCGTGTCCTGTTCTAGGTGCGCCACCGACCAGCATTGCCGCAGGACCCATCTGCGTTCAAATCTGAGCCTCTGAGCGTACTTCAGGTAGTGAGTGTACTCGGTGTATCGCTTGCTTGCTTGAACAGACCCACAGAACAGTGCCACAGGCGTGTCAGCACGCGCTAAGAATGTCCGAAGACATCAAGCTACGCGAACCTTATTATTACGCGGGAGCAGACAAGCATTTGAGTCCTATAGATTGGAGTACTCGGAGTGATGTCAAGGTCCGCAGGCCTGTATGGCAGAAATAACACGCGCATCGATGGTGGCTGAACATATATAATCCCTGTGTAGACAGTGAATTCGTCCCCCAGCTGCGCCACAGGGACACGGCGAACTATATCGTTTTACCCAGCAAACTTCTGTACAATTTGCTGTTGCCTGCCGTATTTGAGCGCTGTCGAGCGCATCGAGTCAATCAACGAGCAGCGCAGGGATAGCGGGATTGGGCTGCGGTGGAAAAGCCTGAGCACGACCTCGAAAGTAGATTTAGGGCGTTCGGTCGATGCTTTATTTGCGGTGCACTGCAGCACACCACGAGGCAGGTCGAAGACGTTGTCGCATTCTGTGGCTCGCCGTTTCCACGTCACCGCTCTGATGGCGAGCAGCTTGAGCAACAAACAAATGCCGTTGAACATGTCTTGCATGGTCATTTCGCACACTGCGGTCTATATTATGAGCAGCGGCTACGGTGAGCGGTCAACCCGAACTCCCCTGTCGCTCCACAGAGGGTATAAAGATGCCACAGGGCAGTTCGCAGGCGTGACGCATTACGCCAGTCATCACTGGCTGATGGTCTATATGGCGAAGGATGATTCCAGATGGGAAGGGCAGCCCACATCCGCCATGCGTTCGGCGAAGGCCCCGATTATTCCGACCATTCGTGTGTGGGATAGAAGATCGGCGGAGTAGTGCGCCGTCCAGTCGTGCTATTGCCACATCAATTGTTTGAGAGAGTCCTACAGTGTGGGAAGCTATCTCCATGTTCGAACTGTAGCGAGCGTCATCACCCATGAACTTGCTTCAATAGCTCGACGCACGCCCCACATCTTAAATTAAAGTCCGTCTATCACGATGCGACGGTAGGCTGTGTCCAACATTGGTTCCAGAGTCAGCCTGGCTTCCCAATTCGAAATCTTGATTAATGATGATTTGATTCTCGTTCAAGTTTCGTGTTCATCGCAATGGAGAATCGCGATTCTCGACGCACAAAGGTCGAAACCATCAGATCCGTGCAGGAACAAGGATCAGCTTCAATGCAGCAGCGGCTCTGCCGGTATAATGATGCGATGACACCTCGTACAAGATTTCTTCAGCTCGATCACACTTCGGTACCTGAGCGACCAAATCCGCACATGGTCGGCGGACTTGGAAGTCAGCCACAGGCACAAGCATCCGCCGCGACATCTTCACTGTCACGCAAATCCTCCTTCAGCTGTACGACTGCAAAGCTCACGTCACATCTCTCACCACCTGTCAGCTGCAGCCATCCTCCTCACCCGCCTGCCCTCGAGCTGCCACGCACGTTACTCGTCGCGTGTCTTGCTTGTGACACCTGAACACTTGATAGCAAATCCTGGCTCGCGTCTGTGCACGAACCTTACAATCCCAATACGTACCTGCATGGACTGCATGCAGGTCCGGGGAATAACTTCATACCGAGAAAGGTCTAATCAGCCATCTGTCATCAGCACGCCGTCAGCCGTCGGCGCATCCGCAAAGAATACATGATGTGCCACATCGAGGGATGTGTAAATTAGTGCAGAACGGTTCTCCTGTCGCAATTAGAACGTTGTGAAGATTAGTCTTTGCCACACCAGCGGCCTTTCAGGACTGGCGCGGCACAAAAAATGCATCCATCGGTGCACTGCGGCACAGCATATGGTAGCGACTTGGAGGTCACGAGGTGTACCGGCGATCAACACTGCAGAAGCGTCTACGTTGGGTATCTTGCAGAGGCACACACTGTGTTCGCATCTGCTGCATTGTTTGGTAGTAGCCCTCACATTCTGGAAAGCACATACCGACCTCAGCTCGTGTTGTGGAATGATGAGCTGCAGTACCAACTCTCGAACCTCGAGAAATTTCGATGTTGTGGTGACAGTATAACCACCAGTGAGTTATCTTCTGTGATCATTTCCAGGTCGCTAGACGTCCCACGTTACTCGACAGATCGACCAATTGGCCGTCGTCACACCAGGTGCGACGCCGCCTGCCGCTTCATGTAACCAGCTCTCAGGCCTTTGCTGCGTAAGCTATACCACGGCATATGCGCTCGCATAACTGACGCTGCTGTCACCGATTCCAGTGACTAGACTGCTGCGATCGTATCGTACGAACTTGAAGGCACCCACATCCTGCTGGCCGTGATCCTCTCGCAGCTGTTCGACGGCAGCCATCATGACGCCTATTGGATGCCGACCACAGACTGTGTTGCCCGTGTCCTCGAGCGTGTTGAGCCAGGTCTCGTGGTTACCGCTCTCGCAGGCTCCCATACACTCGAAGTCGACGGCCTTGATCGAGTCATGAATAGCAGGATCTTTAGGTGACTTCGCTGACGATGTGAGATTTATGGCAGGTCCCGTTGAAGGCTGGTAGTAGGTATACCTGAAACGGAGGCCCCAGTGGGCGAAATCAGAAGAGATCACAAAAGCGTTGCCTGGGTCAGCTAGGTAGGGCGCTAGGATCCGCCCAAGCGACTTTTCCGTTGACGGAGATGTGTTGCCAACCATGATAGGTACCAGAGGAGGCCAGTCCGCAGTATCTTCGCCGAAGGTCCTAAGTAAATCAAAGTCAGCCCAAGGAGGAGCACTATACCAACAACTGAGACGAAGGCTTACTGCGATAGGCGCTTGTAGATGTAAGGCAAGTGCATCTCCAGACTGTGCTCGTCCTGGTCCACGGACTGAGACATCCACTCGAACTGGCCAGTTTTGTGGAGCTCGGCAGTGACTCCTCGATCCACCACCAGGTTGCCAAATGGGGTCGCATATTCGGTGCATTTCGACAGCGCTGCCTTTGAAAGGTAATGGTGGTGTGATGGGCCAAGCAAGAATATGTTTTTACTGCTTTCGTTAGCCACATGATGCCTACTCAAGTTGTTGACAGCCCCCGCCACCGAAGATTAGGTATGGCAGGTACGCTCAAAAACGATCGTCTAATTGACCGAAAGCTGTTTATCAGCTCCCAAAAGTGATCGGGGACTCACGCTTTGGAGACATCCCAGGACTTGTAAGCCCAGGCAGCGGCTGGTCCAGAGTAAGAGTAGCCAGCATGTCTAGTGAGCTGCTCAGCACTCCAGACTCATCTTGATGTCTCCTTGCTCAACGTACGGTGCAATGATCATTCTGGCGCCCGCGACGGGTAAGTCTGTCTGTGTCTGGCCTTCTGACTGAGGGCCGATGCAAACCACAGGCGGACGAACAGCATCAAGCCAACCATCGAGTTGTGAGTTGAGCTTCGTCTTGGAGTCTGAGTACCACGACCCGGCATGACTGGCCTCACGAATCACTGCCGAGCTCGACATATTTGATCCGTTGGTGATGTTTGCGGGCGGAAGCGGGTGATGTTGTAATGATGATATGGCGCAAGCTCGGTTTCGGATGATGAAGTGGCGTGGCTAGGATCCGCGTTGAGACGCGTTCCTGCGATGTTCGCGTTTCCAACTTTCTATCGATCATAGGCATAGACATACTACCTCACAGTGCATACGTTCGACATATACTGCAGAGACCACTGTCCAGCATATTTCCCCCATCATGGCCCTCAAAAGAAAGAGATCATCTCCGGCCGTCTCATCACCCGCCTCGATCGGCAGCGAAACAACGACCCCGTCGAGCCCATTACCATCCTTCTACCACCACAGCAAACCCATAGCACCATTCTACCAAAAGCCGACATGGTCATTTCCTACATACGACGACTCTCCCTCATCGCAACATCTCAACAGTCGGACCAGAAAACGGCATAGAGACAACCGGCCTGACGAACAACAAATACATGGTGTGTCTTGCTGGATAGAAGCCGTTATCAACATGAGCAGTCTCGCTGATATATGTCGTCATGCAGCAAATACGATAGATCGATTGTATCAGGCGCAAAGACAGCACCCTGACGCGGCGCCTGTGCTGTCACAACCGGTAGTCCAAGCACAGCAGCCGACACAACCGCAGCGGAGTACGCTGCATTCATTCTGGAGGATAGAGCAGCCGCCTACGACCATGATGGCTGTGGATAATGGACCGAGACTTTCCGCCCTGCTTGCGAATTCGAATTGCGAGGACTGCGATCGACCTTTGAGGCCGGATGACGCTATGGATGTCGATGAGGATACCTTGAATCAGGAGACAAGGTGTACGTCTTGCGAACGATCTATCTGCGATATATGTGCGATACTAGGAATTGCGAGGACATGTTTGGCTTGCACCAGTCGTGGATTTTGAGCGGGCTGAGTGCTTGAATGAGGGACATTCGATGACCTGGGACCAGTCAGCGAGTAGTATGTACACTACCACAGCATGTCAACGAAAAGTGTATCCTGGAGCCCGAAGTGGTCCTTAGGCATACGTTTTGCATCTACCGATTGCTCCCATTACTTCCCGGCACGAAGATTCCACAAACAGTACGGTATTGCCTCTCACTCTACTGTCCTTGCCTGGGTCATCCTTCTGGCCTGTCTGGACCACGTTATCGATTCTAATCCGCAGCTCCCAGCGCACAATTAAGTTACCTACGTACAGCGAGATCGGCGTTAGCTCGGCTTTACGGGTACGTAGCTATATATTCTGACAGGAAATTATGCTTCGTCACTTCGAGCCAATCAGCTCCAGCAGTCATGGTGTATGTTTATCCATCAAATTGTACTACAGTTCAAGTCTCTGACAACTGCCCAGTTCATAGTCTAGCGGTTATGACGTTTCCTTTACAATAAGCATCGGAAAAGGTCGGGGGTGTAAGTCACAGTACTGCAGCTTCTACCCGAACATCAGAAACTAATTCCTGTGCAGTCGATCCCCCCTGAAACCTCTAAATAGCACGAACGCAAAAGCCCCTCGGGTTGTTCCTTTTTTGCTCTTACAAACAACTTTTGTGGAAGTTAAGATATGGTCAACTTCACTACTGGAATACATTGAGCTTCGTGTCCTGACGATTTTTCGGCATCCAAAAACTTCACAATATGATTATCCTACGTTTTACATGGTGCCCAGCCGAGTACCTTGAAGCATGAACGACGACTTAGAGCCCCCAGGTCCGTACGAATGTACTCGACAGAAGGTGAAGCCCATCAAGCTTGGCGCCGGTGTGAGAGTTCTGGCGACGCAACTCATCGATTGAAAATATGCACTACGACTTGTACCTCAACTGCGCGAAGAGCATCGGTGACTAACTCTTGAGCATACATAGTGTTCGCTTCGATCAGGTTGGACCACACTATCATAATGTCCTGGTTCCATTGCTGTACGCGGAATCTAGTCGGGTTCAATCAACCAACAATACCTGCGATAGCCACCCTCCATTGTATTGTGCGCCTCGAACAAGCCTCCGTACGGAAACAGACCGAACAATGAAGGAAAACATCAGCGCAGTAACATGTCCACATTCATGCCCGATGCAGTCATTCCAAAATACTCAGCCTGCTCTTGCCTTCGCCGCGGCCTATCCGAAGGCGAAGATGACTCCGAAGTCATCGTTTCTCTTGAGTTTGGCGCTCTCTCAAGCGATTGCCTAGCAGCATCCCTGGACGAACTACGTCGAGTCCAGGTAGTGATACGACGAGCCGCCCATGTCGATCTTGATCCCGGAGCCACCGTCCCCCTCCCATTCGCGCCATTGGCCTCCGTTCCCGGCGAAATCGTTCCCGACCCTTCAGACTCATTAGATGTCACACTGTCGACGAAGCTCTGAGTCGATAACAGCGAGGTCCGGCGCAGATCCTGCTCTTCGGTGACTTCGCGGAAGTACGTAACATCGGTCACGCCCACTTCCTGGTCTTGGATTCGGCATCGGAAAGAGATTACTGCGCCATGGAGGAAGAGGATGAGATGTGCTGGAATGTGCTCTGTCGACATGTTCGTCTGGACCGCCTGGCCTTTTCGTACGAGCCATTGCACCTTTCGTTCCGACTCGGTCGAGTATGGCATTCCATAGTTGTAAGACGAAAGTCGCGAATGCACTGCTGCCACATTCTCGTTGCCAGAAGCTTCGCAAGCTACCGCGCCTTGTACCACTGCGGTCCAAGTCTCATCACCTCGCCAGATCTTGGCGTCGTGCTTTCCTGGAAACTCTTCCTTGACTCGAGAGTGTAAGTAGTCCGATCCACTGAATCCGCCGACCAGCAGTATGCCTTTCAAGTTCTGCTCAAGACCCTTCTCGCGGAGTAGAGCTCGCTGCTTATTAATGGGTGTCACGATTGGGGTCATTACACTCTCAAACGCAGCGCTCAGAACAGCTTCGTCGATTCTCAGCTTGCCGGCAAATATGCCTCTTTCTTCGTCGTCTTCAAGCCCCGTGACCGGTATATAGTACGTCCGAGGCTCATCCGGGTTGTAGGTGCGCATGATCTTGTACTCAGATTCATCCTCAATTCGGCCTCTGGTTTCAGACTCAAGTCTGTTGTAATCCTCCCCAAGTACCGAGCGGACTTGGCTGTGGAATTGGCATCGATAAATGTAGAGCCGCAGAAGTCGCCTGTACTCACGGTGACCTGGTCTAAAGACAGTGGCTCTTGACAGCGCAGCTGGTACGCGACAAGATCGACTGTTCCGGCTCCTGCATCTAGGATAATGACATAGTCGTCTTGCACAATCTGTCGCTTCTTTGCTTGCCTTTTCAGCGAGAAGATGGCAGCGGCTTCCGGCTCCGACACAGGTTTGATTTGTCTCTCCGGTATTCCTGCTGCTTTCGCTGCTCTTGCCATCGAGTTCTTCGCTCGTTCCGACCATGACGCCGGGAGCGTCAAGACAACTGTCAAGCTCGCAATGTTGAAGAGGTTCTCGTGGTCCTCGTCTTCTTCAATCTTGATTCTGATCCGCTGCCAAAGCCATCTCAAGTAACCGGTCAGGGCATCTACTGGCTATTTATTGAGTGCTTTGGAGTCAAGTGCCTCGTAGGACTTCCATACTTGGGAAGTATTGTTCGAGGACTTGTGTTTGAGGTCATCGGGCTCTATCAGGAGGTTTACTCATTGCAGAGGTTGTGTGTGCGGAGGTATATCAAAGCCATAGCCAACAGGCTGCTTGTCTCATCCATATGCTATGTCTGATGGTACTTCGTCGCTCGCATAGTGACTGGTCCCAGAGTGAGGCCAGCTTTGATGACCTCGATATCGACATTGTTACTCCCAGCTGTCTCGTCGACAATAGCATAGGCTGCGCCACTATTGCTCGTTCCATAGTCGATGCCAAATGATTAGACGCTCCTTGTCCGGCAGATCAGCTAGCGTCTCGGCGCACAGACTGCCGATCGGCGCCGTCTCAGGTGAGTGGGGGATTTGGTCTTCTCTTTTACACAGTCGTCTAAATGTCGAGAAATCGCCCGCAACGTCGAAAACTGACAGTAGCTCATCGCTCTTTCGAGCAATGAGGCTGATCCAGCCGAGGCTGGCTCTGCGCATGGGCACCAAGACCTGCCAAGGTCGGTGGCTCGCCTGTTGCACAGCTGCGGCCTCTTGAGCAGGCACGTGTGACACTATGGCATTGCGGAGGATGCCGTTCAATACTATCAGATGACTTATACTGCGACTAGATAATCAGGATTGGTCTGAGGATTTCATGAAGCCTGACTTTTGACAGGATCATTAAGCAGGTTAAGCAGTCATCATGGCGATCCCTATCATTGATATGCTGGACACAGAGACCACCAATGCTCGCATGATACTCATCATCGGACAGACTGGAGCCGGCAAGAGTCACTTCTGCAATCGAGTATTGGGCTAAGATGTTGAAGACGTGAAAGAATCTGCCCACCTGTCGTCCTGTGAGCTATGTCTGCTATGTGTGCAACGACGTATCGGCGCCGCTGATGATGCAAGGCACATCCGAGCCAGAACTTGTCTCTGCCAAAGTCGATGGGAACGAGTTCCTGCTCGTTGACATTCCCGGCTTCCATGATACATGGAAAGACATCAAGCGCTCCGACGCCTAAATCCTCGGAGAGATTGCACAGACTTTGACTCTGCAGTCACAACTTGGCATCAAGCTGGTCTGTCCATTCCTCGATGGCGAACCTCGTAAAATGGCTGATCAATCTAGCGAGGCATCCTCTACCTCTACGACATCACCGCAAAGCGCATGACCGGCGAAACCTTACGCCAATTCGAACTCATCCAACACGTCTGCGGCGAGCCAAACTACGGCAACGCAAGGCCTCCAATTTCCCACCTTCCCTCCAACCTCCAACACATCTCTTAGGTCCTCCTCGTAACAACCCACTGGCCCACCTCACTCTCCGACCAACGAAAACAACACTGCGCAGTACGCGAGGGAGACCTCCGCCGCGACTTTTGGAAAGAAATGATCTCGGGCGGCTCTACGATGTGCCGCTTCGACGACCAGCACAAAACTGCCAAAGCCATAATCCGTCGGCTCGCTTCCAAATCTGATGTTACATTAGCTTTGCAGCGGGGACTCGCTGTGGGGAAGGCGCTTCAGGGAACGAGGGCGTTCGGGTTTACTGTTAGATCGAGAAGGGATGATGAGGAGACGCTCATGGCTGGGCTCAAGCCTGATGAGGTACCGCCGCGGTATGAGGGTGTGAGGTTAAGGAGGGAGGATGAGGTGAGGTTGAATGATGATATTGTAGTGAGAGTGCGGCAGGCGATTGAGGAAGAGGATGCGGAGGCGAGGAGGAAGGGGAGCAAAGCTACGGTGAAGACTGTGTTGAAGTGGTTGCTTGGTGTGACGAGTCTGGCTATGGGCATTTCGCAGGTTGATTTGCAGGTCTAGACTAGATAGGTAGTGTTTGGTTCCAAATACTCTGCACAGTAACTCCATCAACCCACTTTCCGTCCGTGGTATCGTTGTCGACAGTGTAGCTGATCTGTCTCGTCTCGTTCGGCGCAAGCCAGAAGCCGTTGCTATCGAAATGCAGCACGGCACCGGCGGGATAGTCGAGCCAGACCCAAGCTGCTACGCCCTTCGTCGCAGTGACTGTGAAGTTCTTCGTTGAGTCGGTGTAACTCAGTTCCAGGCCAGGATCGACGAGCTTTGCAGCGGCGAGACCCTGCGGTGTGAACCAATTCTCATGTCTGAAAGTCCTCGTCTCGTCAGAGTTGGGTAGACGACCTTCGGCCTCGACCTGCATCCGCAGAATCGCATTGTCGACATCGTGGCCCTGTAAGATATCGGTCGTGAACGTCTCCAGCACTCTCGTGCTATTGATGGCACCAACATCAAACTCGACTGTTGAGTTCGCAGTAATATTCAGCTTCTCCCCACTCCAATCATACCACGTAAATGTCGCCGTCCCATTCGCAGGCTCCCACAAATCGCTCGTCACCCACGCCGTGAGGTTGCCTGTCGTGCGATTGAAGTATGGCGCGATAATTATAGGCTCATACCGGTCCTTCGCAGCATAATGCAGCACCTTCCACCTCCCGTCGTACTCAACTCCAGCCCAGCTTGGTGCTACCCATATATCCTCCAGTTGCCAGTAGAGGCTTCCGAGATTTCGGTTTGGCAGACCTGACCCGCGACGGTAGAACTCGATCTGGGAAGCGTAGAATTCTGCTTGGAAAATCTGAGTTGCGTGACACCAGGCGGAGAAGTTGGCAATGGGGTCTGCTTTGGCTGGCTTGGGGAGCCATTGGAGGATTGCTGAGGTCATTTGTCCTTGGCCGACTGCTGAATTGGTTAGGTTTGTTGTGTCGAGGCCGCCTGGCGGGTTGTGTTGGTTGCGGAGGAGAATTGTGGTGGAGTTGAAGTGAAGATCAGTTTCGGAGATTTGTTGACGCCAGGATTGAAGGGAGGGCATGGAGTGGAAGCCGAATTCGTTGGAGAAGCGGGCGACTGGATAGCTGCTTGTGTTTCCAAGGAAGGAGGGGTCGTAGTTGTAGTAGTCCGATTCGCCGTATACGCTGCCTTCGGTCTTGTTGTTGTATCGTTGGATCATGGGTCTTGGTGCACTGTGGTTGAGGCTCAGCCAGCCATTGCTCGTTGAGCTAGGTTGATAGCTGATGCTCCTGCTGTTGCCAAACACGGCAGGCAGGATGGTGTCGAGGAATAAGGTCTCATACTCTGCCTGCAGACGAGGATACTCTTCCGGTGCCGAAGCATTCGCAAGAGGAAGCTCAAGATTCTCGAGCTCATTGCCACCAGCCCACAAAGTCAGACTGGGATGGTGATTGATTCGTCTGACCTGGTACTCAGCTTCCTCCCGGACATTGGCCAAGAACTCTGGATAGACGGGATACAGAGCGCACCCGAACTCGAACTCAGACCATAGTAGCAGGCCTTTCTCGTCGGCCAAATCGTACATGAAGTCTGGTGAGTACGCTCCGCTGGACCACACTCTGAGCATGTTTTGGTTGCCAGCAATAGCAGTATCGAAGAGTTTACTTATCCGTTCAGGCGTCACTCTGGTCCAGAAGGCATCAGGAGGAATGAAGTTGGAGCCTTTGGCGTAAAAGGTCTGCCCGTTCACCTCGAAATGCCAGTTATTGCCAGGTGCAATGCCGAGCGCTATTTCATCGTCCGATACTGGATTGCCATTCAGAACGATGGTGCGGAACCCAATGCGTTTCGTAACCGTTGCTAAAGACTGGTTCGCAGCAGATACTAGGTCCAGTGTTAGATAGTATAGGTTCTGCTCACCCATTCCAACCGGCCACCAAAGTTCCAAGGCATCGCTCGGAACGACAGCATTACCTGTCACCGTGGAGTTCGTCACGCTTAAGTCGCCAAGGCCACCACTTGCAACCGCCGTCTTATTGTCGAGTGTTGTGAGACTGTACTGCAAAGTTGGTCCAGCAGGTAGCTGTCCAAAGTAGTCCAGACTTGCGTTAACAACCCATGGCTGGGTCTGATCAGGTGGAAGATTGTTGAGCTGCCCTTGTCGATAGATGTCCACAAGGCTGTTCCTCACTTGGACCTCATTGTCTCCTAGCTGAACAATCCAAGCAGGCTGCCAAGGTCCGGCAGGCACGAATGCAGGTCCCCAGTCCCTACAATGATTAGGGAGTCAGTAAAGAGTCAGGCAGCTGGGAAATGGAGCCATTGTATCGTCCCCGAGCTGGCGACGTCTCTCAGAACGCCCCCACAGGGCTCTGCTGACCCGCAGCGGTCTCGTTGTCTATAGCACTCTGCCCGCTCGAGACGTTGCCAGCTGAGCCACGATTGAATGTACTCACTCGGATTACTAACCACCCAAAGTCGCTCTGTTCTTTCCTCACAAACCACCTGTTAATAAACTGATACAGCTGCTGCACATTGTCCGGCCATACTTCTTGTCCTGGTTCATCGGCAATCTCGTTTGCAATCTTAGCAGCAGATCCGAATTCAATGCTCAGAGTCCTGTTGGCCTCTGGGCATGAGCTCAGGATGTCGGATACATCGAACCAGTACTGTCGGAACTGATTATCGGTGCTAGCGACATGCTGTCCGCAGAATGAGATGGAGGTGAAAGTGTCCAGACCATTGAAGAGGAGCCATGTGCTACTGGCATTGGAAGATAGACCCGAGATCGGGGATGAAGTGGTGTAGGTCCAGTTCTGCCAGACAATCCATCTGAGGTTGAAGTTGTTCAGACCGTACAGTGGGTCGCCTATAACTTGGTTCGCGTAAAGATCGAGCTGTGCATAGCTCGGAAGCTCAGCTGGCACAGAAACGCTGAGGTTATCATTGTGCAAAGTCCAGTTGCTGCCGACCAGACTGACAATATTCTGACAAGAGACAAGAGAACTGCAAAGAACGCTCGCAAGCAACGCGGCATGCGACGTCAACGGCATCGTGCCGATATCAACAAGAGTGAGGACTCCGATCTTCGTGCGGCCCTTGGCTACGGTCAAGCATTATACTTCGCTCTCGGCAAGTAGCATTCCCTGCGCTTGTGTGATGGTGGAGCGGAGTCCATGGCAAAGACCAGTGCAGCGTCGTAATAAGAGTACGGAGCGGGATGTGGGTGTCTAGTATAGCAAGACGGTTGAATCCGGCATGGTTTCGATCTGACTCCACATGTTGGAGGCGGTGGTGGTGGTGAGTTCGGAGCAGCGCAGAGCGAGGTCGAAGACGTTATCAGCCAATTGCCGAGACAGAGCTGTGTGGTGTGGGTGTGAGGTGGGTAAGATGCGGAGCCAAGCTCCGGCACTCATACTGTAGAATCCCGAGAACCGCCGAGTCACGTGATGTCTGGTCAGAGGAGGTTTCCCGTATATCTTTCAATGGTGTTGCTGAGTCAACCAGATTCAATCAAGGCCTGCAGGCGTTATAACAGACAAGGATAGAGTCAGCTTCATCAGATGCATCCTTGTAGGTACCTACTTGACCCACCATTTTAGTCCCGTCTGTACAGCAAGATGCATCCCTTTTACCCACCACCATTGGGTCAAGTCTGTACAGCAAGATGCGTCCGTAATAATATATGCTCATCACGAAGAAAGGCGCCCATGAGTCGTCGTGCACTCTTAGCAGAAAGGAAGGTCCAAGCTCTCCCAAGTTGGTCCATGCGGAGGAGAGGGAGGCGGGTTTAGCAGGTCATGTGAAAAGTATATCGTCCCATCTCCTTACGACTCGCGTAGACATATCGCAAAGTGACGTGTATTTGTCGTGTTTTCGCATAGATGATCTAGACGCCGGTCCTGGGCAACGTTGCCATATATTCATCCGCCACACATGTCGATGCAGCAGCCATTGAAGGGAGAATCGCCAGCAGCGACGCGATTATGCCATGGAAACCGCTGCCTAACGTGGCCTTTGCCATCTGCACCTATCCTTTCCGCGCGACTGAGGCCAACGACTTGCCGCTGCAGATTGGCGACCACATCTACATCATCGAACAGGGAGGGAGCAGCAATGATTGGTATCGTGGCTACTTGGTCGCGCCTCCTTCCATTCTCGCAGGCCTCACCACCGACCGAGGACAACAGCTGGAGCATCGCGTCTTCACGGGCATCTTTCCGCGCAACTGTGTTGAAGTGCGCGAACATCTAGGTGCAGGTGGTGCAGGGCAGGATGAAGGAACCGACGATGGCACCGATGCAGGGCAGACGCAGACGCTGGAAGACGAGGACCTTGGTCCGCGAAGAAAGAGCTTGGCGTATAAGAAGAGACTCAGCCGTCGCCAGAGCACGCGCAGCGTTAGGAGCAAGAAGACAAAGTCGGCGCTGCTTGCGGCGGAACCACTGCCGCGAGATCCCAATGCTCCCAGGCCGCTTGCGCCAGTGCCATTGCTGCGCGTGGGTGACGAGACCGGTCTGTCTGCGGCAGAGCCATTGGTGGATGAGATTGCTTCGTGCTTGCGCGAGTGGCACGATGCTAGACTACACGAGCTCCTCCTAGCAAGAGGGTACAGCCATCTGGCCAAAGTGCAGAATCTGATAACCCGTGTGGACAGCGCACGCAATCAGCTCATGCACGATGTCCTGACGGCACGAGAGCTCGCTGAACTGCGGGAGGACACAGTCTGGGACCTGGTCGCGGGCAATAAGCTTTTGAACGATGAAGTGATAGTGAGAAGCCCCACAGAGAAGGGACGGATGTTGACAGCGGAGGACTCAGTCATTGAGATGACCAAGTTACAAGCGAACATGAGCATTCTGGACAGACCGCCGAAGCCTACCCCGGAGCGAAATATGCTGCATCATATCTTGGTGGATGTGCGGACGTTGATCTGCGACTCTGACCAACCAGCGACCCTGCAGATGTCTCTCTGTAGCAAGGAACACAACGAGAAGCCCAGACCTTTGAGCGAGAATTACGCCATATCCGTGCCGGTGCCAGTCGCAGGAGCACAAGCACCGGAAGACCAAACGAAAAGCCTCTTCGTCAACCTGAACAACCTGGATATTGGCATCGGCGCAGAAATGAGCTCGTTGTATGTAGTCTTCAGGCTGCTGAGAGATGAACCCGTGCGGCAGGTGGTGCACGGGCAAGGCATGAATCATCAGCAGAGGCCTTCGTTGCTCAGCAATGTCACTGGAGGTAGTGAAAAGAACAACAGCGCCAAAGGACGACGGAGCGTTTTCGGGAGCCAGAGAAAACGAGATACTCACGGGAGAATGCCCTTTAACGCAGACAGCAGACCTGACACAAGTCAGTCACAGCGATCAGAATCGACAGGCCGCTCCAGCAACGCAACGAATGAGCAGTCGTCTGCCCCGAGCGAAGTCAAGACTGTGAGACGCACAATAGGAGTCGGCGCACTTGACATCACGAAGCTTGCACAGAGCAAAGCGTACACAGAACAGAGCGTGTCATTATGGACCCCTGCCCCAGCGGAGGAAGACGTGAGTGACGCAAGTGATGACTGGGTCGAGCTGGTTCGTGAGCTTCAGCGCAGTCCAGCTGGCGGCTTTTCGCGAGTACGTTTGATCAAGCGATTGGACGTCTTTGCGCAGGCTTTCGCAACCGCGGATCTGGAAGGTCTCGTACGCAACAGCCCACAGCTCCTGATGGACGTCCTAATGACTCCCAAACTTGGCTTCTCCGGCGTGCCCAGCGAGAAGCGAAGTGACATTTACCTGACGTTGACGGAGCCGATCATGCCCCGAGGCTGTACATTGGCGCACTCGAAGTATGGTGCGGTCCCGTTGAGTCAACGATGCCAGACTAGCCTGGCGAATCTGCAACTCACGCTCGAAGTTCGCAGAGCGAATGGCGAACGGATCGACGACTGCATCTTCACAGCCGCCAATCATCAAGGTCACACCGCCTGGCGCACGACTGGCGTAGAACGAGGGGAAGGATGGAACCAGACCATCAGACTTGCCATACCTGCCGATCAAGTGCCTGGCAGCCATGTTGTGATGAGCATCGCAGACTCACCAAACTTCCCTTTCGCACTAGCCTGGGTGCCTCTATGGGAGCATGAGGCCTTTGTGCGGGATGGCGATCATCATGTTGCTCTCTATGTCTACGATGAGTACTCTTCGAGCATCATTGGCGGCAAAGGTGCCTACTTAGCATTGCCTCCGTGGCGCGACAAGACCGACAGCAACCAGAATAATGCCGCCCTCATCTCCCTAAGGACATTCTTGTGTAGCACGGAGTACTCGCAAGATCCGACGCTTCTGGGTGTTCTCCATTGGCGCAACTACCACGGAGCGCAGTTGATCGAATTGCTCGAGCGCTTTCCCTTCGTGCCTGAGGTGGAAATTGTGAAGCTCCTTCGCGATGTCTTCGGCGCTCTGTTTGAGATCTTGCACGAGTACGAAACCCTCGAAGAATACGAAGACGTAGTCTTCTACAACTTCGTTGTCATACTGAGCATCGCACGAGATAAGCGGTTCGAGCTTGGGAGAATTATCGAGGAATACGCTACAACCAGACACGATTGGCCAAACGCTGGACACTGTTTAGTCAAGGCCTTCCAACGACTCGTCTCAAACCCAATGGACCCGGAAGCATCACGCAAACTGCGAACGACTTTCAAGGTCGGCGATCAGGTCTTGAAGCTTATTATCGAGACCACAAGACATTTTGGCATGCACGGTAATGATGAGGACCAGCGCAACGGCACTCCACGACCAGATCGTCAAGCTGCCATGGGGCGTGAGCTGAACGACCTGTTCGTCGCGATCATGGCACTGTTGCGAAATCCTATGCCCATCCTGCTGGGAACCCAAACTCTCTTGATACAGCACTTCCACACTTGGCTTCCTGAACTAGCGTCAGTCATGGCGCCCACAGAGATTTTGGAGGTCGCTACTGATCTCCTTGACTCTTGCTCTCACGCTAAGGGCAGAATGATATTGTACCGACTGATCCTTATCGTCAACTACAGCCATCTTGAAGTACTCAAGACCCCTGAAACACGGACGACGCTTGTGGCCAACACTTTCCGATGGCTGGCTCCATACTGGGGAAATGTGGCAAAGGTCACCGACCAGTGGCGAGACCAAGTGCGGTTGTGTTGCTCAGTCGTGGCGGCGCAGATGGAAGCACTCGGCGAGGAGGCCTGTCAATATGTTCCGAAAATGACAGAATCGTTCGCGACTCTGCAGACGATCCCTCGAGCCCCAAAACGTGTGTTCAGCATGTTGTTCCCGACCAGCTACCCCTTCCCGACCAAGACCGTGGCGCAAGTGATTGATGTGGACGAAGCTATGCTTGAGATCTCGGCCTTGTTGGCAGCAGCACTTACGTCGGAGCGAAGACTGTATTTCGACGCAAGTCGGGTCGACGTCACGAACATCCTGCTCCAGGCGTTGCAAGTTTGCCAAAGCGTACTGTCGTGCGGAGCGTTCCCGCGCAGCTGGCTGAGTCTCCACGTTAGCCATCACAGGTATGGGATGACTGCTCTCGAGCGCATTTCAGACACCATGATTGCGTCATTGCCCGATATCTATGCTCCGAATGCTTCGCAGGCTCTGGAGTTCGATACTGATGGTTGGCGTGCCTTCTTCGACACACTCTTCGCTGCTCTTGGCAGTCCGACGCTGGCGATGGAGACTTTTCCTGAGCAGAAGCGACGAGCTGTGTGGAAGATTGCTGGGGATGTGCGTGAGCTTGGGGCAAATCTGCTTAGACGCTGCTGGGAGGCCATTGGATGGGAAACAGACGAAGAAACTAGGCGACTGCACGGCTTTCAGCGCATGGGTGGTTACCAGGTGCAGTTCGTCCCTGAACTCGTAGCGCCCGTTGTTGAACTCTGCCTCAGTGTACATGCCGGTCTGAGGAGTGTGGCCATCGAGGTCCTTCGCTCCATGATCGTCGGCGCCTGGCAGATCGACCAGGATCTCTCGATCATCCAGACAGCCATGATCGATTGTCTCGATAGGCTGTGTCGAACGAAGAACATCACGGAAAGCGTTCTGCAAAAGACTTTCGTGCCAGAGATGCTGGAACAGTTCGAGCCGCTGCAGAGATCCATCGAGGACAGCTTGTACATTGGGGTGGTGGACATGTTCGGCAAGATCGATAACCTGCTGGTGATGCTTGCGGGCGTCCATCAGCGTGGGTCAGCCATCAATGACGCAACTCGTCTTGTGGACACGCTGCACCTCATGGAGTTCTTGAAGGACGTCCAGTCTGAGGAGGCGTACGTTCGATACGTGCATCAGCTTAAAGACATGCAGATCGCCGCTGGCAACATTACCGAAGCTGGGCTGGCTCTGCAGATGCATGCGTCACGATACGAATGGGATCCTGCTCTACAATTACCCGAGATGACAGACCCAAAGATGCCGGCCCAGACAGCTTTTGAGCGGAAGGAAGCTCTTTACTTCCAGACTTGTCAATACTTCGAGAAGGGCAAAGCCTGGAAGCGGGCACTCGCTGCCTATCGAGAGCTTGCTGTGCAGTACGAGCTCAACATCTTTGACTTCTCGAAACTTGCTAGAGCGCAGCGAGCCATTGCAAGCATTCAAGAACGTATCGCAAGAGGGGATCGTGCTATTCCACGATATTTTCGCGTGGTATATCGCGGTCTTGGCTTCCCACTCACGCTGCGTGACAAGCATTTCATTTTTGAAGGTCTCGCGACAGACAGAATTGTTTCGTTCGAGGATCGCATGCAACAATTGCACCCAGCGGCGAAGATCCTGCGCGGTGACGTGGAGCCAGAAGTCGAAGGACAGTATTTGCAAATATTTGCTGTCAGTCCCAACAAGGACATAGACCACATGGTGTATCAACGCACGAAGGTCTCGCAAGCAGTCCGAGAGTACAACCTGATCGCTAACCCACGAAGATTTGCCACGACAACTCGGCAGCCCGCGCAGGACATACCCATCACTGAGCAAGTGGTAGAAAAGGTCATCTACACAACAGCAGACGAATTCCCAACCATCCTCCGCCGGAGCGAAATTCTCAACGTAGAAACCGTAACCCTCCTCCCCATCGAAGCCGCCATCGAGCGGACCACTCGCAAAACTCAAGAACTCCTCGCCATGGAGAAACGCATAGCCGGCGGCGACGACGACGACGGCACCATGGCCCGCCTTACAGAAGACCTGCTGAACTCCGTCGATCCCAGCTCCGACAGCAGCGTGGCCCGCTACCGTGGTCTTCTCCCACCTTCCGAGATCGCCGACAGCCTCTCCAGCGATATCGATCCTTCCATCTACGGCCGAGAGCAAGGCCTAGACTCCATGCAGAATGCCCTTAAAGTTGCGTTGCTAGACCACGCACTCGCAATCAGGCACTGTCTCAGCTTATTCAAGACCACTGCCCATCTCCCAACTAGAGCGGAGCTAGTCCCACGTTTCGAGGCGACTTTCCAGCACGAGATCTCCATCCTCTTCCCCGCCAAGACAAGTATGACTGACGATATCACGCCGCGGTCTTCCATCGAAGTGGAGAGGCACACACGGCCCTCGGAGCAGCTGGATGCTGCCGTGGACGCAACGCAGGAAGATCAGGAACCTCAAAGACGAAGGAGACGATCGAGTCTGCCGTTCTTGAAGAGAGCTGTATCTAGGCAGCTGAGGACGAATGGTGTTGATGAGGGTGGGAGGGAGTCGAGGACGGGGAGTCGAGGGAGGGATCGGAGCCGTAGTCGGTTGAGTTTCTTTAGGAAGAACAGTGATGCTGAGCAGCATGATGGTGAGGGTGTGTCGAGTGGTGGTGGGGGCTTGAGGAAGAGTTTGAGCTTTTTGCATAATAGTAGTAGTGCCAGGACAGAGGGATTGGGATGAGCTGAAGAACGGGGCAGGGTTGTGATGGGTAGTGATCTCGTTGGATGGGTTGGAACAGTACTTGGAGATAGATACCCTTTGTTCAAGAGTTGTATAGCAGTAAATTACACCAACAGAACCGATGTATACAATTGACATATCACATTCATTCCATCTTCATCTGAGTCTCTACCACTGTCGTAACATTATAATATCCCAGGGACCCTCTGAACCACAAACGCAAACACCGCACCCGAAACCTCCAGACTACTCACACCCACCAAGCTCTCAGCACTCTTCGAATTCTCCGCCGGCGCACCACTCTCCGTAGTTCGATCGATCCACCCTGCGGGAGTCGTTCCCGTGGCAGTTCCATTCCCATCACTTCTCGTACTCATCCAAACCTCCCCAACAGGAGAATCACTACTCATAAACCACCTCCCCTCCCCATCGTCCCACGCAAGTCCCTCGGCCTAAAACACCATACGGACACTTATAGGCGGGGAGGTTGGCGGTTTAAGGCGGAGCAGGTTGTGGTGTTTAGGGTTGCGGTGGGGACGCCGAGGGCGAATTGGGCGCCTATTTGGTCATTGACGTGGGGGATGGATTGAGGTTGCCAGGCGGCGAAGCAGGCGGGGCAGCGTGGGAGGATTTTTGGGGGGGGGGGGGAAGCGAACCGAAGTTGCGGCCTTGGTTAGGGGATGAGGGTGCCGTTGATGTAGCCTTAGAAGTTGAGTCTTTTCGGCTGGGTTGTTTTCCGTGGATGTCTTCGTTCTGTTGTGGCGGTTAGCCGTTGTCTTTGTCAATCTCCTCAGGTTAGACTTACCGATCGATTGACCTCATCAGCACTATTCTCATGAGACCAGATCCCATCAGCTGTAGGCTCTTCCGCGATGCGAACATCGTTACGCAGGCCCCATCCGAGCAGCAGGCCATCCGTGACAAAGTCATACGGCTCAGTAGAGTTCGTGATGTTGAAAGCCTGAATTTGACTGACTGCAGACTCAACATTAACAGCCCGAAGATCCAGATTCAAGAAACTGCCACGACTAACCACCATCAAACCCAGCGCAGTCCGAGAGAGCAGCAAGGCGCGGGAAGTATGATCAGAACCGCCCACGCTGTTCCCCAGCTCCGTCGGCACAGACGACTCGGCCGGTTCTTGTGCTATAGCCACATCAGCTCCCACTCACTCTCCATGTAGTTCTACCAAGAGGACACCTCCCGTACCATCCTACTCCCACCTCCACAACACCTCCCACTAGCCGGATACAACACCGCCCGATCCGCCGACATCTCAATCCCGTGGTTTAGACACGACTCATCAACCACAAGCTTCCTCCTCGTCGTAGTAACACAATCCTTCCCCACTCCTCAAACTTCAACGCAGAAATTCCTGCCCCTCCTTCCACCACCAACAATGCTTGCTCCAAAGCGATCGAACTTGATTCCACGAGGCGAGGTCAAGTCCTTCGCGACGAGCTTGGCGACGGTAGCCGTCCGCCATTGAAGGCGCCGCATAGCTCGCTGTGAGAAGTTGACGAGGATGAAGGTTGCTGTGCAGTGACCAAGGTTCGCAGCAAAGCTGCAGTTAGTTGTGTGTGAGGTTGGAATAGTGTTCGTCATCGTTCCTGTCAGTCATGAGAGGTTGTGGGCAGCAGCAGTGATGCGGCTATATCTTCATGCTGCCCTGCTAGTCTTCAGAGTACCTCCAAGCAAAAGCATCGGCATCAAAGTTTAGATGGTAATGTTTGATATCGCTTGTTTGGGCTTGTGATTGGAGCTGTCGTGCGTCCCGGATGCAGGTGACGTTGTGCAAGGGAGAAGGTGGTGGCGGCTTGAGGACCCCATGATGCCGTCTCGTCAGAACGGTAAATATGAATAGGAAGGTGAGGTGTAACATCGACAGTAATACAATTAGAGAGCCGATGACGAAGAACATCTGCCGGCCTCTGGAGGTACTTCTTTCATTACGTCTTCTCGTGGCACGCGGTCTAATCTAGGCAGATCCAGCCATAGCGACTGACGCTCTGGTTAAACAGAGCTTAGAATTTCCTCCGTCGTCGAGGTCTAGATCCTCATTGGTTGTTGAACGCCGCGTGAACGCCTTGCTTGTAATGCTTCAGAGCTTTTGGCTGCATCAATGCCGTTGAAGGGTATCTCAGAAATGCTTTTCCCCAAAAAATCAGTGTTGAAACATGGCCCATAACATCGTAACAGTTAGGCTCAGCGCCTAGTATCGGTACATCTCGCTCTTGAATGGTCCCTCGACTGGCAAGCTCATGTACTCAGCCTGGACATCGGTCATCTTTGTGAGGTGGACGTTGACGTGTGCAAGGTGGAGGGTGGCGACCTGCTCGTCGAGGATCTTTGGTAGAACGTAGACACCAACTGGGAGACGCTCGACGGAGGTCTTTGGCTCGTTCTCCTTCTTCTTCTGGCGGAGGTCGACCTCATCGTCTTCGATGGCACGACCGAACTCGATGTACTTCTTGGCGAACTCCTTGTCGGCAGACTTGTACAACATGATCTGGGCGAGGACCTGGTTGGTGAACGAGCAAGACATGACGAAGGAGCTGTGGCCAGTGGCGCATCCAAGGTTGACAAGACGACCCTCGGCAAGGAGGATGATGTGCCTGCCGTTTGGCATGAGGAAGCGGTCGACCTGTGGCTTGATGCTGACGACCTCCTTGGCGGTTTTCTTCAACCAGGCAACGTCAATCTCGATGTCGAAGTGACCAATGTTGCAGACGATGGCGTCCTCACGCATGGCCTCGAAGTGCTTGCCAACGATGATATCTCTGCACCCGGTGGTGGTGACGAAGATCTGAGCGGTAGGAGCAGCCTCCTCCATGGTGACGACTTGGTAGCCGGCCATGGCAGCCTGGAGGGCGTTGATTGGGTCAATCTCAGTGACAAGGACACGAGCACCCATTGAGCGAAGGGCCTCAGCACATCCCTTGCCGACATCACCGAAACCGGCAACAACAGCGATCTTGCCAGCAATCATAACGTCGGTGGCACGCTTGATGCCGTCGACGAGAGACTCTCTGCAGCCGTAAAGGTTGTCGAACTTGCTCTTGGTGACAGAGTCGTTGACGTTGATGGAGGGGGCCAAAAGACCGTTTGGCTTGCCCTTGTTCTTGAGCATCTTGTAGAGGTGGTGCACACCGGTGGTCGTCTCCTCAGAGATACCGTAGCAGCCCTCGAGCATCTCTGGGTACTTGGTGTGGACGAGAGCAGTTAGATCACCTCCGTCATCGAGAATCAAGTTGAGCGGCTTGCCGGACGGGAAAGCCTTCAGCTGTTGTTCCAAGCACCATTGGTACTCCTCTTCAGTCTCGCCCTTCCAGGCGAAAACTGGAGTGCCACCTGCGGCAATGGCAGCGGCGGCGTGGTCCTGGGTGGAGAAGATGTTGCATGATGTCCAAGTGATCTCGGCACCAAGAGACTTGAGGGTCTCGATAAGCACGGCGGTCTGGATGGCTGTTGGCGGAGGAAACGAATTAGTATTGTTCTCACCGCAGAAAATGTATGACGTGGGGATAGATAGTGGCATGCATACTCATGTGCAAGCAACCGGCGATGCGGGCACCGGCCAATGGCTGCTCCTTCGCGTACTTCTCGCGCGTCTGGACGAGACCTGGCATCTCCTGCTCGGCCAGCTCGATCTCTCGTCGGCCAAAGGCCGCGAGGTTGATGTCTGCGACCTGTGGATGGCGGGGTCAGCAAGAATCAATGGCGGGTTTCTGTTTCAGTGGTCGGCATGCGGACCTTGTAGTTCTTTGCAGGCTCACCCATCGTGACTGAGGATACTGTTGTATGGTTCGGAGAGAAGATTGGTGTGGTGGAGTGGTGAGAAGGAAGTGAGAAATTGTAGGAGAAAAATGAAAAGGCAGTCGACAGCTCAACTCCTCAACCCGGCAAGGAAGACCCGCAATCCACGGGTCCGTCCGTTCGTCCAAGCTCCCTTTCAGGGTCCTGCAGCGCGCCGGCACTTGTTGTTGTTGGCCTTTCCTCTCTGCATCAACTGCATCAATGTCGCCATGAATATTGTCCGATCGACGTCGTCACTTCCAAGCCGACCTGATATGCGCCAGCATGCCGCCTATCGCTGTTATGGGGGAGCCATGTCGACCGTCCTGATTCACTCCCCGTGCTGACTGGAGTAACCAACATGCCGAGACATGACACACCTGGCCGAGATTCACCAATCGGTGACCGAGGGAACTTTGCTCGCCGGTGTCTCGAACAATGCACCTATGGAATAGAGCATGGCAAGTTACTCCAGATGCTTTTCTCGCATAGACCAGACAGCCAAGCGACATCGAACCTATCGAAGTCCGACTTCTGTGCATGCCCTGGCGCCACCTGACGCACCTCGCCACATCTTGAAACTGTGCGTAAAAGTGCTTTCATTATTGTAGCTGAAACGTTTACGTGAACAAGCCCTGTGTTGCCCTCGTTCCAACCGCTATTCTATACCGATGCTGGAACCGCATTGTTTTTCCTTCCTCGCTATGCAGACCTGGACCAGACCAAATGGCCGTGATATAAAAGGACTCATCAGCGGCACAGTGCGCCGGCTGTCCTCTTACAATCGCCCGTCTTTCAAAGTCTTTGCGAAGCAATTATAGCATGCCCAAACCACGCCCTGTTATACATCTGCCCTTGCGGGCGACAAACTGAAGCAGTCATGATAGCCGCTTTTTACTTTTGCATAGCGTCTCCGACGCTACGGGCTGCCAAAGCCCTGATATGCTGAATGGGCCAAGAAAGTGCCAACGATCATCTCGATCGCCTAAGAATTACAGGGCATGTGGTGTGCTCCAACCACATATCTATCCGGTCGACCTGCGCATGCTCATATGAGTGTGAGCTCACTTTGGAAGATTCAATCTCTTCATTCGTGTTGCAAGAAACCCGTCCGGGTCGAAAATAGAGAGCTCTGAGCCATCGTTGTCAGTGGCTGCCCCCTCGCGTCGTGACTGTCGTTGAGTCGTGGTATCGTCATCGTGATTATTCTCGTTGAACATCGTGCTGAGGCCTGGTCCATCTTCTGACCGATCTCGGCGCTTGCGCGAGTTCGGTGAAGATCGCCTGTGTGGACTCGAATAGAGCCCTTCCGTCTCGCGCAAGGCATCCTTCACTCTCCGCTTGAGGCCATTCACATACGGAACGATGTGACGCAACGTTGCGGTGTCGAACGGCACCTTCTTCGAGCTGACCGGCAGCGTGGATGAGTCTGAGGCGCTGCGCCTCGTCTGCAAAGCTGCGATAACACTCTGAGCTACCAATTCAGAGTCTTTACGAGGTCGGGTAATAATGACTTGGTTCTGGGCACCCGGATCCCGTGCAGGATTAGGAGATCCATTGAGACCAGCCCGTTCCTGATCGGTTATTTTGCCAGATGATTGTCGTGGCCGAGCTTTGCTGGAGGGTGTATCGTCAAACGCGCTGTCATCGAAACCCGGTGACGATGGTGGAGAACGTCGTGGCGCGAGCGTGTGCTCTTCCGACTCCTGGTCCGCTAGTTCAATCATGGCATCGACCTCACGCCACTCTTTCGCGTAAGGTCCTTTGAGCATGTCTAGTGCGACTGCGCGCATTCGAAGGTCTTTAAGCTCTTCAATAAGCAGGCCCCATTCCCTTAGTAATCCGATATTCATTACCACATTCTCCTGTTGCTCTCGTATAGACTTTGGAACAAACATCTCGTGCCCGCTATCAATTCTCCTCTCATCCTGTTCGACGCTTGCCTGGATTGGTAGGCTGGGCTCGTCAAAATCGAAGTCTTCGTTCCAGTCTTCTGTGACAGCTTTGCTCCTCACACCCCATGTGCCGAACTTGTTAGCCACGACACTGCTACGCTTGCCGTCCAGATCTGGTACAACAGGTACGCTGTGGCTTCGAGCATGCATCCCACTGACAGGGCGCCGACCCGAAGGCCGACTACCTCGACTATCTTGGTCTTTCTTCCCGTGCACAGTACGTGGTCTGGGAGGCGAGTTGTTGGGATGACTTGGGCTGGGCTGTTGCTCGGACCAATCGAATACGTTGGTCTTGTCCATTGGAGATGCTCCATTCCTTCTGGGCGTTGAGTTCGCAGAGTGACTATTGCCTGGTCGTAACGTTGGTCCGAAACGGAAAAGAACATTCCGATCGTGCGAGGGGCCGTTCATCGATGGTGTTGTAGGCTGCGGCTGTATACCAAGACCGAAATCGTTGCCGCTGTCCTCGGCTGCGTCCCAGTCGGCATCGTCCAGGTCCGGCATGATTTCCATTACAGGAGGCGACGATGTGAATATCTGTGGAGCAGCGGCACGACCAGAAGGTGTAGTAGTCACACTCTTATTGCGTATCGACCGCACCGGAGTGCTGACCACGCTGTCCTCTTCTTCGATTGTGCTGTGTCGGTAGGGCCGTCCGTAGTCATTACCAAATTGACCATCGCTGAGAAAGTCCCGAAGCTTTGTACTTCTGCCGGATGAGAATGTTGGCGGGGAGTCATCGAAAATTGTCTCAATGTGCGGTCCTCTGCGTCCGGAGCTGCTGCGCGTGGTTCGTGTCTGAATCGAGTCGAAAGCATTGTCACTTTGATAGTCCGTACTGTGGTCACCGGCAGACAAATACTCGCTGTCAGAGCCAATGGTCGATGTAATCTCAGATTGCGCAGCTGACAGCCGAATGGGCCGATTTAAGTCGCTCTGAAAAGATGTCGAGAACGACCTTTGCGGTTCGTTCGAGGACGGTGTCTGCACCTGCGAGGTAGGCTGGATGTGCAGAGAATGGTCGGGAGTGAACTCCAGTGATGGCGATGCGGCGCCAAGACTCAAGTCAATCTCAGGTCGGGTCTCTGCTGGAGTGACGTGCTGGCTGCTCGACGAGGAATATATGCTTCGTTGTGAAGCCTTCGGGTCGGTCAGATCACGCCGCTTCGCTGGTCTCTCGAAGTCGTGGCCTAGGAGACTGCTGACACCACTGCCCATTGGCTTTTGTGGCTCAGATGCCACCCGTGGTCGTGCTTTGCGAACCAATCTTGAAGACGAGGGTCGACCTGTGCTAGATGCTGGTCGCCGCCATATTGGCTGCGGTCCCGTGGACAGCAAGTCGCCAATGGAGAAGGACCGGCGAGGTGCGCCACTTTCCTCGAAGAACGCAGCCTGTGTCGGAAAGGGTGATGAGGCAGTGCTAGGAGCAGGCTGTTGTGTGGCAGCTGCCATGTTCTCGTCAGTATCGCTCAACCCGTGATCAAACTCTGCACCACCGAGCTGCACGAGATCCTTCGCTAGGACCAGAGTCGGGGTGTATCTTCGATCAGGATACACACGCTTGATGGGATTTGGAATGCTTGTGGAACTACGCCGCTTCGACGACGAAGTGCGGTCAGCAGCCACCCGAGGAACGAAATACGAACGCCATTGGGCGTCACGTGCTCCCTGAGTATTGCCATCGTAGGAGATATGGCCTGCTGGGCTGAAGCTTGAGACGCGGTTCTGAAGCGTGGCGGAGCGCTGATGACTTGTAGCAGGCCTGCGAAACGTCGGAAGGGGTAGTCTGGACCCTGATGTTGGCGAGGACGAGCCATGCGAGCTATGCAGCGAGGCAGTGCGTTTCACCAGCTTGTTGGGCGGCAGAGGAGCTGGTGTCGTGTCTGAAAACATGGGCGTGGTGGAGCCGGCCTGCGAAAATGCCAGCGATCCATTGGTATAAGCGGCAGAAGCAGGGCGAGACGTGGGTGTTCGACTCGAGTCGCGTGACGTTGAAATACTGCTCGACAGACGGCGGAACCAGGTCGTTGGTTGCGCGGTGGGTGTGCCAGTGCCAGTGCCAGTGTCAATGCCATGCCCCCTCCGCTCCGCGTCGCTCTTCATGGGTCGATCCATGCCCGCGATCAAACTCGCATCTGGCGTGCTGCGTCTCTTCCACGCGCCATTGTCTCTGCTGCGTGGACGTACGCGCCCAAAACGGTCTCCGTCGCTGGCCAGACGTCTCGTGTGTGTGCTCGGGAAGGAATAGGGCGCGTCGAGCGCGGCAGGGGTGCTGAGAGCGTAGCTGGCGACGGCGGTGGTCATGTCCCTGGGTGGTGGTGGTTGCGAGCTCGTCGGTTCCGCGTGTTCGCGTTCACGGCGGGCGACGGCGAGGCCCAAGGCAGAGAGTGCAGTCACAGAGCCGGAAGCACAGATGGAAGAGACCGTTTTCATGCTCTGTGCCCAGCGCCGGCCAATGCAGAGTCGAGAGGTGTCAAGCAAGGCAAGGACATGGCGTTGTCCCACCGAGCGCCAGAACAACACTCGGATGCTCCACTACACGTCTGCCCCGAACCGCCAGCGTCTGTCTGACTGGTCTCACTGTCAATCGACGACAAGATTCAAGACTTGCCGAACTCTTCGGCTGGTCCGACTGAGGAGGAAGGAAAATGGGCGTAGCTTGTGGGCTCTAGAATCAGGGATAGGTACCAGCTGAGGTGACTAAGAGGGAACGGAATATGTCCAAAACATGAAACTATCAACAACAACTCTGCTTCACGACTGCTACGTCTCTGACTGCTCAGACCGCCTACGTCGCCATCGACACCGATATTGCGCTTGCCTGCAGCGTTGACCTGTGTCTGGCCTGTTCCCTAACGTTGATGCTGCCGTACAACGCTGCCCTGAACCACCACACGGCCGTGGACCCGCTGCACGCAAACAAAAACTATCAGGGTTGTCCATGATTCCATGCTCCGTCTTTGCACCAAACGTCAGCCCGATCCTGCTTTGCAACTTCCCTACGCACAGCTCCATAATAAAGCCAACAAGCGTAGATCCACACAAGGCGGGAGAACCAGTTCCAAGTCCAAGATGCGCTGACGGGCGATCCTGGTTCCGTTTAAAACGGCCCATCGATAGTCTCTTGGTTGTGGCTGACCTCTCCCGTACGGTAGGACAGCGGCATGTCACGCAGAACGTCTGCCTTTGTCACAGGCGCACGGCAACGCCATGAACCGGGAAGTCGGATTGCGGCACGATAGCTTTATGAGTCTGCTAGCATACGCTTTTCCCAGCGTGCTTGATGCTGGTAAAAGGGTCGGTCATTGTGAAGACACGCGCTATTATTTACCTTTCATGCAAGCTGCCGCAAGACGCGGGACCGACCATTTGCGCCACAATTGCGATCGCGTATGACGGTGTGACGATCAAGCGCCATGTGGCACAGTCTCCGTAGCGTGAGCCAGCTGCGACGGCATGAGATGGCCATGGTAGGCCTGGCATGTGGTCGTTGGGCGTCTCTTGTCCAACCTCCGTGTGTCACGGTCGACGAGGCTCTTGTTCTCACAGCGACGTTGACCACAGGCAAGGAGGCTTTTGTGTAACGATCGCATTACGAAACACATGGTGGAGCGCAACCAGATCAATCCCTGCTCATAAGACCTGATTTTAGAGGTAGCCCTGGCAGTAGATCCACCGCCGTGGGGGTAGCTTCTGGAGGCGAGGCCGATACCTAGCATCGTAGCGCGCCAGATCTCGCGTTGTGCCTGACCTTGATCTTGCCTAATTTAGCAATAGCACAAGCAATTAACTCCAAACAGGCTCTCGGCAGACAGAACACCAGGGCGGTCTTGACATGAAGCATGACAGGACTTGATCGAAGTGAGAGAGTCTGCTGTCGAACACGAAAAACAGATTTGGGCCACACGCAGTAGCTAATTAGCTTCTCGGGTAAAAGTGTAAATATCCAAGCAATCTGGCAAAAGCCATCATATACGATATGCACTCGCGACACCGAAGCACTGAAGGTCTTAGCATGACCCAGAGTCTGCAAGATGTAACGACATGCACGATCCTTCTCCGAGCAGGCGCGACACGCCACAATATGGGCGGGAGATAGGTCTACCCTGATACATGCTTGATGAAATGTTATCGTGCATATGCTGCCCAGCAGGACGTCTGACATCAGTTTTGACTGGGACTCAAATGCAACGCGAAGGGCATTTACTCTTGTATGAACGGCCACGTCCAACGCCTCATCAGCTGCGCATGTACAGTATGTGTAGAACGAGATGACGCGAAGTGAGCGGGCAAATTACCGGCTTTGCCCTGGCTTTCCATCATGACCAACACCTTGCTAGCGCCGGGCGACGAGCCGCGCGACGACGTGTCTTGACAACTTTGTGGCGACCGGCTTCGACTTGGCGCACGCTCGGATACCTGCATTTCGACTCTGAACAAGCTATCTAGATAGCGCCTCGTCGGCCCTGCTCGGAAATTGTTCGACATCGGGGTAGCAGACACGTCAATTGTCATCGCTCGACTCACACAGATCTAGACCAGCTGAGCCACCAGGATGCAGGCCGAAATACGTGCCCAGCTTCCGGATGTCGATGCAGTGGTCGTGGACTATGCTGCCGGATATTTGAACCATGCAGCACGGCAGTTCAGCGCTGAGGGAGACCCTCTGGCAGACGCGGCAGCTGTCATCACACAGCTGCTATTGTCCGCCTCGGGAGACCTTTCAGATGAGAACGAAGTCTCGGTGCAAAACCTTGTCGAGAAGTTCGTAGAGCGCCTGCACAATGAGAATGGCACAGATGCCGAAAGGCGGCAGCAAGCACCGTCGGTCAAGAAGCTTGACCAGTCGCTGCAAGTAGGGTCGACACGGAACATATCCTCCACGTTGGGTCTTACGGGAGGCACTGTCGATCTCGAGTCTGCAAACACTCGCAAGGTCGAGTCGAGAGTAGACAAGAAGAAGCTTGAGAAGGCGGAGAGGAAGTTGCGCGCCAAGCAAGACAAGAAGGAGTTCAAGACTGTTGAATATGAAGCCTCACGACTTCTCGACGTGCCAGACGAACAGCAGTCGTATGAAGAGTTCTTCATGGCCGTCAACCCTCTGCAGCTTGGTGCCGATGCTCAATCGAAGAGCAAAGACATCAAGGTCGACGGTATCGATATCTCGATTGGTGGCAAACGTATTCTCTCAGATACCAACCTGACACTCGCGTACGGCCGCCGGTATGGTCTCGTAGGCCAAAACGGTATCGGTAAATCGACGCTGCTCAGGGCGCTCAGTAAGCGAGAGGTTGCCATCCCCACTCATATTTCGATTCTACACGTCGAGCAGGAGATAATGGGAGATGACACACCCGCCCTGCAAGCAGTCCTTGACGCTGACGTGTGGCGAAAGCACTTGCTAAAGGAACAAGACAAGATTGCTAAAGAGCTCGCAGAGCTGGAAGCAGAGCGCGGGACCATGGCAGACACATCAGCCGATGCCGCTAAGCTGGACAAGCAACGCGAAGGACTGGACATCACGCTGAGCGACGTGCAAGGCAAACTCGCTGAGATGGAATCCGACAAGGCAGAATCCAGAGCAGCTAGCATTCTCGCAGGTCTCGGTTTCTCACACGAGAGACAACAGTATGCTACAAAGACATTCTCCGGTGGATGGCGTATGCGCTTGGCGCTGGCAAGAGCTCTCTTCTGCGAGCCTGATCTCCTGCTACTCGACGAGCCGTCGAACATGTTGGACGTACCATCAATCACATTCTTGGCCAACTACCTGCAAGGCTACCCGAGCACGGTGCTGGTCGTCTCTCACGATAGAGCCTTCTTGAACGAGGTAGCCACAGATATTATCCATCAGCACTCTGAGCGACTCGATTACTATAAGGGCGCAAACTTCGATTCTTTCTACGCAACAAAGGAGGAGCGGAGGAAGACGGCCAAGCGGGAGTATGAGACACAAATGGCACAACGAGCTCACTTGCAGGCATTCATCGACAAGTTCCGCTACAATGCTGCAAAGTCATCCGAAGCACAGTCGCGCATCAAGAAGCTGGAGAAGATGCCAGTCCTCGAGGCACCCGAAAGCGAGTATACGGTACACTTCAAGTTCCCCGAGGTCGAGAAGCTGTCGCCGCCTATCATCCAGATGTCCAACGTCACTTTCGGCTACAGCAAGGACAAAATCCTGCTCAAGAACGTGGATCTGGATGTGCAACTCGACTCGCGTATTGGTATCGTTGGGCCGAACGGAGCAGGAAAGACCACTGCGCTGAAGCTACTCATTGGCGCATTACAGCCAAGCTCTGGTTTGATCTCACAGAATCCACGACTTCGCATTGGATTCTTCGCGCAGCATCACGTGGATGCGCTAGACATGAATGCCAGTGCCGTCGGCTTCATGGCAGCGAAGTACCCAGGAAGGTCGGATGAAGAATATCGACGCCACTTGGGTGCTTTCGGCATCACTGGCATGACAGGTCTGCAGAAGATGGCATTGCTTTCTGGAGGACAGAAGTCTCGTGTTGCGTTCGCTTGCATTGGTCTGACTAATCCGCACATTCTTGTCCTTGACGAGCCTTCTAACCATCTCGATATCGAGGCCATGGACGCTTTGAGCACGGCCCTGAGGAACTTCGAGGGAGGTGTGCTGATGGTCAGTCATGATGTAACTATGCTACAGAACGTCTGTACTAGCCTGTGGGTGTGTGACAATGGCACTGTGGAGCATTTCCCCGGCACTGTTGCACAGTACAAGAAGCGCATCACAGAGCAGGCGGACCAGTCAGGTGTTGTGGCGAAGCACTAAGCTGAGCATATTGTATATAGAGCATACGCGGAGGAATGTCTCCATGTTTACCGCTACGCCGAATGTTTCAATGCACTGCACATTCATGTCCATCTCTCTCCGCTCCAAAACATGCCAAGCACGTAAACGCGCCAGAATCGCAATATCACGTGTCAGAATTCGTTCTTCATCACTGCAAATTTGTGTTGGCAATCCGAGCTCCCAATTCATCCCACCTTGGTGCAGAAACGTCGACGCAGAGCCGTCGCACAGCTCTTCAAAGTGTCTCTCCAACTTTGTCACCACCTCACTTTCTTTTCTAAAGCACTTCCAGCAGCAGGCTCTGCGTTGACGACATCCCTGCGAGCTCTGCCTGCCGCGCCCAGAATCATTGGACTTTGCATCGTTCACCAGCAACCACAGCACAGCTACGCCAGCAGCAGCAAGAACAAGAAGAAGATGCCGCCAAAGAAGGAAGTAAAGCAGGAGAAGGTCCTTTTGGGCCGACCTGGCAACAACCTGAAGAGTGGGATCGTATGTACGGCAGCATACTTGTGCGTGCTCTGCGCATGTCATCATGGAGAGGCACTAACTCACCCGCGCACAGGTCGGTCTCGCCAACGTAGGAAAGTCGACCTTCTTCCAGGCGCTCACCAAGTGCTCGCTCGGTAACCCTGCCAACTTCCCCTATGCCACCATCGACCCGGAAGAGGCACGTGTCATCGTGCCTGACGAGCGTTTCGACTGGCTGGTCAAGCAATACAAGCCCAAGTCTGAAGTGCCCGCGCACATGACCGTCTACGATATCGCCGGTCTGACACGAGGCGCTTCCACTGGTGCCGGTCTCGGAAACGCCTTCTTGTCACACATCAGAGCCGTCGATGCCGTCTTCCAGGTGGTGCGCTGCTTCGACGATGCCGAGATCATCCACGTTGAGGGTGATGTGGACCCAATCCGTGACCTCGACATCATCAGCGAAGAGCTTCGGATCAAGGACATCGAGTTCGTGGAGAAGGCACACGAGAACCTCGTCAAGCAGACTCGACGAGGAGGTCAGTCGCTTGAGATGAAGAAGCTCAAGGAAGAGCAGGCCACTGTTGAGAAGGTCCTCGAGCATCTTAAGTCTGGCAAGGACGTGCGCAAGAACGACTGGTCACCAAAAGAGGTACGTTTGAACATTCCCTTACTAACACACTCCCCAACTGTTTCCATGATGAACCAGAGATCCAATCTCTATAATCCCAGCTCTTAGAACCCTCACCATACAACGCAAAGAGGTGTCGTGATAGAACGTCCGATCTGATTTCGAAGCAACCCCGCCATTGATACACACAGCCGATCAAATCATGTCTTGTGCTTTACTGACTTGGTGTGTATCATAGGTCGAAGTCATCAATCCACTCTTCCTCCTCTCCGCCAAGCCAGTCGTCTTCCTCGTCAACCTCAGCGAGAAAGACTACATCCGCCAAAAGAACAAGCACCTCCCCAAGATCGCCGAGTGGGTCAAGGAGCACGCACCAGGCGACCCAATCATTCCCATCTCCGTCTCCTTTGAGGACCGCCTCACCCGCTTCGAGACGGACGCAGAAGCAGAAGAGGAGGCCAAAAAGCTCGGAACCAAGTCTGCCTTGCCCAAGATCATCACAACCATGCGCAAAGCTCTCAACCTCGGCTCCTTCTTCACCACAGGCACGGACGAAGTACGACAGTGGACTATACGAAACGGCACCAAAGCGCCCCAAGCAGCTGGTGTCATCCACGGTGACTTTGAGAAGACTTTCATCCAGTGTATTGTGTACAACTTCAATACGCTCAAGGAGCTCGGCGATGAAGCTACGGTGAAGGCACAGGGCAAGGTTATGACCAAGGGCAAGGACTACGTGGTTGAGGATGGTGATATCTTGCTTATCAAGGCTGGTGCCGCCAAAGCATAGAATTCAGGATGATAATACTCACGGTGACAAGAGTGCCAAGAGTGCAAACCATACTGGCTGCCTCGCTACGCCGATGTCGATGAGTCGGGTACAGACGTAAAGTCTGTCTGCAATGAAATGACTTGAATAATCATCATGCTTTTCTTCCACATTATCCATTACCCCAGCACACCCACTCTACGAACTAGCCCCCATCAATGAATAAAAACCTCCAGACTAACCTCATTACTCCACCCGGCCTCCTCCCCAGACTCTTTCCAAGCCCTCTCAACATCAATCTCCAGCACCCTCTCGTCCCTCTCACTCCTCTTGACAGTGCCAATCGGTATAGCCTTCCCAAAAATCATCACCATAAACCCCTCCGCGATACTCCTCTCGGGCAGATCACTGATATAGAACCCGAGAATGCCCAGCGCTTTCAAACTCGTCCAGATCCTCAAGCGTCCATTCTCTTCAATGTACACATCGAATCCCGTCACAGCGGCAGAACCGGTCATTTTCCCGATGAGCCCGAGAATCGCGACATCGATAGGTTTCTCGCTGCGGAGTGTGAAATGGTGAAGCGCGTAGGCTGAGAGAATTTCCCAAGACTTCGGTTCGAGCTCCAGGCCCACGAGGGCATGGGACTCAGTTCGCTTCATTGGCTTAGAGAATTTGCCCGATTGGAAAGAGCCCACGACGTAGTGTCCTTGTTCCGTTCCGGGGAAATCGGAAAGGGAGATGAATTCATTAAGGTGCTGTGGCGAGACGTTGAAAATCCCGAGAATCCCTGTACCGGTTTGTGCATAGCCTACGTACGTCCCAATCTTCAGCATGGCAAGGGCATTGTAGGAGTTGTAAGGATCCGTCGCTTTGCCGACGATATGAGGGCGGAGGATGACAGTTTTGCCTCGAGGGGTTTGAGCTGTCATTTGGCGGATCAGAGTGATGTCGTGTTGGCCGGGGGTGTCTGTGAAGTAGATTGGTCCGCCGCTGACGCAGCGTGCTGCGGCGTGGAAACCGGCCCATTCGTGCGAGGTTTGGAACATGTCCCAGTCGGGAAGGACATTGAGATGTTGGGTGAGGAGACTGTTGTGGGCGTTGCAAAAGATGTGCCAGGGGTGGCTTGCTGCGACTTCAGGAAAGAAGTCGTCGGAGTTGCGGTACAGAATGCGCGGTTTGTTCTTCGGCAATTGGGTGTGGAACAGGATTTGAGGTGCTTGGGACATGCACGAGATGGCTCGGCTGCTGAGGTGCCGGAGATGAGCGATAGTCCAGGCGTCTTGGTATTCGGTGATGAGCGCTCTGCGGTCGGGGGCGTGAAGGAGGAAGTCGATGAAGGCTTGGGCGTCGGTTTTGACGGAGTCGATGCCAGAGTCGGCGAGGAAGGCATAGAAGTCGTTGTACATCCTGCCGGCGTCTTCGGCTGCTACTATTGTGAACTTGCCACCTGCGACACCGGCCTCTTTTTCGACCTCAATGGTTTTGTAGTTCTTTGCGATCCAGCCATTGGGGTCGATGCCGCCCCAGTAGCCAAGAAGTGCATGCCAGACTGCAATGTGGTTGATTTTAGGGTGTCTCTTCCTGATCTCCTTGGTTGTAGCCTTCATGCCGTCTGGGAAGCCTTCTTGGTTCGCCTCGAAATTTGACCAGCCGCGCTTGAATTGCGTGTCTCCTCCCGATATGGACTGCCAATTGTCGTCGATGATGAGATTGGTGATGTTGATGTCCGCTTTGGAGAGATCGTCCAGAGCATCGAAGATCTTCTGGGAGGTCAACTTCTGACCTAGACCGTTCCACGTGCAGTACGTGAGTCCGTCATACCACTGCCGTGATGTTAGTGTATGAAGGTATCAGAGATGGGTGTACCTACTTCTTCCAACCACTCATCCTTGACGCCATCCGTCATGGTCTTGATCTCGTTCTCTAAAGCAGAAGTGCCGTAAGAACCAACCACTTTTCTAGCATGGTAGAACACAGCTGCATTGGCGACTTCGAAGCTCTCTGCCACAGCTACCAGAACCGTAGCGGAGCCAATCTCGGTTCTGTCGTTGCGACCCTTGATGATCAAATTGCCATGCTCGTCGTTGATCAGAGTAGTCACAACGTCTTCGACACCACTAATGCCAAGCACTGCCACATGCAGTCCATCCGATCTCAAGAACGATGAAAGTACGGCGTCTTTGTCAAGGCCAAGTCTGCCTTTGCCCTGTCGCGGAGCTAGCCATGGGAACCATAACCGCACAAGACTGAACCATCGGGAAGAGTGCTTTGGTGTGCCAAGCTGATGATGCTGCCACCCAGATTCCTCTCCTTTTGCAGGTGCAACAGGACATGTCAGGGAGTACAGATGAGTATTTTCTGTGTCGGGTCGCTCGCTTTGTACTTTGATGTCGGAGCTCACATCGTTGAACCAATGCTTCAAATCGTAGCACGAATGCTTAACAAAGTCGGTACTTTGATAGTGCAGCTCGCCATCCTCTACACCAGTCGTGTCTTTCAACCATCGCCATTCATGGCCATTGTCGATGGAGAACTTGACTGTGAACTTGGTGACTTGACCATGCTTTGGCATGCCAGAGAGATCTGCTGAGAACCACTGGCCCGAAAGATTCGTTGCCGTAGGCCGGTTTAGTAGCATGACATGTTCACACTCTTTTGTAGGGGTAAGAGGCAGCTCAGCCCAGTCATAATCGCCACCGTGGTTGTGCCATATACAGACTTGAGGCTTGTTCGACTCCGTTCGGCTTGGATCATTAGTCTCAAGCAGGACATGGAAGCGGACACTTCCATTGTGCCGAGAGACTGTAGAGGCCTGTCCCAATGGAGGAGAGCAGGTCACTTTCAGATACATGCCGTCGGCTTGAGATGTTCCTTGGTTAGGGTCGACCACTGGCGTTGATTGTTCTGGTGGACCTTGTTCAGGGAGGAGGTCGTCCGTCGGCTCTGTCGTGGGCGGATCAGGCGGTGGCGGGTAGACTCTCTGGCCAGTCTCGATATCGCAATCTGCATGGGCGTGAGGAGTATGCCCTGGTATGTGGCAACGCAGCCATGCTTACAGCCGAAGGAGATTTGTTTCTGTTTGGCAGGTCTGAGAACCATGGTAAGTACGTCGATGGGAGGGAGGAATGGGCAGGGCACTCTCTGCAGCTCAGGCGGTATCAACGATGGAGTGAATGGTAGGTGCAATACAGCATACTGTACACGGCATCAAGACAGACGGCACGTCATGCCATCTGCACACAGCGAACATGTATGTGCCGAAAAGGGCAAGAAGCTCACCATAATCCCCTCCCTCCTATGGCGCCGGTGGAATCTCTTGGCTCGTGGCCCGACTAGAACTAGACGGGTAAAGAAATTCTTCGAGACAGCGCACATATCCACCCCCTCTGCAGCCGATGTTTGACACGATCTGCACGCTTCCGCTCGAGTCGGACCTGTTCGCGCAGGCCGTCCACCCGACTGAGCCGCTGGTGACGGTCGGGCTGAGCAGCGGCCATGTCGCCCAGCTCAAGCTGCCGCCCGTGGAGGACGACGCGGCTGCTGAGGATGTGGATGTGGTGCATGTGAAGACGCCAGCGCGGAGAGGCAGCAATGGCACTGCTGTCGTGGACACGACCTGGCGCACAAGGAGACACAAGGGCAGCTGTCGGTGTCTGGCCTACAGCACCGACGGACGACAGCTCTACTCGGCCGGCGCCGATGGTATCGTCAAGGCGGCAGACAGCGAGACGGGAAGGGTGACGGGCAAAATTGCAATCCCGATTGATCCGTCTACAACGCGCGACGCCATCGACGCGCCGACTGTAGTGCATGCGCTGAGCCCACAGACACTGCTGCTCTCGACCGACTCCGGCGCATTGCATCTGTACGACTTGCGCGATCCTGCCCCGAGCATACCAGTATCCGACTCCAAGACCGCCTTCATAAGCACCAAGCCTTCCCAAACATATCACCCACACGCCGACTACATCTCCTCGCTATGTCCCATCCCACCTTCAGCAGCTTCCACCTCTGGCTACAGCAAGCAATGGCTTACGACTGGCAGCACCACCTTGGCACTTACTGATCTGCGACGAGGTGTGCTAGCCAAGAGTGAAGACCAAGAAGAGCTACTCCTGTCATGCCTCTACGTCACGGGACTGGCAGCCAAGAAGAGCAGCGGCAGCACAGGCGAGAAAGCAGTAGTGGGCGGCGGAGACGGTGTCATCACATTATGGGAGAAGGGACAGTGGGACGACCAAGACGAACGCATCACCGTCAGCAGAGAGAAGGAGACTTTGGACTGCATGACGCACATCCCAGACGGCATCGGTGGCTTCGGGAAGAAAGTCGCAGTCGGCATGGGAGATGGCCAAATCCGCTTCGTGCACATTGGGCCCAACAAAGTCGTTGGTGAAGTACAGCATGATGAGGTCGAGGGCGTGGTTGGGCTGAGCTTTGATGTTGGAGGAAGGATGATCTCTGGAGGTGGTCAGACGATCAAAGTATGGCAAGAGGCTATTGAAGCTGAAGAGGACGACGAAGAGGAAGATTTGGCTGCGCTCAAGCGATCTGCCAAGAACAGCGATGATAGTGATGAGGATGATGAGGACGACGATAGCAGCGACGAAGAGAGATCACGAAGGCACAAAAAGAAGAGGAAGCGTGGCAAGGGCCAGCCTGTCGCGGAGAGTAACTTCAACTTTGCTGGCCTGGACTGACCGCGCGTCAATGGATAGCAGATCGAACATATCAGAATTACTCTCAGCCTGATAATAAGGCGCGCCTATGGACCCAATCTCGATAAGATCTCTGTCAATCACTGTCCATGCATGACTTCGATTTGTGAGTGTCCGTCAGCCATCCCGCGAGTACAAAGACTTTGTTGCATGTAGCGGACACAAAGCACAAGGGCCCGCTCGACTACAACAAGTGAACGAGTGAATGAACTTCAATACTCGACAACACAAGAACCACGAGACATCTACCCCCGATCCCATAAATACGATCATCCTTCGTTGCCTTAATCTGTCCTCCCTCCCACCACTCTCATCTTCCACCTCCCACCTCAAGACCTCCCACCCAACCCAACCCAAACCCAGCCCTTCCAACTCAACCACCAGACCTCACAACACCGCACCACAAACCCCAACATGGAGAACCCCACCTTCATCAACGGCCTCACCGGGTCCCCCACCACTACCTTTAACTGCTCCATCTGCTGCGAAACCCGAACGGACCACTACATCTCCATCCAAGGCGAGTCCGTGTGCAAAGACTGCTTCAGATCCGGCATCAAACCCCAGTTCGAGGCCGCTTTCAAGGACGAATCTCGGTATCCGGTCCGATGGGGTAATGCAGAGCTGAATATTCTCAGCTTCATTGTGCTTTTCGATCAGGACTTTTTGTTCAAGTTTGTCGAGAAGGAGAGGGAGTATGAGGTTTTGCCGGGGGATCGGATTCACTGTGCTGGAAAGGGCACGAGGGATGGGGCTGAGGGAGATGCTGGCAGCGGAAAGCGACCTGGCGGCCGCTGTGCCACCTTCCTTGGCTCCAAGTTCGCGCGCGCAGCTGAGAGGCAGTGCCACGTGTGCAAAGCGAAGACGTGTTCGTGCTGTGGCTCTCTCATTGGGGAAACTCTTGCCGGGCATGAGTGTTCAGCCGGCGCAGACATTGAGAAGGACGACGAGGAGACTTTCAAGGACCTCAAGCGCGGCACGGACTATCAGAAGTGCCCTGGGTGCGGCGGTGTGGTCCAGCTGCAGGACGGATGTAATCACTTGGTCTGCTCGATTCCAGCTTGTCGCAGGCACTTCTGCTACATTTGTGGCGAGGAGGCGTACGATGGTACTGGGCATTGGAATGCTGGGAGGCCTTGCCCGAGGTATAATCAGCTTGGGAGTGAGCATGCTTTCTTTGAGCAGCCGGGGGTGTTCAATGGTGGAGGTATGGGTATGTTCGGTGGGCCTGCTATGATCGGTGGAGGACCTGCCCTTGGTGCGATGCCAGATCCTGGTAGACTCGAAGGACCACCTGGCCTCCGGGGAGACCTCAACGACCCGGGCGCCGCCTTCAATGCACTACCTCCGATAGATCCCGCTCGCAGAGACGCCGTCACCATCCTCCGCAACCGCAGCGAGACCGACATCCTCCCTGGCGCCATCCGACCAGACGACCCACCCGAAGTCCGCCTCCGCAAACTCGACCGCCAAGAGCTCCAGCGCATCGTATCCGAACTCGAGGCCATCGAAGACGCTGCTCGGGGTCCTCCTGGAAGCCCAGGTCATGTTGCAGCTCCACTATGGATCGGCCCCGTCATTGACTTGTCTCACTTCCTCATCAGTCTCGTGGAAGTGTACTCCATACATCTCGAGACTAATGAATTTGTCAGGGACATCGTGGGCGCCACTCAAGATGCGCTGGACCGAGACATTGCGCTGCTTGTTGATGAGGCTGGGGCTCAGGCGTTTGAGCGGTTTCCTACTTTGAAGCGTATTGTTGATTCTTATCAGCTTGCCTTCCGCGGAGAGATCGAGGAGCTGAGGCGTCAGACGAGGGATTGAGGGTGGGAGGAGTTGATCCAGACGTGGCAGAGAGATGAGAGATGTTGAATGGTCAGGTGGCGACAGATGTTGTGACCGCCACGATGAGCGTGCGTGAGAGTACTTCAGATTGATCAGACTGCAAATTGGGTGTACGCACTGGGATTGGGAGGCAATACATTTTTTCAATTTTTTGCGCTTGTCACACTATGGGAAACTATCTAGGTAGACAGGAAGGGAGTGGAACGAGCATAGTACTCCAAAATCAAACGCTTCAGGAAGTGCATACCCTCTCAAATACGCTCCAAGATCTTCATATCTCGTTTTTACGCATAACACCCACCACATTTTGCTCCCAATGACCCGTCGCCACCGCCAATACACCAGCACCTCCTTTTCCTCATATCTCATATCTCATCTTCCCAGTAAACCCGCAACCCGCGTAATCATTAGCCTCATCACGAGAACGCCCTCGCCAGCCACTGCGGCACATCGGGACTGAAACGCCCACTACCACCACTCCCGCTCCCTCCACTATTCTTTCCAGTACTCCTCCTCTCACCCTTCTGCTCCGCCCCCTGGCGCTGCATCATTACCCCCGGCCCCACCGGTCTCCCAGAACTCTCCATCTTGGCAAGCGCCTCCCTCTGATAGACCTGCATCTCATACCGACTACTCGCATGCTGTCGGTACTCCTTCACATTATGGTCCCAGACCAACGCGTCGTTGGTCGCGAGCCCCATCGAAGAGCCGTAACGCCCACTCATGCCGATCAACGGCCCCGAGGCTTCGCGGCCGAGAGTCTCGAGCGCGAAGTTCGAGCTCCCCATTCCCAGTGATCCGGTCCCCGGAGCTTTGCGCGCGGCCGATCCGTCAGCGTTGAGATCGCGGCTCCAGGGATTTTTGGCGACTGCGTTGACTGCGTTGCTGGAGTCGTTGCGCTGGTGTCGTGGTCCAGACATGCGGGTTGACTCCCAAGCGGGGGAGCCTACGGGGGGGATATATCCTGCGCTTCTGCGCTGGACGGCTGCGGCGGTGGATTCAGGGATGTTGTAGAGGGCGTTTATGTCGGAGGGGGAGGCGCAGGTGGCTATGAGGCTGCGGCGTTTTTCCGCGGGGAGTTGGGTGATCATGTCTGTTAGGTCTTGTTGGTCGGAACTTTCGCTAACGTCTGCATCGAAGGGGAGCACGGATTGGCGACTTGCTCGTTGCGGTGGATCCTTTTGGTTTTGGTGGGAAATGCTCTGGCGAGATGGTTTGTGCTGGATGCTTTTTCTCGATGACTTGTGCTGGATGCTCTGCCTTGACGGCGCCATCCGGACTTTTCTTGCTAGGGGCTCATCCCAATCATCTTTCGAGACGACTTTGTGACTGCGGCGCAGGATGATGTCTAGCTGGCCCTCGATCTGGTACTTTAGGAAGATGAAAGCGTGGCGTTGTGTTTCGCCGTATCTTTGGCCTACGATCGCGTGGGCGATGACATTGTCGTCCATGATGGCGATTTGCGCGGCATGGCCTCTATGGCAGCGAGAGTAGAAAATCTCGGCTGCAAGATTGTTGACATCGTGGATGCCGTTGTCAGACAGGACGAGGCATGCGGCTCCTGCGGGAGGGAGGTGGTTAGTTGGTGCTGGTATGGCTGTGGCTACTGTGCGGGAGGCTCTTACTGATGAAGGCCGTGCGCTCGCGCTCATCGTTGAAGACTCCCCACCCTACGGGCTGTCCTGGACGTGGCGATTTGGCATTGTCTGCGGCTGGCACGAATCGGTCAAGACTCTTCGCTAGCCGTGTGTTGAGGCTCTGCATGGCTGTAGCATCAGAGCGCCCTCCCTGGCTCGGAGTGCTGATATCGCAGCCCATCTTCGCGGTAGCCACGCTTATATGGTAGACCTTTGTTAGACGGCTGTACCTGACGACCCTGGAGGTCAAGTTCGCGACGAGGACAGGAGGGAAAACTCGAGCCAGCGAAAAGCGGCGGAAAAGACGAGAGGGGAGTGGGGATTGCATTCTGCGCTACATGTGCCGCTAATAATCATGACCCAAAGGTAGATCGAAACATGTGCACCACACGATTGCTTGCAAAGCGTACACTCGCCGAGATATCGGGGGTACCGCGTCCACGGTGCCAACGCCATGCGAGAACAGCGACAATGCTGACGACAGGAAGTAACCCTGCCCCGAGCATGCCTCGTAGCAGAACTTCTTTCTGATGAGCGACTGCCTTTGCGACCTCCGAATAGCGTTGATTGCTGAAGCTGACCCTGCTGTATTGCGTCGCAAATCCGGTGCTTGGAAGCTTGTCGGACAAGAACTCCTCGATACTCTTGCGCAGAAGCACGAGCGACGAGCGGACTCCTTCGCGCATGTCCCAGAAGTTGTACAGGGCAAGGTCATTGATCGTGTGTGCATCAGCGATACGCTCTTTGTTGTATGCGGTGAGTGCCTTTGCCCGCCCTTCTTCGGTAGCTGAGTAGCGGTCCAGGTAGGAGAAAAGTACACGAACATCTTCGAGGCCAGCATTCATACCTTGGCCGTAGAATGGCACCATGGCGTGCGCTGCATCTCCGAGGATGACACCGCTGTGTCCAAAATAGTGCGGAGCGCACTTGACGCTGATGAGTGGAAGGTGTGGATTGTCCTCGAACTGGCGCTGCACAGCGTCTGGGCCAATGAGATCCACGGCACCTGGAAAGTGCTTGTTGAAGTAAAGCTCGACCTTTGACGGGTCCTTTTTGAGCTCCTGAAAGTCGGCCTCTGGTGCGAACAAGGTCGACGTGAAGGACTTGTCCACACTGGGAATTGCAATGAACATCTTGTCCTTGCCAGGCCAGATGTGCAAGTGATTCGGACTAGTTGCGAAGCCATCTTTAGCAGATGGCGTCTTGCTTGACCCATCTGTTGCAGCTGGAATGTTGAATTCGCACCACAGAGTATCAATGTAACTTTGCTCGAAATCCAGCCGAGCAAACTTCATCATGTGGAAGCGAACACTGCTGTGCGCCCCATCACAACCCAAGATGAGATCGAAGTCGATTTCAATCTCGTCGGGTCTTCCTGGCCTGAGGCTGCGTCTGGTACCGTCCGAATCGTTGCTCGGTCTCCTCGACGTGCCTTTCTGCTCGAGCCAGGCTAAGCGACGACGGAAGTCGATACCAGTCAATTTGTGGTTGAAACGGAGCTTCACGTTTGCCAGGCTCTCGAGCTCGTCAAGAAGACGAGCGTTGAGATTGCCGCGATCTACAGCCATGATCGCACGGCCATGAATGTCGTATTGTTGAGATGCCTCTGTCAATGCACCCGTCTTGTCCTGACCGTGGATCATTCGTCCGTACATTGGTATGGTCTCTGCCATGATTGCCTTGAGAAGTTCTGGAGAGTCTGAGTGGCGCAAGGCATTGATACCTCTCTCTGACAGAGCCAAGTTGATCGATTTCGTAAAGTTGAGCGGAGTGGTTGCTTCATCTCGAAGGTCTTCCCCGATAGTCAGCGGCGACTCAAGTAACGACAATGTCACGACGTACCTGGCCTGAGGTCGTAGACCTCGACATCCCAGCCTCGCCGGGCAGCATAGAGACCCGCAAGAGCACCCACCGGCCCAGCGCCGATCACGACGCACTTCAGGGTCATGCTTAACCGCGTGCGAGCTTGATGTTCAGGGTATAGCAATGCGTGTAACTCATTTCTTGCAGCTCGTGGTATTCTGCGTTGGTGTGTGATGAAGTAAGAGACGTCGGCTAGTGAAGAGGAGGTCAACTCTATATGAGATTCAATGACAACACCGTTTGAAGTCAGAAAAACGCCAAACAAGACATCCGATCTCGCCGCTTGCTTACCTCCCGCGCAGCCGGGCGGTGTGGCACAAAGTGTGGCGCAGAAGTTTGTGTGAAAGGAAGGTGCCAGTAAGTGAAGACACTGGTGCGACTATTTATTTGTTCTGCACTTCTCCGTCACTCGACGTACGTGCATACATCTCCCTCCGCGATACTCGCAGCTTGAAGACACCCTCTCCTGACTGGCACACAACATACACCACCGCACCAAGATGGACCAGGCGCCCGCGAAAGAGATCACGGTCGAGAAGAAGCGGGCGTGTGAGGGTGCAGACTGCGACAACGATGCCGGAGCTCTACAGTGTCCTACATGCCAAAAGCTAGGGAAAGAGGCGTTTTTCTGCAGTCAGGACTGCTTCAAGAGGAATTGGGTAGGTCAGTGTCCCGAGCAAACAAGCAGCAGAATGTCCACATGGACGACAGACATCTGCGCACGCGAACACTGTCTGACGGCCTGCAGAGTACACATAAGGTCCAACACAAGGCGCAGAACAGTATGCTATCCAAAGTCATCCCACCAAAGGTCGTATCCTTACCCGACGCAGATGGACACTTCAATCCTTTTCCTGCATATCCATTCACAGGCAGTCTAAGACCTGTGTACCCACTATCACCACGTCGATCTGTGCCGGACCGGATAAGACATCCTGACTATGCACACAATGGTATCCCGAAGAGCGAACAGGTATGCGTGTCAGGCCGGCTTCGATTGTGAATTGCTCTGACCGTGATAGGTATTCGTTGGTCGCAACAAGATCAAGGTTCTCACCAAGCAAGAGCAAGAAGGCATGAGGAAGGTGTGCCGGCTGGCGCGTGAAGTACTCGATATTGCTGGCCGTGCCGCGAAGCCTGGAGTGACCACCGACCAAATCGACAAGATTGTGCACGACGCGTGCATGGAACGCGACGTACGTGATTTGAATGCCTGGTATTCGGATGTACACTAATGACCATCATAGTCCTATCCTTCACCGCTGAACTACTGCCACTTCCCGAAGTCGGTCTGCACAAGTCCGAACGAGGTCATCTGCCACGGTATACCTGACCACAGGCCACTGAAAGACGGCGACATTCTTAACATCGACGTCACTCTGTACCACGGCGGGTTCCACGGCGACTTGAACGAGACCTACTACATTGGCGACTCAGCTGCCAAGGATCCCGACAATGTCCGAGTCGTCGAGGCAGCTCGAGACTGCCTAGACGAAGCTATCAAACTGGTCAAGCCTGGTGCTCTGTTCAGAGATTATGGCAACACGATTGAGAAGGTCGCCAAATCGCGGAACTGCCAAGTCGTGAAGACATACTGCGGACATGGCATCAACCAACTCTTCCACTGCGCGCCGAATGTGCCACACTACGCGAAGAACAAAGCAATTGGCGAGGCCAAACCTGGCATGTGCTTCACGATCGAGCCGATGATCACACTAGGCTCATACAAAGACAAGACATGGCCCGACGACTGGACATCAGTCACGTCCGACGGGTCAAAGACTGCACAGTTTGAGCATACCCTTTTGGTGACGGAGGATGGGGTCGAGATCCTGACGGCGAGATTCGAAGACTCGCCAGGTGGTAAGGTACCGATGCCCGAAGGGTTCATGGTAGACGGGAAGGCGATAGAGGCGAATGGCGTGGCCCAGACCAATGGCGCAAACGGTACTACGGCATGATGAGGGAGCGGTGCTGTATCAGCTATTCGACTAGAATGCTAAAATGAGTACGCATTTACTACAGCAGTCTTCTCCACATGATGTTTACTGTCGGTCGGTTCCCATTCGCTCAGTGGATGCCCCCACTTTGAAGTGCCAAGCGTTGATGAGCTCATGCGCAAAACACCTTGACGCTGTCTTCCTCGCCGTAGCTGTCTACAGTACTCGCTGTCCAGGCATCGTGATTGAGCACTCCTCCTCCTCCGAACACGTCGTCTTTGCCACGCCATCGCAGTGCACAACACGCTTCATCACCAGTGACAGACTGCTGATCGAGTCCCCAGCCGCCGAGTAACTGCCCTCTTATTAGCTCCAAATCAGCGCCCAACGGAATTGCAGCGACTCCAAACACTCGACCGCATTCATCTTCACCTCCCTCTCAAGCTCGCGACTCTGCGACGACGCGAAACTCCATTCTCGGCACTCAGCGCTCGTTGGTAGTGCTAGACGATAAGACAAAATGACCGGCGAGGCGTGGTATGTAGGGAGCGGAGGAGGACACCCTTGATAACACACAGATACTGACGGCGCATCAGGCTTTTCCTGCTCGCCGTTCTGCTCAATGCCGTCAACCTCTTCCTACAAGTCTTCTTCACCATCATGTACTCTGACCTCGAATGCGACTACATCAACCCGATCGACCTCTGCAACCGCCTCAACATGTACATTGTCCCCGAAGCCGGCGTCCACGCGTTCTTGACTGTGCTCTTCTTGGTCAACGGCTACTGGCTGCCGCTGCTCTTGAACCTGCCACTTATTGCTTGGAATGCGAAGAAGTAAGCACACCATATTGAGAGACGACTGGTATACGAACGACTGTTCTGACGTGATCAATCGCAGGATCTTTGAGAATCAGCACCTCTTGGACGCAACCGAGATCTTCCGCAAGCTGAACGTGCACAAGAAGGAGTCCTTCATCAAGCTTGGTTTCCACTTGCTGATGTTCTTCTTCTACCTCTACTCTATGATTGTGGCTCTGATCAGGGACGAAAGTCGGTAAAGCCTTTGGCTGTACTTCTGAGCATTGGCTGACCCCGGCTGTCTCGCGATAGGCAGTGTGGCAAAGAACGCAAGGTTACCACAGTAGGTGCTGTCGCATTTCGAAGCGGCATGGTGCATGCTGACTCGGGGACAAGATGGTAGATAGGCCGGGGACAAGAGATGCAGAGTGGGACAAGGGAGCAGTATGGCAGAGACGATCGAGCACGAACGGCGCTTTGGGCAGCGGCATATGCTTCGTAACGGCAGAAATGAAGGATAGAGTCAAATGGCTGATGATACCCGACGATGGAATGTCAAAGCATAGCTTCAGCTTCAACAGGCGCCATGAATTCGAATTATAGTAATTTCATCAACGATGCCCTGCTGTGCTCGCAGCTCTATGCAGGTGACCTTGCGCCCGAACTATGATCCGAAGGAAGGAACAGTCTTGCACACAAGATTCCATTGGCGCAGGGAGTCGTCTCTATGTCAGTACGTGATCCGGACATTGTTGCACCATGAGTTGACTGACTTACTCGATCAGCCAAGCAGGCTGTTTGGAACGACATTTCCAGTGATTCGTAACACTACACCTAGGGTACCCTCAAACGCCGAGTTCCTCCGCGGTTCTCATACATCTGAATTGGACAAATTACTCACCGCCTTTGATGCAATAAGCCCGATATCCCGACCGTACCGACCTCCCACGGCAGGGGCCGAGGACTTGCTCTCTTCGCGAAGCACTACTTCTCATGAGTTGCGTTGGAACAATCACGGCCGTGCTGTAGCATGGAGATGCTCCTAGATGATCTGCACAGCTCCACCGTCCTGGTACTCAAAGCTGCGACACCTTCTCGTCTGAGTAACTTAGGTAAAGACTTTGAAGTTGAAGTAAGAAAATCATATTTCCCGGCGTCCTGGTCCTATCAAGGAAAACGTTCCCACAAGTTTTCGATCCGTTGCATAAAGCCTGCATCGACGCGAGGAAGAGTTTACAGAGGAGGAGGGTAGATCCTATTGATGGGGTTTGGAATGGGAATCGGGGGGTCGTACGGCGCCGAGGAGGGTGAATTTTGAGAATTCCTTCTCAAACCCGGTGGCCCGCCGCGTCCCTGACGGGCAGCAGGTCCACGCGCTCTCAGAAGCCGTTGGATTCGCGAGATAAGGCGCCGAATTTCATTGCGACCCATCTGGAATCTGCGCGATAATGCCGGCGAAGCTGGGAGGGGTGGTGAATCATAGATTGGTGGTGCACGGGAGAAGAAGCTTGAGAGAGGCGGATGCGAGAATTTTCCCGGCCGAACCGAGGGGGAATATGATGTCCAGTATTTATGCTACTGCGGAGAAGAGGGCGGATATGATTTTCGAGGATCTGAGGGCGAAGGAATAGAGGAGGGAAGGGGCTGATCTGGAGTCGTTTCGAATTTTAGGTGAGGGCTACCAACGCTGAGCACGACGCGATCTCCAAATTACGGACCTGGCATTGACTCACTACTGTAGCTGCCATGCAGGAAATGCTCGCTATAGCATAACCACACCAACACCACCCATCTTGCTCGTGTCGATGTTGTTCTTCGCGTCAATGCCACCCGGCAGTAACGCTGTCCGCCAGTTGAAGAGGTAGTAGTGTAGCTTGCCATCGCCCGGCTCGAACTTCTCCTCCTTCAAGAACAGTGGGTTGTCCAGAAGCGTCAGAGCATTGAAGACGTGGAAGTTGTCCTTCTTGGCCAAAATGAGCGCATCGTGGACGAGAGCCTGTAGTCGCGTTTGCAGCGCGGTCTGCGTCTCTTGCTTCTTGCCCTTAGCAAAAGCTGTCTCGGTGGCGTAGTAGTAGAGGTAGGCGGCGCGGATCGTCTCTTTCCGTGAGGCGCGAAGGACTGTGGACTGCGTGGTGTCAGCTTCAGAATCAGGTCATCGGTTTCGTGCAAGCTTACCTCGAGCAAGTAGTAGGAGATGAAGTCAGTGATCTTGCCGTTCTCCTCCACGACGTAGCTCCATACCACGCCCTTGGAGGTGTCGGAGCATATCCAGTGAGCAATTTCCTCATCGCTGAACTCCTGTCTAAGCTGGAAGCGCTCTGAGTAACGCACAAGTAAGTCCTTCACTGCTGGAATATCGGCTGGCTTCATAGGCCTGAGTCCCTTCATTGTAGTCTGCGACTCAACTCTGTACTTGTATTTCTGCCTGAGCTCAGTGGTGCCTGGTGGTAGGTGACTGAAGCCAGTTTTGTAGAGATGTTCCCAGTCGAGAGATCTGTGGAAATATCGGCATGTGCTGATCGGCGTCGGTAGCAGAGTGCCAGCCGTATACAGCCCCTGATAGATGCCGTTCAAGTAGGATCGCCTTGTCACCTCTTTGATCAGCACTGGAGCGAGACGCTTGTTGCGAAGCTTTCTATGAATCGCAAGAAAGTTGATCTCGCTCGCTCTGACCTTCTGACCCCGGACGAGCAGGGTGACGGGAATGCCTGTGATTGATGCCACGAGCTTCCCCTTTTGGCCGTCCGCTGTCGACTTGGTTCTCACACCAATGTGCCATTCCTTCCTCCAGCCCGGTGGCTTTAACGCCCACGCAAGGAACTCGACTGAGTAGTTGAAGCGAAAGGAGCCGTCTGTGTCTTCGACATAGTGGTTGTAGAGCAAATCATAGAACTCCTGCAGCTCGTCCTTGTCCTCGAGGTCGATCTCGCACCACTCGAACCCGTCCACCAGCTTCTCCGGCTCAGCCTTTGCGCTCTTTCTGCAGATCTCGCCAGGAAGAATGGGACCCTCCGGCTTTGCTTCACCTTCCCCGCCGCTCGTTGTCTGTAAGAGATTGGGCTCCTTGAACTTGGGCACAGGCTGCGTGTTCCAGAACTTGTAGTCTTCAGGCGCCTTGCCCTCTTTTTTGTTCGGCGCCGAAAGTTGTAATTGCTGGAGCAGCGCAGGAATGTCGTTCGCGGAAACGAGCTTGTTGGACTGGATCGCTTGGGACTGTGCTTGCGGCGATATCACGTCTGCCTCGTCTGCTGCTTCGGCCTTCTTCTTCTTTTTCTTCTTGGGCTTGCGCTTCTTCTTCGCATTGGGGCTGCCTGCGGTGTCTGCCTCTCCTGCATCGTCTTCTCCATCCTCATCGCCATCTTCGTCGTTGTGAGCGCCAGTCGCAAGGTCATCTGCTGCTTTCGATGTCTTTGCAGCGCCGTCGAGTGATCGGTCTGCAAGGTCGGTAGCGAGCTGAGCATCTGCAGCATCTTGCTTGCCCGTCTCGTCCGCCATCTTTGAGGCTCAATCGAGCGTGTCACTCCTCAACAACCACTCATGCGCGTGTAGTCAAGCACTCGATCACTGCTATGAAGCGCTTGTGACGCTGTTTGCTTCTATGTTGTTGGTCGTGTGAGGTTACGCACATATAACTTATAGTGGGGCAGCCATCAAAACTTGACCCAACTCAATTAATGCTTGATTTATCGAGCGGAGGGTTGGTCTTCACCAGATACTACGATTATTGCTTTGTGTGCGGAACCCAGTTCTGGTGACCCGCTCTAGAAAGACCCATTCGAGTAGCATCAGTCAAGTGCTCGTTCGAATCGAAGCTATATACGCAACGGCTGAAGCTAGAAGAGCTCCTTCAAGACGTTGGTCAAGCCTTCATCGTTAGCGAACCCGTCAATGCTATCCCCATTGGCATAGCTTCCATCGGGGCCATCGTTGATGGGCATGTTCTGATACCCGCCGGCCGCCTCGAACAGACTCGTAAGATCGTGCACCATCCCCTCGGGACTATTGCTTGCGCCGGATTGTACAGACCACTGATGTGGCTGCCCATTGTACAACGTCATCTCATCGACATTGTGACCCGCAAGACCAGCCATAGCCATAGCTGCAGAACGGCTCGAGTCGAGATCGTCCTTGTGGCGTGGCTGGTCATCTTTCATGACCAGGCCCAGCTTCGGCCCAACCTCCTTCAGCACCCGTATGGTCCTCCACAGCCGCTTGCTGACCCAGCTGCCCTTGCTGAAGCCTCGGACCAGCTCAAGTGCCATGTAGAACTCCTCTCGCACGTTCTCGGCGAACAGTGCTGGCGCGTGACTGACGGCGAGGAACAGCACTGCCAGGGCAGAGGTCAGGAACGCATTGAAGAGTACCTGCTGAGTGTGGTACAAATCCGAAGTCTGGTTGATGTGTGTCAGTACCCGAATACTATCTTTTGCAACATCGATGGCCTTCTGCGCTTGATCGCGGTGCTGCATGGTCGAGGTGGCCGAGTGAAGCACAGGTCTGTAGATAAGAATTCGCATCTGGTTTGCACGGAGATAGAGCAGTATGCGTAAACGATGTCCAGCTCGAGATGGGGATGGACCCACGGGTGTTCCAACACGTCCAGTCTTCGACGGATGCTCAAATCGCAGATGAGCCGGAATGTTCTGGTGCCACTGGATGACTTGATAGTCAAGATAGCCCATCTCATCGATGTCGATTGGTGCGCCACCACGACTTGGCGACTGTGGTGCAGCCACCGAGCGCCAGACCTTGCTGCTGATGGCCGAGTACTGGATCATAGCGCTAAGGTATGGTGAACGATCCTCTGGCTTTGGAAGCTGTGGGTCGATGTCGGAGTCTTGCAATGCGAATGGCATGCCTGTGCCGAAGCTCCATCTGCGATCTAGCACGTAGATTGCCCAAAAGAGCAGAACAGTATCGGATCTCTCCGACTCGTCTGCGATGGCATCGTAGGTCTCTTTTCGATGCAGTCCCAACTCAATACATAGCCGAGCTGTCAGTCCAATGATGCGCCAGGAAGTGCCTTCGTTATCACGATGGAACTCGTACATTGCCTGTAACCAGTCAGGTAACCACCACGCATTCTTCTTTGCTGTGACTCACAGTCATGGTCAGTAGGCGAATGGCCTTGATGCCAACATTGCCTAGCAACATTTGTTCGATCGCCGGCTGCACATACTCACACAGGCGCTGCCCCAGCTCGCTGCGACCGGACGCCTCGTTTGTCAAGGCAGTAGCTAGGACCATCTTGAGAATGTTGGTGTCCTCATCATCGATAGAATCAGCGCCGGGCATGCCTTGCTGCATCAGCCCAGTGCGATGTGCGGCCTCCATGAATCGATAGAGTCTCGTGGCGTAATCTACGACTTTGTTGACGTCCACCACCGGGTACATCATGGCCATCTCATCTTCAAACACCCGACATAGCCGCAGAGCCTCTTCTTGAGAGATACTCCAGATCGGGTCCTTGTCACCGTGAATACTCTGGACCAGCTGGCCAGGGTTTGCCACAATTTCCCTGAACGGCGACCTGTCGGGTGATCCTGCTGCAGTGTTTGTGCCGGCCGCACCACTGCCAGTCGCGTCCTCTTCGCCATTACCAGTGACGCCCATGGCTTCGAGGCTGTTCTTAGCCACCCCGAAATTGAACGCGGCACTGGTGGGCCCTTGGAAACGCGACTGCTTGCTGTGCGACTCGCTTCTCGGTCGTGGTATGCTCGGAGACATGGCCGCTATGGGTGCGCCAGGTGATGGTTGAGCACCCGCAAAGGAGCCTCTTTGGGCAGCGTATGCTCCAGACTGCAGCGATGGGTCAATGGAGGTGTGTGGTTGCACGCCCATGCCCGTGCCATGCGCAACCTGCGCTCGCAGGGTGGTCAATCCTTGATACAGAGCATTGACCTGATTTTGCAGCACTGCTATGTGATTTGCCATGTCCTTGTACTCCTGTGTATCCTTGAAGCCATTGCAGCAATTAGGCGCGTATATGCACTCGAGGTTGAGGTTGCCGCATCGCTGGCAGGGTTTTTGGCCATTGCACTTGATCTTGCGACGCTTGCATTCGTTACTGCGTGCATAACATCAGTATTCTATCTTTTCAACAGCTTTGAGCTATATCCGCAACGGCTCACCAAGCGATCGAGACGTAGCGATTCCGACGTGCCCGCTGCTGACCTCCATCGTCTCCAGCCTTGCGCTTCAGGTTATTACCCTGCTGCTCTTGCTCATTGTCATCACGCGCTGTCTCATTTCGACTTGCATCCTCGAGACGCGCTGTCATAGAGGCAATTCTCTGGAGATCAATGTTCGCGCTCATGTTGATGGACATGGCATGGCGGAAGGAAAGCCGCATACAGCGGAACGGTGTAGCTTTTCTGTCAAAATTGCGGGGTCGGCGTCGGCGTCGGCTTCAGCAGCCTGACAACCTGAATTGACGAGCATGCGAATGATCATAACAGCGCTTGAGTTCATGAGACATGCCTGTTACGCTATCGATCAAGCATAGATGCCGTGCTTTGCTCTCACGAGCAGTAGGCAAACTCGCTGCAAATCGATCACACCATTTAGCATGCTGACAGGACCGTCTACCTTTGACAGTTCCCGGGCTACATCTAACCCTGTCTTGACCTCCAAATGCGAGCACGACAAGCTTGGATGCCACGAGGTTCGAGATACCACCGACACTATTTCCACTTTCATCCTGTACGTACCGTCGTCATTCAAGATTCATGTCGCGTGCAAAGCCACACCGAGTAACCTTAGCCACGATCCGCACCGAGGATGCCTTATGCGGACACCATGATTTCGAGTGCCACGCCAAGTCAGCGTGGATCGAACCTGTCATGAGTGGGTAGAACGCAAACAAGTCTTCGGCATCGCTTTGCAGGAGCCATAGGCTAAAGCCGATGCAGTGTATTTTCGCAGCCTTCCGCTCGTTCTTGCTTGGCCTTCGCCACGAGATCAATGATAATAGATGCATATGGCTCGCTCTCGTGTTGTGCTACGTGGTGATGGCGGATGTTCGTGTCTCCGCAACTCATGCTTGTGTAGATCCGGACCTCCACTCGCTCCAGAGTCTACAAGATCTGGACCATATTCTCGCCAAGGTTCTGCACTGCACAGCCACAATGCATGCTTCGAAGATCTTAAGGTATGACGATTGGGCAGAAGCTTGAAGGAACCATCTCCTGCGCAGAGGAACCATCAACGATAAATTGAACGTGCATTCCCCTCACTCACTGCCACCTCAAGCCCCAATTGTATTATACCGATAAACCCGCAGGATTCAAAACGTAAGTCTCTCACGGAATGCACTGGCAGTCTCCTGTCACTACTCACCGACAGAATAATTGTTGTAATAACGCAACTGTATAGCAGCTGCTTCACTGATACAAACACACCATGTCCGCTCCACACTCTGCCGGCCCTTCGCCATCTTCCACCCTTCCGACACGAACTGCCACCGCTTCGACCGATGATGCGGTCCCTGACGAGGACTCATCTGAGGTCAACAAGCTCTTCCACGAGCGACTTGCCGGTTGGAAGCATGCCGTGGCCTACCTCGAAGATTATGTGGAAGCTACCCAAAAGATGTATACATCCAGCTCCAAGGATTACGAGAAGGTGCTCAAGACCGTGAACAGCCCACTCAAGGAAGGCCATCACTTCGACCAGAACCTCGGCGGCATTGCAGGCCTCTTCGACAATATGCGCTCAAACACACAGGGACTGCAGAACAGCAACGCCGAAACAGCCAAGGTCCTTCAGGGCTCCGTCCTGCCCATCTTCGAGCGACTGCACACGGAGATCAAGAACAAGACTAAGGAGCTGACGAAAGGAGGGGGTAAGGGCGCCAAAGCAGTTGACAAGTCACGCAATACGTCCCAGAAACATATCGAGCTGCTTGGGCAACACACTGCCGCCTTCGACTCACACGGCGGACATGTCAAGGCCGACAGCGATCCCTACGTCCTGCAACGCCAAGTGTACCATCGCCTCAACAAGCAGGTGCAAGATGAGAATAACAACCGTGATGACATGATCGCTGTCCAAAATTCCTTCTCACGGTTCGAGTCGCATATCATCCAGACCATTCAAAACGGCATTTCGCAGTTCAACCAGGTTGCTGCCCATCAGGCCGAGCAGACCCGGACCATGTATGGTGACATGGTTGCCAACGTAAGTCCCTCACAAACATGTAAGCTACTTCAACGCTGACTTGCAGTAGGCCCAGCGCATCCCACTTGATTTTGAGTGGAACGGCTTCGTCCAAAGGAACGCCAACGTGTTGATCGACCCAAGCGCTCCCAAGCGCACTGTTGAAAACATCAGCTTTGCCAACCGCGACCACGCTGCTACCAAGCCACTCATCGCAGGGTCGTTGCAGCGAAAGAGTGGTCTCCTGAAGAAGTACGATACTGGATTCTACGTCGTAACACCATCCAAGTATCTCCACGAATTCAAGACGGACGATGATTTCGCCAAGGATCCCACTCCAGAGAACAGCCTGTATCTGCCAGATTGTCTTATTGGCGGCGTCGATGGCGTAAAGTTCAATGTGCGCGGTAAAGATGCTAGTGGGTCGAGCATAGCCAACAAGATGGCAAGATCGCACGAGTTTGCCTTCCAAGCTCATACCGCTTCGGATGCGCAGCAATGGCACAAGATCATCTCCAGTGTTGCTGGCCAGACGACAAACGAAATGCCAGAGTCTAGTGCTCCTAGCTCTCCATCTGTTGCGAACAGTCCATAAGCATGCCAGGAACATTCGCCAAGCCAATCAGACCATTGGCACGAAAGGCACAACTGCCGCTCTCGCTGCAGAAGTGTAGCAGATCATCGCTCGTGCGATTCACGGTGTAGCTATCCCCGACAAGTTATAGAGACGGGAGGATTTTTTCACTCAAGATATGACACATGAACGACAAGCCTCAGCATGGCGTGATTATACCCTTAATACTACATACTGTAATACCTAATGCAATGACGTGTACCATGCTGTGCATTTGCTTGACAATAATACAGTTCACGCCATTACTCCATGCTTTCTCGTATATGGTCGTACGCGGCACGACTTGCCCTTGGTTCCTGCAAGCACTGATTGGTAGTGGAGCGAGAGCGAAACCGGTTAGATCTTCTGCTGCCGATCCGAGAGATAGTTTCGGTTTATGGTGCCCACATGAGGGAAGCCATCGACCGCAATCCAGGGCGAGCCTCATTCTCACGTTGTCGCTGAATAACGCACCGGTCTGCTGCGCTGTCATCATTCATTGAAGGCCGCTGCATGAGCATCGACGCGCGGTGTAAGATCATGGCTTTGTCCTGATCAGTGATGAGCATTAGCATGAACATGAGCATGAGCACGAGAATGGGCGTGTAGCAGCGTGCTAGTCAGTAGACACAACCAAGACAATGGCAGACGAAGAGAACAACAACCACGACGACACGTCGCCGAGCACACCCAACTCCAACAGTGGCGCGGCAGGAAATACCAAGACACCGAAGGATCGCAGCTGTCCATTCTGCGGGCAGTCCTTTACATCTTCGAGCCTCGGACGGCATCTCGACCTCTACATCAAACCGAAGAACCCGAAGCCGCCAGACGGCGTACACGATGTGGATGAGATCAGGAAGCTGAGAGGTGGCATCACCCGCCGTCAGCCGCGGACGAGCTTGAAGACAGGGACAGGAGCAGGAACAGGAACAGTCAATGGTCGCAACCACAGTCTTGATACGCAGGGAGGCAGCATCAATGGCACACCGAGCCGTGGGGGCACTGTAAGACCATCAGCATACGACGGACGGCTGACTGACGACACTCCAGTCGTTTCGCCTGTCACTGCGAATGACCATAACCTCACGTACCTGAACCAGGCCAAGTGGCACGCCACAGGTGTGATCAACAACCTTCCACCAAGAGCGCCGTCGCGCTACAACAAGGGACCTGGCACGGGTCAAGCACAGCGCATTCACGAAATGCGGCGAGATGGTGGTGGTCACAGGATTCAGCGGCCCGAATATGAGAGCGAGAGCATGTGGAAACTGCAAGAGGCGGCAGAGTTGGGGCGCGCGGCAGAGATGGCGCTGCGTGAGGTGCTTGGTAGCCTCGAGGCTGCGCAGAAACAGGTCGAGCCAAAGACGATTTTCGACGAGTTCGACTTCTATTCGTTATCATTTCCTGGCTTATGCCTGGCCATTCTGCCACCCCCGGACACTTTGTTCAGTCCAACACCATTTCCGTCACCAGAATCTTGGACACTGGCGCCACCAGGCCTTAGGCAATACGAAGCCATGAATCGCTTTGTCAATGAGCGCATTGCGGCAAAGCGTAAGAGCATGCAGTTTCCAGACTCTGTAGCCTTCAAGCACCATTCACACCTATCCGGAGCTTGGGAGCACTGGCAGGGCATGTCCGACGCAGAGCGCACCTCAGCATGGACTCTCGAGATCCTGCGATCGTACACACGAGCATCGGATCAGAAGCGACAACTGCGAACGCAGTTAGATCAGGCACAACAACATGCTCGCCATCTGGAAATCGAGTACGAACGATTGACACAATGCCAGCTCCCTCGAGAGTATCTCATGCACCCACCAAACACAGTCCCAATCCCCCAAAACGTCCTCCGAGAGATGAACACATCGACCTTCAGATCTGGCGTGGCCGACACAAATTACGACGCCGGAGCACTCCTGTCCAAATGGCGATCAACGATACGACAAACCTCACGTCCTCTGAAAACATCACAGCACCACCAGCCTCCTATGACCACTTCCATGTACGACGAGCCATCTCGCAGCGAACTCCGCGAAGACATCATAATGCAAGGTTCCGTCTGGAACGTTAATGGTCCCTTTCCGCGACAGCGAGAACCACCCGTCGAGACGACTCAAAACCAGCTCGATGCTGTTTCTCACCCGACTCCGCCTCAGCCCGGAGCCGTAGTTGGGGCTGATGATGAAGACGTCAACTCCAACGCGGATGCAGATGCTGAAGGGGAGGCTGACGACGAGACGAGTTCTGCTCCTCAGACTGCTCTGGCAAAACGAGGAGTTGGTGGTCATGTGGATGAGAGTGATGAACTGGGACAGAATGGTGGGTTGGTAGGATCCTTAAATGCGAATGGAAAGCGGCCACTTCCTACTACTGCTGCTGCGTCCGGTGGAAGGGGAAGGACGAAGATGTACAAAGAGCATTTCAGGGAGCCTGATACCGGCTGAGGGCACTTACTGTACGCAGCTCACGGAAATGCTACCCTTAGTGCCATGCGAAGGCTTTGCGGGATCTATATTTCAGAGCTCATCCCTCTTCCTGCTCACGCCACCACTCGCGGTTGTCGGCGGCTGCACTTTCAATATCACACGCTTATACCTCGTAATAGGCGGCGTCCCACTCCCCGTAACCTCAAATATAACATGATACTGCTGACACTCCTCCTGCACACCAGCGTTAGCATTTTGCAGCGCTTCTATCGCGCCGCATGCCTTTTCTAGAGCTGGGAGGACCGTCGTTGCAACGCGTCCATTGTCCGATAAGGTGAAGTTCAGCTGTGGTACATCTGCCTCGGTATTCGATTGAGAGGCTGAGACGTCGCGGTACTGGAACCATTTGTACTGCAAAGAACTACGATTCGTCAAATTCGCGTCTGGATCGTACGTTCCGGAACCATCGAGCGTGATTGTCTCTGCTGGGTCGACGTTCAGAATGAGAGGTGCGCTGCCGCAGGATCCATTCACTGAGACGACAGGGGGGTGGCTGCCAGCGCTGTAGTTGGATTGTACAGACCATTGAGTCCGCGCCGTCATCTCGTTCTGATATGCTTGCCTCCAGCGCCAGATTGTGGCTTGCGAGGATTTGAAAGTTGCGTTATTCTTGCCGATGACCTCGTCGGTTGTGTCGGTGTATGTCATAGTCTGCCGTGTGCGATCGAGGAGAATGTAGCGACCTCCCCAGCCGCCCCATTCGGGGTAGTCAAAGGGTCCGCCGTTGAGGCCGTTTTGCATGCTGTGCATGAGAGAGGGCGAGTCGCCTTCCATGATGTAGGCTATGTCGGGGTAGTGGGAACCTAGAGGGCCGATTTGGAAGTTCTTTTTGACGTAATCCTCGCTTACCAGGGAGGAGTCTGGACCGTTGAGGTCGAAGTTGTAGAACTTCTCTCCGCTGATGCCGGTCCAGGCTGCTTGACGGTACTGGTTGAAGCCATGAAGGGAGACGATGTAGGGGATTGTGGGGAAGTTGGCTCTGATCCAAGGACCGGTGTTGTCCTGGTCACTGATCGTGTAGACTCGGAGTTTGTCGTAGAATTGCTGTGCGTCTAGTTGTGTACGGCTTGATCGAATGTGAGCAAGTGCTTCGGCGAGGAGGTTCGCTCCGCCCCAGCCCTGGACGTTCAGAAAGTCGTCGTTGGACAGACCGTCAACAACGTCGATCAAATGCGATGCTCCTGATGACATGGGAGACTTGCCAATCGCGGCTGTTCCGTACACTGGCTGGCCACTTTTGACGATCGAAGACAGGTACTCGGAGGTAGGAAATTGGCCTTCCGAGTGAGCATTGAGATTGTCGAGCACCAATCCATATGCGTGCGTAGTGTTCAAGATCTGATCAGGGTAGACACTCGAATTCAGCCATGTCGAGGTGACTGCAGCCTACAAGGAAGGAGAATTGATTAGGAGCGACTCGTGCTGTGTGGCTGCTTTTGCTGGCTTTTTGCTTACCATGCCAGTGATGTTGTACTGATCCGAATGAAGTAGCAATCGAATGAAAGACATGGTATCATCCGGCTCGTTTGAAATGTCGCTCATAACGAAGACCTGAGGCTTCTTGTCGATTGTGATTGCAGGCGAACACTGTTGCTGTGCATAGCTTAAACCTGCGATCACGACAGCGACCAGGACGACAGAGCTTGAAACCATCATGTCGATCGTTCGAGAGGAGCTCTGTGAGAGGCAGCAGAAAGCATCTCGCACCTACTCGTCCCGCTAATATAGTCTTCGCTATGCTGGCAATTTCGCTGGGCAACCGGGCAATTGCACACCGAGTGCGCCATGTCGCAGAGACCATTTCAAGCGCTATGACTGATCAGATGCGGCGGAGTCGAATACCGTGAATCGTTTGGTGTCTCGGCAGAAGAGCATCGTGAAGTGGAGTTGCAAGGATACCTGCCTTTGTCGTCTGGCAGAAGAGGAAGTTGGAGCCATGGTGGTGTGAAATCGACATTTTGTGGAGGCTTTGCGCAGAGGTCAATGGCAATCCGCCATCACCACAATGTCCTGATATCGTCGGTGTCTACAGCCATGTCGCTTGAAGACTTCGAACGACGTGTTGGACAGACAAGGCCTCGGAATTTCTCCGTTTCTCCCGGCAGCTCGGAAGATGAACCAGGAACAGAGGTATAGTTCTACCTTGAGGAACGACCCCGCACCACGCATCGCGCGCGTCATAACGGAATCTATTCCACGTTGATTGCACCGCACTGCTTCGCGGGAACGGGAGCGTAGCGCTCTCACGAGGAACAGAGCTTCGTTGCTCGCGAAAACAGCCTTGTACGCCAAGTCGAGAAGGATCCCGCGTAAAATGCATCCATGATCGTGGAAATCGTCGTTACGCTACACGGTGGCTCTGTACTATGTACTTGCACAGGATGTTGCGGGCACGGGCTTTTCTCATTCACTAGCAGTTGTAGCAGCGGTCGCCACTGCTCCAGTGAACAAGGCCTAAGCAGCAATTTGCGCACTGTATATAACTAAATATATACATTTGAGGCAGTGGGGAGTGGGTCAAACAACTAGGTACTGTACAGTGGTGGCAGTGCCCCCCCCCCCCCCCACATACGCGGAGGTACTGTAACCACCTCACTAGCCACAGACCCCCTACCTTAAGCTTAGGGTGCGGGACGAAATCGATCTCTGTAAAGGGACAAGATATGCTTTCTCATGGTAGGCTTTACTAAGCAGCGAGCCCTTCGCCATGCCGCGCTCAATCTAGTCACTTCTACTCACAAAAGCAACTTCATCTTTGCCACTGCTCACCTTGACACAGACCTCTTTTCTACCACAGATCAACGATAGCTAGATAATCGATCATGCCTCATGCAGAAGAGCTCTCAGAATTCACCCCGGACCGGTACCCTCCATTTCCGGACTCTCCTGAGTTTCCCACTATCGCCCTGGAGACCATATCGCTGGCCAAACTCCAGAACGGGGACGCAAAGGAACTAGACAGAGTCTTCGAAGCATGCAAGAGTTGGGGCTTCTTCTATCTTGAACTTCCAGGCTCCGAACACGGTGACATCATCGCTAACGAAGCCGACAACATCTGTCGTATCGCTGAGAAAGTCTTCCGCCTCCCAGAAACCGAGAAGCTCAAGTATGAGTTCCAGGGCAAGGACATCTTCGGGTACGTGTGCATAGCTCCACACCGCACCATATCTCACAACACTGACTCTCCCACCAGCTACAAGCGAGTCGGACGAACCGTCACAGACAAAAACAAGACCCCCGACACAGCCGAATTCTTCAACGTCGCAAAGAACGACATGATCGTCCCCGACTCCCAAATGCGTTCCCAATGGCCCGCCATCGTCAAAGAGAACAAACCCCTCATCGCCAAGTACCAAATCGCCGCCCACTCCATCGGGATGCAAATCCTCGAAATCCTCGCGAACAAACTAGGAATCGACCCCAAAGAACTCCGTAGCCGCCACGAACTCACGAAATTGGCGGGAGATCACGTCCGCATGACTCGAGGCCCACCCCGGAAGAATATCGAAATGCCTGAAATCCAGACCCCATCCCATACCGACTTCGGAACCATCACAATTCTCATGAACTGGCTCGGCGGACTCCAAGTCTACGCCACGCCGAACAAGGTTCTCGGAAACCTCTCGTATGACGACGATGATGAGGGCGAATGGCGATGGGTGAAGCCGAAGAAGAACTGCGCTATCATCAACTTGGGTGATGCGGCGGTCAAGTTCACGAATGGGGTTCTTTGCTCGGGACGGCATAGAGTCGTTCCCTCTCCTGGAGAGCAGGGGAAATGGCCGAGGTATAGCATTGTGTACTTTGTGAGGCCGAATGATGATTGTAAGCTCAAGCCCCTGAAGGGACACAGCGTGCCTGAGAGTGCAGAGCAGGATGAGGAAGGTATTAATGCGAAGGAATGGATTTTTCTGCAGTCGGAGAGGTTGAGGACGGGGTATGCTAATTGAAGTAGTGGTCGGGGTTTGATTTGGAAGTGTTTGGACTGGAGGGTCTATGGATAATCCTGTATGGATCTCTTTTGAATTCGTGTTCTTCCAGCGTGGTAAGGATGCGGGCACCACAGTAGAGGTGAAGTTGTTTGTGACATTTCCGACGAATTGCCGAGCAGGGAAGAGAGACGGACGAGCTTGTGTGTCGAATACACGGCAGAAGAGGGTCGATATGGCCCTCTCTGCTCATTGCATTTGTGGATTTCTATAAGATGGCGCTCGTCAACATATCAGATCACAGCTCGATCAAGCTCTCTTCTTTCACTTGAGGTGCGTGGTGTGGCGCAGTGGGAAATGCCTCCTGCCCATACCCGCCGTGGGCTGCCGGAGCCTGAGGCCACTGTTGGCTGGGCGTTGACGTTGGCTGAGCTTGCCTTTGCGGAGGATAATACTGTTGCGAGGTCTGCCTTTGCAGTGGAGGTTGTGTCGGCTGCTGGTATTGCGGCGCTGGTGCTTGTTGGTACTGCTGAGCGGGCAGCGGCTGCTGCTGGTATGGCTGTTGTTGCTGCTGCGGTGGGGGTTGGCTGTACATTTCTGGGCTGGGAGGCTGTTGTTGATGTGGAAGTGGCGCGGAGGGTTGCTGCTGATCTCCAAAGTAGAAACTTGCCGCGGGATCTGCAGGAGGTGATGTGACTTGAGGATTCGAGTGCTGTGAGTTGTGACTCGGCGCGTATTGCGAAGAGGGTTGCGAATAGTGCTGAACTGATTCACGGCGTTGTAGCTGGGGTTGCTGTTCGGCTTGAGGATATGGCGTGTGTGATTGTTGCTGTTGAGGCGCGAAACCCTGCTGTGGATGCTGATAGTATGAGGCCTCAGGCGGCGGTTGGCCATACGAGCTGACCCTTTGCTTGTCGAACGAAGGATATGGCGCCTGAGGTTGTTGCTGGTAGCCGCCATACTGCTGAGGCGTCCCATAGCTGTCCGTTTGCGGTGCGTTGCCAGTGTAGTAGCTTTCCATGCCGCCTTGATGATCAGGTGCAGCGGAGGGTATGCTGGGGTACATGCTTGGACGCTGTGGCTGAGTGGCACCGTACCGACCAGAATTGTATGCATTCGCCATGCGCTCTTCCAGCATTCGGTCGTAGTATCGCACAACAGTCGCCAACTTCGAGTGGAGGTCCAGTAGTGTATCGTGTTTGCTCATGGTCTCGCCATACGTTCTCGCGAGCTTTGGCCGTAGTGTGCCTATACTCTCATACAGCTCCTGGATCTGCGGCTCCCTGAGTATAGTCCCAGGCGGTTGATGCTGCAGTCGATCGACCAGTGTTGCGAACAGATTGATATTCTCTGCCTCCACCGGCGTCAGCTCAAACTGGTTGTTCGGCTTATACACTGCAGCCGGCGCGACCGACGCGGAGGACGATTGCTCCTTTAGCTCCTTCGCATGTCGCTTCTTCTGCTCTTCCATATCGTTCAGGCTCGCTGCTATTGCCGCCTTGAGATCGGCATCTTCGTCTTCTTCCTCTTTGGGTGCACTTTTGCTCGTACCGTTCGTTCGAGGGGTTGGTGTCTGCAGCTGCTCCCGGGGTACATATCCTGCCCCAGAATGTCCTTTGCTGTCCTCCAAGCTCATCTCGAGCGCTCTCTTTAAGTCCGCATCGAAGCTGTCCTCCGTCACTCTGGCACCTCTTGGCTGCATTCTCTCGGAGCTCATGTTTGATCCCTGCCATAGCGTCCTCCTGTTGCCGCCACTAGGACTCTGTGGCCCTGGTATCCCCCGGCTCTTCTCCGTCAGCTTCGCATAACATCCGTCGTCGACTCTCACTGGCTGCATGATGCCCAGATGTGGTAGTGGCAGGCTCTTACTCGAACACGTCCCACAAAAGACATTACCGCAGTTCCGACAGTGGTGCTTGCGATTTGTGAAGGTGAACTTCTCCCGACATCGCATGCAGACATCGCTGTCGGCCCATTCGGGTGGTGCAGAGGAGTCGAACATGCTGGCGGCGACTTCTTGCCGCGGCGGGAAGCGGAAGCCCTCGTGCTGGAGAGTGCGATAGGTCTCGGAGAGGTATGTCAGGCTTTCGCGACCTTGTGCTGCCGAAGCCCAGTTCTGGATGAGCTCGAGGATCTTCGAGCGCACGTCGTGGTTGGTGTCGGTGTAGCCGCTCGCCTTGAGGATGCTGGTGAGGTTGTCGAGGAACTCCCTGCTGGCGATCTCGGCCATGAAGTGTGAGCCGCCATTCTTGACGCATGTGTCGGTCAGATTCAAGGCGGCGAGCTGCACGTTGGGATTCTTGTTGCCTATGCGCCGCTTCAGGCTGCGCATCGCCTCTTTGGGCTGCACCGTCTTGCTGCGTATCACATCGCTGATCTCCAGGTTGAGCGCGATATCCTCCAGTGAACTCGATGTCGCCCGTTCGATTTGTCCATCCAGCTCCGCGTTGGCTGCGTTGCCAAACCACGACGCCATCCTGCCGGCTGTCTTCTGCTCTCGGCTCTCGGCTCTCTGCTCTCTGCCACGATCACTGTCGGTGCTGCCTCGCTCTGTCCTCTTAGGTGTGCTAGCTAGTATCTACGCCCAGTGTCCTTCTCACTAGCACGAGGTAATCCGTCGTAATCGGTCGCTCGAGGAAATATCGTACAGAAAAGTTGGTTGATGGAAGAGTAGTCCCGAGCAGAGAGGAAGGTCCTGCAGGTAGGCCTTCAAGACCCTGGCCATACGTCAGGCCTTGGGGTAGTTCTAGAGTGCTAGTCGAGGCAGCTGTTTTTCATGTGAAACCCATCACACTACATTCACCACCACCACTTCTCTGATATCTCTCTCGTGGAAACGGATCGCGGCCCCTGAGATTAGGTTGTGTCTGCGACCAATACGATATCGATCTCGTGAACAAGTCGCCACAGTCACGAGCCCCCGACTCCGCGATCCACGACCGCGATCACAATACCGCCTGCCTGGCTCTTTCAAGGAAACGCGTAGCTGTTGGGCCTGATACAGTGATACTATCTCGCAGCGAGCGAGCAGGCTTCAACATCTCCTTCCTCTCGCCTGCCACGATATGCGGCGCGACGTCCGCCCATCACCTCCACCATGAGCGCTGCGGGGCCTTTGCCGCCGCCATACCCTTCAAACTCCCAAGCGAACAGCCGACCCACGAGTACCAACGGCAGTGGCGAGCGCGTCTTTGCACACATACAAGATCTGCAGGCTGACGCGCTGACGGACTTTTCACCTCAGCAGTCCGTGGGCACGTTGCTAAACCGAGCTGAGACGGCACTGGCGCAAGCAAAGACATATATCGACTTTCGCCGCCCGGACCTGGCCTTTGTCAACTACCTCAGAGCCTACGAAATTGCCGTCGAAGTTCTCCCACGCCACAAGGACAAGACACACTTCATTCACGATCAGCATGGAGAAGAAAAGTTGCGACTGTTGCAGCGGAGGATCAACTCGATGGATGAGCAGTTTGAGAACATCAAGAAGATCATTGTGAACAACAACAGTAGATCTGGTGTACTACCAAAGAGCCAGCAACGACAGACACAACCCTCCGGACATGCCCGAGCAGAGTCCACCAGTGCAATGGCACTTTCGGGCGCCCATAAAGTGAAGCCCTCGGTCTCCCCAAAGCCAGAAAAGCTCCACGCTAGGGCAGTCTCGCAAGCAGCTACCAGCATAAACGGCTCGCTCGCGTCGCCGACCGCAGATGCATTGAACGACCGTTTCGCCAAGCTACGGGGCATTGGACAGCCCGACACCACGAAGAGACCAGATTCTAGAGGGTCGAACTCTTCGGTCCCCAACCTTACTATGCCAACCGCTGGTGAATTTGGAGGTGGTTTCGATTCAATTGGTGGGTCTCTTTCGAGCAAACCACAAGGACCTCGCGGTATGCCAGATGCTGGTACAGCTCGGCCGTCGAAGCTGCCACTAGATACTGAATTGGCTGCAGCCATGCCAAAGGCGCCGAGTCCCACATACAGTCCAGCCCGCAATATGCAGGTCACTGGCAACATAGCTCCCCCAAGGCACAGTGCACGAAGTCTTGCGGGTTCCAATACTCGAAAGTCGTCTCTGGCGCCAACACCAACCACAATGAGACCCAATGGCACAGGAGGAGAGTACTTCCCTAGTACACAAGCAAGTGGCAGCACACCTGCTCCAATGCCACGAAGGAAGTCTGTGCATATGCCTAAGGAGACCCGCATCGGGGCCGAAAGACTGTACGATTACCTGGAACGATTCAATATCCTGTTGATCGACTTTCGTTCGCGGGAAGAGTTTGACCAGGGTCATATATTCACTCGAAACATACTCTGTGTGGACCCAGTGATTATGCATCAAGGGATGAGCGCCTCTGAGCTAGCCCTCAGTCTGGTTCTCTCGCCCGAAGAAGAGCAAGAGCTCTTTCATAACAGAGATCAATTCGACCTGGTTGTGTACTATGATGATCATACGCAGTCAGAAAGCTACATATCTAGGCCAACCAACGAAGCAGAAACGAAGCTGCAGTATCTTCACGAAGCGCTGTATGAGTTCAACTACGACAAGCAACTTCAGCGACCACCAATCCTTCTCATCGGCGGTATCAGCGCTTGGGTTGATCTGATGGGCAACCAAGCATTGTTGGTGTCACACACGCTCAAGGTCAAACAGGGTCGTCCGCTTCAACGGCGACTGCCACCACGAGATGGTCCATTGCGGCCGCCCAAGCGACGTCTGAGGGAATACAACCCGCTGGATCCTGAAGAAGAGAAGAAGTGGCGAGACCGAGCGAAGAGTGAAAGTGTCCCAGAGACGCCAGCTTTCACTCGCTCTAGCGAAGACGAAGACGAGGACGAAGATGACGCTTTGCAAAAGTACCCAAACATCGACGACTTCAATGCTCGATTCCCAGAAGCTGGCTCATTGGGCAAGCAGGTCTCGAATGGCGTGCCGGCTCGTCAATCGCCTGACCGGCCAGGCAAGGTGCCAGAATACCCAACAGCACCCTCACCATCAGTGTACCCGCCAGTACCTAGCCGACCAGCGCCAGCAGCGCCCCGCATGAGCTATACTGGCGTCAGTGACAGGGTTGTGTCTCACACAACACCAACTACTAGATCGTCCAGCTCCTTGATTCCATATATACCAACGAAGTACCTTTCGTCGAACCTCCGCTTACCGAGAACTGGTCTCGTCAATTTTGGCAGCACATGTTACATGAACGCCACGCTCCAGGCTCTGTCCGCGACCACGCCTCTGTCGATACTCTTCTTGGACGATCAGTTCAAGGGTCTCGTGCAGAAGGACAACTGGAAAGGCAGTCGCGGTCTTCTACCTGACATCTATGCAAACACTGTGCGTTCCTTGTGGAAAGGAGACGTTAACTGCATCAAGCCAACCACACTGTTCAACTTCGTGGGTCGCCTTAACAGCATGTTCCGCGATCCTGGCCAGCAGCAGGATGCTCAAGAGTTCTTCAGCATGATCGTAGATGTGCTCCACGAAGACTTCAATGGCATGTGGGCGCGCACACCACTACGTGCATTGACAGACCAGGAAGAACAGAAGCGTGAGCGTATGCCAAAGATCCATGTTGCAAAGACTGAGTGGGGTCGGTACACCCACCGCGAGAACTCCTTCCTCACATCTCTGTTCTACGGCCAGCAGTCCTCGAGGCTGAAGTGTCCGCAATGCTGTCTCACCAGCACTCAGTACGATGCTTGGGCTCTCCTCCAGGTCGAGATACCTGACTGCCGTGAGGCCAACATTCAAGACTGCTTCCGTCAGCATTTCAAGGACGAGCTGCTGGACGAGGACAACCAATGGACTTGTCCCCATTGCAAGGCACCCCGTAGAGCTTGGAAGAAGCTTACCATGACTCGGGCCCCACCATTCCTCGTGGTTGGACTGAAGCGCTTCAAGACAAATTACCGCACTGGCGATCAAAGGAAGATACACACAGCAGTGCGCTTCCCGTTGGAGGGTCTGGACATGGAAGAGTTCATGCTACCCCAGCCCTCTCCGCAAGAGGCGCAAGCGATAGCAAGTCAGTATGGTGCCGAAGCCCTCAAGACGGATGTGACGCTCACGCCACCTTACGTGTACGACGCATATGCCGTAGTGCGACATATGGGCGAGTCCACACGGAGTGGACATTACACGGCAGCCGTTCGGGACAAGGCCAGGAACTGCTGGCGCTATTTCAACGACACCAGTGCGCAGGACTTCGACCCGAGGACATTGAGCTCTTCGCGAGCTCTGGACAATGATCAGGCGTACTTGGTCTTCTACCAGAGACGGTCGCCAAATGAGACTACTACGCCGACCAAGTTTTGAGACTCGAGAGCACCTTTGGCTTCTGTTTGTGAGCACTTCAGCGTTGCATGATGGGGTGTTTTGAGCGTTTGGGGTAGAAGTGGTTGGATATGATACCAAAGATGCGCCGTACTCGCAGTCGCCATTTATATAATTGAATTGACGCGAAATGATATCGCTCACTGTCATGATGCACTCCGTATCCTTGCACCCCCTCTTGGTCTGCACGTGTTCAGGCGGAGAATTCGTGGCCGCGCTAAAGCAATGTTTTCGACCCTTGCATATTGAGACACTTACCATTGATCTTTCCCATCGTTCATCTCACCTGTCGTGCTTCCAACAACTCACAAAGAACAATCGTCTTCCCATGGCTCCACTCAGGGAGCGCAGTGGTAACACGATGGGCTCAAGCAAATCTGATGGGAAGCGCAAACGCGTCGAGATCGACCTCACCAATAGCGATGATGAGACGACTGATGACTTCAACGCACCTGCCTACAAGACCCGGCGAGTTCCGGGCGCAAACAACGCTCAAAGAGCTTCATACAACCGAAACACTCTACCGACACCGCCAGCGAGTAGCGCTCGAAGTAATGGCTATGAGAGCGTGTACCGTGCTCCGGCAAGCTCGGCTCCTCAGCCCTCTCAGCACTTCAGCCAGGCTGAGCGAGATGCTTGGCTTGCTGACGAGGATGTCAATGCTATCGTGGCTTCCTCACAGGATGATGCCGAGTACAATGACCAGCTTCACCTGTATGGTGAGCTATCGACCAAAGTGGTTGGCGTCCGCTACTACAGAGGTTACGCCAATCCAGGAGAGCAAATTCTCGTCCGACGTGAGCCTAGTAATCAATACGATAGAAACGCTATTCGAATCGACAATGCGTCTCGTCAGCAGATTGGCCACATACCACGTACTATGGCGTCGAAGCTCGCTAAGTACATCGACAATGGGTGGCTGGCTATCGAAGGCAAGCTCAACGGTGAGATCGGTTCATTCGACTGCCCATTGCTGGTTTACCTTTACGGAGTCAGCCCAGAAAGTCCTGAAGGTCAGCAGCTTCGAGATCGCATGACAGCGGACAAGCTCCCACTCCAGGCTTTGAAGCAAGCTGAGGCTCGTCGTAAGCAGCAAGAAAAGGAAAATTTGGCCGCCGCCAGACGTGCAGCAGCTGCTTCCAAGAGCTCCAAATTCACCAATCAAGCCATCGCTGGAGGCAGTAGTCAGGTCGACATGTCTGACATTCTGGAGGCGTCGCAACGGATCAATCCTCGAGATATCGCCAATTCTACCGAGCAGCTGGGTACCTCCGAAGAGGACCTCAAGGCTATGGCTCTGGCCGAGAAGCCAAGCGTTATCAAAACAGAGATGCTACCGTATCAACTGCAAGCGCTACAGTGGCTGCTCGACCAAGAGAGCCCCAAGGCTCCTGGTGCTGCGCCGAGGGATGCTGTCCAGCTTTGGACCTTGTCAAATGGCAGATACACCAACCTGGCTACCAACCACTCGACGCAGGATCCGCCTGCCTTTGCTTCAGGAGGTATCCTCGCAGATGACATGGGATTGGGCAAAACACTCGAAATGATATCTCTCATCGCTGCAGATGCTAGCAAGTATGGCCGAGGCACGACGCTCGTCGTAGCACCGCTGTCTGTAATGTCCAACTGGAGTGGTCAGATCGCTACCCATGTTAAGCAAGAGAACAACATGAACGTGTATACATATCACGGCGCCGGCCGCACAAAGATGAAAGCAGCAGATTTTGAGCAGTACGATGTCGTCTTGACAACATATCAGACTCTGGCCAGCGACTATATGCCCGGTGGCAAAGGCTCGAAACAACCCGAGAGGAAGCTACGCGCGCAAGGCCTTTACAGCATGAACTGGAGACGGATCATTCTCGACGAAGGGCACACCGTGAGAAATCCCAAGACCAAGGGTTCGATGGCTGTCTACAGTTTGTTCTCCCGCTCACGCTGGGTGCTGACTGGCACACCGATTGTCAATTCGCTCGCAGATCTGTACTCGCTTCTCAAATTCGTTGGACTCAGCGGAGGCTTGGATCAGCTGGAGATGTTCAACCGTGTGCTCGTTCGTCCGATCAAGAATGGCGATGAGAGTGCCACAAGCCTGCTCAAAACCATCATGAAAGCGTTCACACTGCGGCGCCGTAAGGATATGAAGTTCATCGATCTGAAGCTACCGAAGTTGGAGGAGTTCGTCCATCGCATCGACTTTACGGACAAGGAGCGTGAGCGTTACGATGCACTATTCGCGCAAGCCAAGGGAATGATGAGGACGTACACGGAGCAGAGAGACACTGGCGCCAAAGGCAGCTCCAGTGCATACCAGCATCTGCTGGAGATACTGCTGAGAATGCGACAATGCTGCAACCACTGGCAGCTTTGCGGCGAACGAGTTACGAGCCTTCTCGCGCAACTCGAAACGCAGAGGACTGTGACGCTGACTGCAGAGAACAAGAAAGCATTGCAAGATGTTCTGCAAGTCCAGGTTGAGTCGCAAGAAGACTGTGCCATTTGCCTCGAGACACTCCACAACCCTGTCATCACCACCTGCGGGCATGCATTCGGACAAGAGTGTATCTCAAAGGTTATCGAGCAACAGCACAAGTGTCCAATGTGCCGTGCTGAGCTACCAGACGACACCAGCCTTGTAGGTCCAGCCAATGAGTGTGGCGACGAGAGCTCTGATGACGACCTGGATCTGACACAATCATCGTCGAAGCTGGAAGCCTTGGTCAGAATTTTAGAAGCCACCAAAGGCAACAGCAACAAGACAGTCATCTTCTCCCAGTGGACGCGGTTCCTCGACATTGTGCAATCGAGACTTGCCACGGAGGGCTACAAGTACTGCAGGCTTGACGGCACAATGTCTGCTTCCAAGCGCGACGAAGCACTGCAGGCTTTGGAGAAGGATCAAGACACCACAGTCATGCTCGCCTCTCTGGGAGTGTGCGCTGTTGGTCTCAATCTGACGGCTGCGAACAACGTCATCCTTTCCGACACATGGTGGGCTCCTGCAATCGAGGACCAGGCGGTCGATCGCGTGCATCGTCTAGGTCAGAGACAGGAGACAAGAGTCTTTAGACTCGTGATGGATGGTAGCATCGAAGAGGACACGCTTTCTGTTCAAGCAGACAAGCGCAAGCTGGTAAGCGCCTTCCCAAAGTCATGCAATGTAGCATGCGGCATGCAAGACTTAACCCTCTTCTTAGATGATGGTGGCCTTCTCCGAGAAGAGCAACAAGCGCGATGGCGCTCGCAGTGGACGCCTTGCTGACATCCAGAGACTACTGTTGCGCGAAGTCCACGACAGCGCTGCTCAGACGGTCTCGAAGTGACCAGACGTGTCCATTCTGTTGACAACTCGGAACGTATGCAGTCGACACGACTTCGGCTGCAGCTAGCCGAATGGTCTTGTCATGGATTGTTTCAGAGAGCGTGAGACATGGCACTAACGTGCAGCATGTATATCCATCCAGTGAGGGATGAGGGCGAATGTCACACTACCGACCGTATTTCAGAATAACCTAGGCGTAGGAAATGCACGAAGCTCATGTATGACAGTTTGCGGAAGAGCGGAGAGTTAGCTCTGCGCGACGCACGGGGTCATCCGGCGGTCTGTGAAATAGCTTAGCTAGTAACTTCGGGGTTGCTCCTCTCGGCATCATCACAAAGGTAGTTCCCAAAATGTTGGACCATGACGAGAGGGGAGTGGCAGTGGTTGAAGGCCGTGATATGCCTGAAGGAGTGGTGGAGAAAGGCTGCGGGCTGTGAGATATTGTGAGTTGTGATTGTAGTGATCTAGTGCTGGCCAGATGCGTGTGTCGCTGGCGAAGAACTTCTTGCGAGAGCGGCAAAGACTGAGGTAGAGAGTAGAGAGAGCTGGTGGCTACCGGTAGTGTGCTTTTTACGGCACCGGCTCTGTGTGGAGGGGCACGGCTAAGCCACAGGCACAGACGTGGTAAGCGGCAGACCCGCAGCAGCATGCGGCAACGTGCGCTGCGGGGAGATATGCTGCCAAATAGCAGACACCGACCGGCTGCATAACTCGAGCCCTTGCGCGAGGCCCCGTGAAGCGTGACCGATGAGAGGGCCCACGGGCGACTGCGCTTGCCGCTTTCTTTTCTCTTGCTTGCTCCTTCCCAGCCCAAGCCTCTTGAACCAAGTCGAGCAGGGACGTCGCGGATTTTGATCGTTCATACACATCTATAGACCGGCCATTTGACAGCCGCCGCCTCTGGTGGTGTGCTCGGCCTTGAACGCTCTCCACTTCCCACGACCGACTCGGTGGCGATCGATTCCCTACTGACTGATTTCCCATTGTCGCTCTTGGCACAACAACAGAGAGCACCGAAGGCGTTCCGGATGGACGATTAGAAGAGATACCCAGACGCATTTTGAGACGACCCGGTTCGGTTCCGCAGCATTCATATTCCACTATCTCCCTTGTTCTTCACCTTTCCCGACCGGCGTGGCCTTTCCTTGTTAGACGCACCGACTACTCGCGCACAGCAGGCAAAGCGAGCAAGCAAGCAAGCAAGCAAGCAACTGAATAAATCGCGCATCAAGCCGCACACCCGACGACAGCACCACCACCACCCGGAATGGTTCTTAAGAGCGATGGCACCAAATGGGCATGCCAATCATGCCTGAAGGGCCATCGTGTGAGTGGCTGCAACCACACCGGTATGTCTTTGTCGTCGTCGTCGTCGTCGTCACGTGGTGCTAGAACGATCACTGACCGTTGCCCAGACCGCGAGCTGACGCTTGTACCTAAGAAGGGCCGTCCGGTCACCCAATGCCAGCACTGCCGCCTCGAGCGCAAGAAACGATCCGCACACGTCAAGTGCGACTGCGGTGAGACGGAGAAAGTGCACCACTCCAAGGAGAAATGCATCCACTTGCGCGAAGCCGAGGAGCGCGCAAAGGCCGGCTTTCGCGACGAGAGCACCAAGAAGCTGGACGAGGACCCGTACCACCTGGCGGCCGTCGCTGAGGAGCAAGGCTGTTGCTGTCACCATGGCGGCAAGTGCACCTGCTCCATCGTCAAGAAAGAGTCGCAGCTCAAGGACAACGCGCCGCCGCATGGCCCAGCCGTGCACAAGCCGCGCCTCGAGACGTTCAAGTCGGAAGGCTCCATCACTGTCTTCGCCAATGGACATCACAAGCCTGTGCATAAGAGAAACCATGCCGCGCATGAGTGCGGCATGCCCTACAAGATGCCCATGCCTAGATCCCATGTTGACGACTCAGTCGCGACGCAAGCCTGCCGTTCGGTTGACAGCCTTGCCTTGGACTGTAACGTGTCGTGGAAGCAGACTCCTATTCCACTCCAGCCCAAGCCTCCGTTCAGCACGGTGAGGCGCCTGTCCAAGTCTGAGGAGGCCTCGCCTACACTGACCGCAAGCGGATGCTGCAGCGACATATCTGATGCCAACCATTCGCCCTTCCACTTTAGCGACCTGGGGCCTGTTCAGACGGACCCTGGTGTGGAATCTTTGGCCAGCGACGCCACCGGCTTCCCATTCGATCCCATGTCTACCATCACTGACGCCTCCTTTGATCCATGGTCAACGTTCCTCTCGGCTGACTCGACCATGCGGAACGATAATCCATTTGGTGCGTGGCCAAGCATCTTTGATCACAGCAATGTCGCGCAACCTGCGCTGACGGCTGCATCTTCAGGCACGCGATCCGAGGTCGACGAGCTACCCAACATGGACGATCTCTATGGGTTCCCCATGGCTAGTATCCAAGAAGATGCTGGCGCATCCAATCTGGACGGCCCTGTCACAAACTCCACGAACAGCAACCGTCGCAGCCTGCCTCCAAGCTTCTTTGGCAATCCCAACTATGCTGCGTCACTGCCATCAGACTGGCAAACAACGCCTGATTTCGATCTGACGATAAAGCCTACTGCTAACGAGCCAGCCATGACTTTCCCGGACTTCTGGGATACACCGACAATCACCACCATGTCAGGCGTCACTCAAAGCAACGCATCCATGGCATTGAACAACCCTGGACGACGACAGTCCCAGTCCGTTGGACCAGGTGATGCCCCGAATGATGACCTCATCAAGCAGCTCTTTCCTGAGATCGACATCAACGGTGGTGCCTTTGGTCAACCAAACCGTCCCTCGGCACATGACATGAAACCACTAGGCGGCCTGCCCATAGCCCCTTCGTCATCAGGTGCAAATATTGGCCCCACGGACGCCTCGCGCGGCTTCACCAGCCAGCCGTGGAGCGATGGATCGTTGAGCATACCCAACGACGACTTTGCAAGCGCTTACAATCTCGATGCAGACTTCACGAATCTGGATGCGGGAGACTGGCCTCTAAAATAATAAAATTAGGGCGGCTCGTAAGTCGTCCGACAAATGCAAGTGCAAGTATGTGTACAATTCTGTTGGGTCAAGAAAGGATCTCAGTACGCTGTGTCGGCATTCCAGGACTGCGAGCTCGGTATTTTGTGCATAGTCTCATGAATGCGTTGGTTGTACTGCATGGCCGCAAGTGATGTGCCGATTGTGGGCCATGGGGTGGTGGGGTTGGTATGCATCATGCATCATGACTTGATGATGGGTGAGAGGCGTTCGTCGTTCATAGAAGGGAATTGAGAACATCGGGTAAAAGAAACATTCATTCTCTTGACCTGTTCATATGCTTGCCTGTGCGTGCTTCTGCCTGTTAGTCTGGCAAGACCTCATTCGTCGTAATACGCGCGGCACTTTGAGCTTGGCGTGCTGAGTACCTCACCTTTCGAATGACAGTCTTGACCTTGTTCTCAACTGCAAAGCATCAAAAGATGGGCTTCCGCGACTTCATAAAAGACAAAGTGCAAGAGACGGCCAACAGCGCACAGCAACACCCCATCAGCCACAACGCACCTTCCAAACGCGGCCTCTGCTGGCCCGTCGAGAACCAAGATCCCGTCCACACGTTCACCAAACCGGGCTCCAAGATATCATGGCTATACAACTGGTCCCCCAACCCCACAGCGGGCTGCACATCGCTAGAATTCGTCCCCATGCAATGGAACAACGTCGGCATCGACGACCTATCCAAGAAACTCGAGGAAACGAAAGCGACGAGTCTTCTCTCCTTCAACGAGCCGGAACTCCCCGATCAGAGTAACATGTCCATCGCCCTAGCGGCTCAGGAATGGATCCGATGCATCGAGCCTTTACGGAAGAAAGGGGTACGGTGTGGAAGTCCGGGAATCTCCAATGCGGGCCACGCCGTCGGGTATCTTGCAGAATTTCTCCAGAGGGTCCGCGAGGGGGGGAGTGATGTGGATTTTCTCTGCGTGCACTGGTACGGGGTTGATCTCGGGGGGTTTTACGATTATATCTGGTCGACGCGGCATCGGGTTGATCCTTCGAAGCCCGTGTGGATTACGGAGTTTGCGTGCACGAATTGGGACCCGGAGCGGCCGCTGGGGCGGGAGGTGGTGGAGAGGTTTGCGAGGGAGAGTGTGAGGTATCTTGATTCGTTGGACTGGGTGGAGAGGTATTGCTGGTTTGGGCCGATGAGGGATACGGGGAGTGTGGGGGTGTGGGCGAGGATGTTGGATGAGGAGGGGAAGTTGACGGCGTTGGGGAGGGAGTATAGGGATGGGTAGAGAGGGTGGTGGTGGAGGTGGGGATGAGGAGGTTTTTGGGATACGTTGTGCGTAGACAGAGGCTTTGGAGGATAGGCGGGATAGATGATGCGAACAGGATCGTCGGCTGATGTATGGGTTGCGCAATGCTCCAACTTCATTATAATCGTTAGAACCACTGGGTATCGTGCAAAATAATGACGAGAAACACATCACTACGAAGCATGCTCTTCCCAAAGTATTTTTGCCCGAGAATCAGGCTTTGACAAATTTCTTGCCTTCGGTGAAGCTGGGCATCTGTGAGAGCATGTAGTCCTTTCCCTTGACCATGCCGACCACGAAACCTGGTAAACCCCAGCCATTGAAGGCGGCCACTCCTGCGGCTGCTGTCAGTATGAGTCCTCAGCTCAGCGACAGGCTTAAAACATACCAGTCTTTGGGCCGATTGGCACCAGTTGAGTCTCCGACGGCTTGAAAGTGTACTTCTTCTCAACGGGCACACTGCCGAGCTTTGCGTCTGCCAGCAGGTCGTGCGCGATGTTCGCGTTGAGGACTGGCAACGAGTTGTACCTTTTTGCAATTAGTAAGTCCTGACCACCATCGAGTTGCAAGGGGACTTACATATTCAACACTCCACCCTTGTCAACGCCCGCCACGTCGCCAGCCGCATAGACTCGTGGTCCTGCTGCATCTACCCGCAGAGTCGATGGATCAGTCCGAACATACCCATTGCTGGACTTGAGCTCCGCCGGGACAAAGTCGGTGTTGGGAGTCACGCCATGGGCAGGAATGTAGACATCCGCATGCACAGACTTCCCATTATCGAGCAGGATCTCCGTTCTCCCATCGGCGCCCTGTTGACTGCCGCTGACTTTGACATTGTGAATCACAGTCACGCCTGCCTTCTCGAGCAGTGTCTGTGCCTTAGCAGCGCGGCTCTCCTTGAAGACAGGTAAGATCTTGGAGGACCCGGAATAGAGCGTCACTTTCGCCTTGCCTTTTAAATGCGTGGCAATCTCTCCCGCTGTCTCGACGCCGACAGGACCTCCTCCACTGATGACGACGTCTTTTGCTGTGCTGAGCTTGGTGTTCATGTCCTTGAGAGCCTTCTCGGAGACGGTGTAGTCTCCTTGGAACGTAGTCAGTGCAGTGGGCGATTTGGTCCCTGTAGCCACAATCAAAGCGTAGTAATCCAAACTCTCAGATCCTCCTCCATGGAGTGAAATAGTGACGGTTCGAGACTCCCTGTTCATGGCTGTAGCTGAGCCGTGGTGAAAGATGATGGAATCTCTGAGGTTGCCGTATTGCTTGAAGCCGTCCATGATCGGGATGAAACTCGATTCGATGGTGAGCTGCTCCAGGGACACGATCTGCCTGGGTGCTGCGATGTGCCACCAGAAACGGCTTGATGGGTCGACAAGATGGAGCACATATTTGGTGTCTTGGCTTTTGGCGAGTTGGGGAAGAACATGTTTTGCTAGGTAATGGGCTACACCGAGTCCGCCGAAGGAAGCACCCAGAATGACAACGTTGCGAATTTGCGTCATTTGGCCTGTTGCTCTGCTCGGTCTGACCAATTGATGGTCCCCCAGGTGTGGTATGCTAGTTGTTGGTTTAATGATTTCGTCCCAAACAAAAATGTTCCGGCAGCCACGCTTGATCAGCTCGCTCGCGATTGTGCTATGCTAGCGGGGCCATGGAAAAAGACCTTGAGCAAGATGCGAGTGGCTCTTATATGAGAAATGATGGATGACGATTACTGTATTTCGGCTGCGTGCTATCATCAATCCAGGGAGGAGCCGTTGAGCCGGGTTTCACGATGCCGAGTCCGACAACCAAATTTAGAGGCTTTTGCTTCAAGCGAGGAACAAAGCCGACCTAATCCAGCCGTTATTGAGCAGCCACTCAATCAAATCTTGTAAGCATACCGCCCTCTGCAGTCTGTGCGGAGCCACACCGGACAATGCTGAACAATTCACTTCTCCATTGCTTCTGGGTAACACCCCTATCTACGTGTACTTCGCCGAACCACATCCGGCGGCGATATCCACGAGTCCATAAGGCACTTGATTTGGCGATTCCGTATAGTGCTGTATCGTGGATTAGGACGAACGAACAGCACTGCAAGGTCTTGGCGTGTTCGTGCTTATCTCTGGCTCCTCATACCTAGGTAGGCTCTGTAGTCGGTACATCCATTCCGAGCCCTCGAGTGCGACCATGAACTCGGTATGTAGCGATTTGCGATTAGTTGGCATATAGCCCGGTGCCGGAAGATCATGCTATCTGCCCGTCGGACCCTGTGTGAGCTCACACGATAGCTTGCTCTGCCTTTCTGATGATCTCCTCATACACAGTCCACGTCAAGGCACTGCTGAGAGCCTTGCGACCGACACGAAGACTTAGCCCACTGAACATGCTTCTAACGCCTTCTTCTTGAAGCATCATCTTGGCCGCTTGAAGCATGTTCCTGTATCGTCCGGGAGCAATTTGCAGGCGGGTCTTGATCGCATCGAAAGGGTTCGTCATGGCAGTTGCAGTGACCGCCGCAACAACACCAGAGACGAAGTTGATAGTAGCCGAGCTGGACATCGAACGAGGCGCCAGTCCTCCATCTGGTGACGCCACAACTGAAGACAACGACCCTAGCCGCGTTTTGGCCTCCTCGTAGATGAGAACGTACAACCCGGCATACGGCGCGTCCCTCACAGCGGTCGCACCAAATCCAGCAAAGAGCCCACGGACACCCTCTTTAGCAACAATGTCTCGCGCAGCTCCAGCTAAAGACGTGTACGAGTAGTGAGTCGACTCATATCGCACTTTCAGCACAGTGACCGGGTTCATGATGAAGCCCGCTGCGACTCGCGCAAAAGCTCCCGTGGTCAAATTTGCGATGCTGCCGAGTTTCGGCAAAGCCGATGAACTGTTCGAATTCGAGCCCGTGGTCACAGGAAGTCCAGTAATCGCTGGCAGTCGCGAAACATACTGCCTCATGTGGTTGAGCATGCCAAAGTACAGCGCAGACCCAAATCCCGTCCGGATGACGGACGGTGTTGTGCCTCGCCATAGCTGGCGGACGGGATTGGGGCCGTCCAGGACATCGCGGAGAGCGTGTCGGAGTGAAGGAGCATTGGTTTGCTGTAGTCTTGTCTTCAGTAGGTCGGCAGGCTGTAATAGAAAAGCGCTGGCAACACCGGAGCCTAGTCCAGCAGCAAAGTGAAAGCCTGAAAGAGCTGGTGGTTAGCGGAGCTTCAGATGCTGAGGCGTAGCACCGCACCTAAACTCGTCTTCTGTTTCTGACCTCCATCAGACATTTCCTCCCCTATCAAACGATGAGACTTCACATTATGTTACAGACATTTGAGGTAGACGAGATGGCGGTAGATGTGGACACAATGGAAGTCGTGCAGGCGAGATGCTGCTGTGTGTGACGACACGACTGAGATTTCCTTCCGAGAAATTACCGAGCTGAGAACGAAGGGAGATACATGTATATATGTAAGAGTTCACATCAATATCGCTGTCGTGTCATTGGTACATCTATGTCTATGGTATCTCGCAAGCTCTGAAAGGTAAGATAGCGTCCGTCTGGACCAGTCACGCCAACATAGGCCACTCCTCAACGCTTCTTCTCCTCCGCCTCAGTAACCACCTTATCAGCCCCCATAGCAACACCCTGTTCCACAACCCCCGTACCCGCTTCAACAACATTCCCGTTCGCCTCCATAGCGGCAGCATACCCCAAATCCGCCACAGCACCCTCAGCTCCCGTCGCCACTCCAAACCCAACCAACGCACAAGCCCAATCCGTCATGAAAGGGGCGATCCTATCCCTGCTGGTCTCCTGATAGATCGCGAGGCCTCGCCGTTTGAGCTCGGAATGAACAAGGGCGAGCCGGAGCGTAGCGACTTCGCGACGTCGAAGACCAATAGGGACGGCGACGAGGCTGACGCCGCACGTGATGCCTGCTGTCATGGAACCGCGGAAGCTGGAATATGCACCGCCGTGGCGGGTGCGGCAGTTGTAGATGTCTTGATGTTGGAGTTGGGCGTCTGATAGAAGGTGAAGTTTGGCGACGTAATCGGTTGGGCTAAAGTCGAAGAACTCCTCGATGGTCATGGTCGGTCGCGGTTCTGTTCGGATGCTCGACGGTATCGGCTGTGCGAACTGTGTCGCAGGTGTTATGTTTCGTCAATACGGGCAAGCTGTCGATGTGTGTTTTGCTCGCCAGAACTCGTTGCCGGATGCCCTTCGTAAATATCCTGCTCTACTTCCGAAGGATTGTTGGTGTAACCACAGACATGTTGCCAAAATCGGCAGCCCTTATGGCCTAAACAATTCTATCAGGATCTGTACTGCCACATGCGGTAATGTGTGCCTGGATATACACACATGACTCAGTCGCGCCAGGTCTGGTTGTGTGGTGATGCCCTACCTCGCCAAATGGTACAAACGCCAAGATCATGCCCGGGAGCCTGGGTCGTTGCAGGGATGCACAAGAGCTCCCGTGAGGGCTTCGAGGCCTGTAGGCGACTGGCTCATTTCATGAGCATAGATCTGTAGGGCTCATGTGTATGGTCAATGCTGCCGATGATGATACTGTCCGTCGATGCCTTGCTTTAGCCTTAGTTAACTCGGATAGTAATCCTAGGTATTGACCTGCTGCATGAGCCGTGGATCCACGGTTGCTGTACATCTCAGGATTCTTGCATCGCCCATACTTTTTGAAACACCGCTTCGCTTCTCCAGAATAGACATAGCCACATTTCCGCCCTCAACAATGTTACCAACATGTTGATGGTCAAAGTGAACACTAGCAAGCTCCGGTAGGACTTCAAGCAGATTAATCTGACCATTGTGGTTGGTATCAGTGCAAGCACCAAAAGCTCCATAAGCACTCCACTGGTCCATGCGTTGTCTTTGGAGTTTGCAACCGTTGTAAAGTCCCGATTGGCACTTGATCACGACTTCGGCCCAGCCTCTCATGATCGATCTTTGCTTTGCTTCATCCAGCCCGTCGATATCTGCTCGAAGGGCAATGCATATATGACCATAGTTAGTGTGCAGCTGCACAATACTGTAGTCACGCTTCTCGGACTGTGCCATCGACTCCTGCTGATCAGCAACCAGAACCGCTGTCAGAGAGCTATTGCGAATCGCTTTCGCTCGTGCTGCGAGCATCTGGTCGACTTCAGATCGACTGTAGGCCCCTTCCCTAATTTCTTTGATAATGCTGGGCTTCATTCGCATGTACCCGGCCGTCATAGCTTTACCCTCGAAGTGCTTGCTATCCACGTTGCGGAAGCTGCTTGCATCACTCATTCTCCGGTATGCTCCGGGCTGATTCGGAAATGCTGGTGAAAAGCTGTTGGCTCCACTTACACGGCGGTCAAGCAAAGTCGGCTGTGCTCGTGAGTCGTATCTTTCAGCAGTGGAGCCAGCACTACTCAAGCCTGTCGGATGAAGAGGAGCACCACTGATTGAGCTGACAGATTCAGCGTACGGTCGACCTTGCATATTTGAGGATCCATCTGAGAGCCGGCTGGTGCTAGACGCTGTGTCACTTATGATCGATGCCGCTCTGTGTAGCGAACGGCCTTCAGTTCCTCTGAGCATCGACGAAGATTTCGACTGATGGACTCCAAAAGCGATGTCGTGTGATGTCTGTGTCGGCTGGACGTCTCGCGGCTTTGGCCGTCTCCACGTGGCAGGGTCATAGAAAGATCGCTTTCGCTCTTTAGGTGCAGTGGCCGACGGCACTGACTCCGGGACGCCAATGTCAGCAGCAACAGCATCTGTCTGCGAGCTCTTCCTCTCATCGCTGGGACTCGACTCTGCTATAGATAGACCACTCTGCATCGCAACAGGCTGGACCTCTGGCATGACAACGTCCTGGAACATACTTTCGAGCGATTCTCGTTCGGGATTGGGTATGGTCTTCATGTAGATCTTGGCACGGTAGTCACTTCCTTGCAACTCGTAGACACGAGCCATGAGCGCGACAGACTTGTAGTAATCGTCATTCGTCTTACCCAGAAGCCGACGTCGACCTTGTAGTGCGTTCTCACAGTATAGTCTTGCCTGATCGAGCTTGCCCAGCTTGACACAGACCTGCGACAATAGGTGACCAGCTTCGCATACACCGAGGAGCTGTTCATCGGTTCTCTCTACAAGTTGTGACGAATCGTCGATGATGCTTGTCAGGCTGGCTTCCGCTTCGGCGGCCTCCAAGGTATGATAGGCACATACACTCAGCATAAAGCGCAGATGCCAGGTGTCACATATCTTCTGGCGCTTCGCAGGTAGCTCACGCACGAGCTTGAGTGTCTCGCGCAGGTACGAGCTCGCCTCTTGGTAGTCACCTGCATCGAACAGCGACTTGCCAGTAGAAAGGGCCTCGAGGGCCAGCTCGATCGTCATCTCGTCATCAGATCCATCGTCCTCTACAATCTTGCTCATGGTATTGCTGTTCTCGTTCGGCTCTGCTATAGAAAGTGGTGGCTGACTAGCTGGAGCACTCTCGCCGGTCACGCTGGGTGAAGCTACCGATGACCTGTGTCCAACACTTGTCGATCGGGATATGATGGCATCGATTGCGGAAATGTCCTGCATCCACTCCGCTATGTTGATGCCTCGTCGTCCTGGCATGGAAATGTCGCCACCTAGAAGAGATCCGCTTGCTTGACTTTTGCTGTAGAGGCTCTCGCCGTCAACAGTGATGCCTTCGCTCAATGCAAGGACATCGTCCTCGCTTGCTCGAATCCTCGTCGCGTTATCAGCTCGCTCCAGACGTAGCGCTTTGAGCTGCTCCATACACTCCTCTGTTCGGCTGAGAAGCATTCGCAGTTGTTGATCCGCCTTTTTTGGCGCCAGATAGCATATCTCGCTACGAGCGTGTCAGGCGCCAAAAACATCATCAGCGGTATCATGACTTACATTGCCACGGTCTGCAGAATGGTCTGCAGACTGGCTGTATGTGATCTGATCCTGTTTCGAGCTTCGCCAATGTCTTTGGTCTGCATGTTGAGCTTCACCTGTCGCCATGCTTGGGCGAATGCGTTCGAGCCATCGTTTACCAAGCCGGCAACGGCTGCTTGCAACTGGTCGACACTCTTCTGGCTGTCGACTACTTGCGCCTCGACACAAGCCCATAGCTTGGCGCGGCTCTCGCTCGGTCTGATAATTTCATGGTCAAAGGTCTGCACGATGTCTCGGAGGCGTTCATCCACAAGAGTGCAAGCACCGCTAAGCGCCTTGATCTCAGCGACCAAGCCACCGACTGTCTGGTCAATGACTTTGACGTCGTGGAAGAAGGCGTACAGAGCTTCTCCTACAGTCCAAGCCGCTTTTGCTGTGTTTGCGGCGGATCCTGCGATCTGAAGAATAGAGAGTGGATCCATGCTGCTTGACCTTAGTGCTGACCTCCACTCGGCTGAGCAGTGTTCACCCGGACCTGCTTCACAAGTTGAGCTTCTTCGATGGTGTTTCCTCGGCAGCGAGAGTAGAGCCGTGGCAACGAAAGCGCTTCTTGGTTTGCTGATGCAACACACTTACCCGCAAGAGTAGGGTGCGGCTATGCTCAGCTCATGATGCCATTCCGCAGCAGCCACACTGCTAAGCCTGGTTAGTGCCGTGCTACGCGAGGTCGAGCAGTAGCAGACAGAACGACTGCCTTCTGACTTGGTCAAGTGAATGTGAAATGGATCCCGGGCTCCATAGCTAGTATCGCACTACAGCTTGCATTTGTCGAGTAATTACCACGATACGGCATCATTCTGTGGCGGTCTTTTGGCAGTCGACATGAACATCGTTTGCCGGCGCCGATGCTGATCGTTGGAGGCGACCGGCGTGCGGCTGAATGGACTGCCTGCAGCGAGGCAGTTCATGTCTGCTGCGCGACATATTGTTGATGGCCATGCAAGGTATGTGTTGACAGTTTTGATGATGATTCTTTAATGCATGAACAGAAGAAGTCGTGCTTCGGCCAAGTCGTGGCTGTTCTGTTATTTGCCAGCTTATAGCCGAGGCTGAAAGGGGACTAGCGTTAAATGGCGCAGATATTCCTCTCTGTCTGTCTATTGCTGTCGTAGGTCTGTGATTCTCCCTCACATGGAGTAGTACACTTTCTGCTAGTCGCTCGTCACATCTCGAACCCCCTCCGATCCTTCAACGCATCCACACAAGCCTTATGCCACGCTGAGATGCCACCAGCATAAGCATCGATAAGCATCTCCTGCTTCTTACCCTCGACGTTGGCACCCATCCACCAGCTACGGGTGGTCAACCATCAATGTCTTGCTGGCAAGATCAAGAGTGTGCTTCCTCCACGCCTCTTCCTCGTCTCTCTTTGCCTCAACGCTGCGCAGCTTCTGATCTCTCTATTTTTGGAGAACGTCTACGATCCACTCGACCTGGAGTTCGAAGGTGCACCATGCCGTCTTTCGTCCTCGCCCGGCGGCTATACGACCAGCGGAGAACGTGTAGCTGGACTGCTTCAGCGTTGGCTTCCACTTTGCAACGTAGTGAGAGTACGAGCATGGCGATTGTTGACTGTGCTTCCCTGATTCAGCTACCTGTGGTCATTATGCGTCGCCTTGCCGACGACATGCTGTGCCATGAACTTCCCTTTGGGACGATGTTCTCGACACATCATGTACGTGATCGCAAGTTGAGAGAAGGAGACGTTGGTCAACCCTGCCACGCCAAGAGTTTCACCATCCCAGTCCCTCACCCGAGATGTACACTTCATCCGCTTCCTCTTCACTCCATCAATAATACGTCTACCTAGCAGATAGAAATCATCAAGACAAGAGCTAATTACAGGCCATGCCGTGCTACAATTGGTGTATTGCTTCTAATGCTTCGCAAATCATAAATCGCCATTACCAACACAACAATAGAACTACCTCTATACATTACCGCATTACCATACAGCAAGAAAATTGCACAAAAGAGGAAAGAACACGCCTTATCAAGCCGCGATGCTCTACTCCCCCATCAATATACGCAATCATCATGATCAAATTGTACCACCCCTACGTGATCGTCCTCCACCCCTCTCACTTCCAGCACCGCCTTGTCCTCCTCGGCCACGGTTAGCTCCGCCTCCTCGTCCATTGTCGTTGTTTTTGGGATCCTTCGGGCCTCTTGGGGCATTTGGAGGAGGCCCGCTTGGTGCAAGTGGACGAGGGTCTGCCCAGCGTGAAGCGAATAGATCTATCAATAGCTTAGCGGTACTACCACCGCGCTTGGGAGAGACGTCGCTCAAAGTGTCGGCGCTTCTCCCTGCGGGAGCATTGCCACGGTTCGGTGATGCCGAAGATGTCTGGAAAGGGCCAGGAGATGTCGTAGGGTTCTCTTCTGTTTGTGGCAAAGACTGAGCGGCAGAATCACCAGCCTTTGCAGCTTCGGGAGTCTCCCTCGGTGGTGCCGGGCTCGATGCTGTGGCGGAGGCAGATTGCTGAGCATCTCCTGCTGTACCCGATGCCGAGGGGCGCCCGTGTTCCACTACAGGTGCCGTGTCAATCGCGGACTGCTGTCCTCTGCCGCTTCTAGCCAGCTGCTCCTGAGTAGAAGAATACCCGTTTCTCCTCTCCCACTCCGACATCCAAGTAGCTCTCATAGGACCCGGCTGTGGGAGCTGGGCAGTTGAGCTTCTGATCTTGGCGAAATTTGTCCCCCACTGTACTTGCAGACTTGGCCCTGAAGGGGTTGCGGCCGATACCGGAGTGCTTACCCTGCTTGATTTACCAGAAGGTATGAAGTTAGGCGCGCCACCACTGAGTGCCGAGGACGTGTCTGGCGTTGAGGTTTGAGCACCTTGTCCAGTGGTGTTCAGTCTCAAAGAAAGCTTCGATTGTATAGTTCGTGCACTTGTATCAATGAAGGGCTCGTCGGTCTTCTTTGGTCCTTGATCTCCGAGCATATCGTCGACGGCTCTCTGAGGGTTGCCCCGATCAAGTCTGCTTATAACGAGACGCCCTTGTGCATCACTTCGCGCATCTTCATTCTTGAGGTCTGGATAAGGGAAGTAATTTGGGGTCGTATCGGCACTGGGACCTACGTCGCTCGCCAAATAGAAATTCTCGCCAACGCCGCGCTGTATCTCTGCGTAAAGCTCCATGAGCTCCTGCTCAGGAGCGGAGAGCGCTTCACGGGTAAGCGCCTGACACTCAGTAGCCTTGTGCTTTTTAGACAGCTTATCTCCACACTTTGGGCAGAATTTTGCTGCCGCCTGGGCCGGGATTGTGCCATTGATCCATTTGTCCTCGGAAATTGTTGGATCCCAGCTATGATCTGGATTCTGGCTTCTCCATGTCTCGTTCGCGATGTACTGTTTCTCGTGCCTATTCAGTTGGTGAGCAAAGTCGTCAAGCCGACCCCAGTGATCCGCGTGGAAGTCAGCTGGCCTGTCCCACTGAATATGGCCAGTAGTCTCGTGGTAAGAGAATTTTACTGGCAGACTTTTGTTCTTGCCACTGCCCACTTTGCGGTTGAGAAAGTAGAACCATCGACGCACCCAAGGCGGATCTTCGAGCCTACGTCTTGGATCATCATCGTTGTGGTCATCTCCACCTTCGCGGTGCAATTCAGGCTCTTCGGGTTCATGCCAAAGCCGCTTGCCACTTAGTTTCACAAAATACATTCGCCCTGTGAAAGGGTCCCACCTGCGAAACCAAGGAAATTTAGGCTTCACCTCCTTCTGATCGGTCCGTGCGTCATAAGTCTGCCAGGTCTGTCTTTGGGTCTGAGGAGTGCTTTTCGCACTGGCAATGAATATGGTACTGGCAGGCTGGGCAGCACTGGCAGACCTGGCGGAGCCAGGGACACTTTGGTTACCGTCGGACTGTCCCGCGGGTGAATTTGGTTGACAGGCGTCTGGGGAGCAGTCTGCTTGCCGCTTTCACTGGCAATGTTAGGACTAGGCGGCGGAGCATTGTCTCGAGCAACCACCCTCTCTGCAGCCTGCATCCATTCTCGGAGCACATCGGCCGCATCTTCAGCCACGCGGTCCTGCCACCAAGATGAATCGATCATCAACAGGTAATCTATCGCCGCTGCCAAATCGTGATGTTCAAATAAGATCCACGGAGAGCTCTTCTTTGACTCTGGGTTGCGGGCTAGATAGAGAGCTCTCGCTCGCTCGTTGACCAGGTTCGCGATATCATTGGAACTGGATGTGAATACGTCTTGATCTGTGACTCGCTGCCCCTTTCGCCATTCATCACGACTCTGAATATAAAACCGGCCTTCTTCCGCGACTCTATAGATCAAAGCGACAGCGGGCGACTCAGCTGGTGGATCCGGAAGCTGCATACCTGGCGAGACGCGGCCCATCTCCATGGAACGTGGCACACCGTTATCAGCTAAGCCGTCTTGAGCCGTGGCATGATTTAGTGGATCGGCGAGAGCGATTGCAGCAAAAAGATCGTTCTCAGCGAGGGTGAGAAGTTCTCGGTACAGGTGCGATGCCGTGAACCTAGGCAGCGAACGTGGACGCAGCTCGAATCTGATTCTGATCGCGGTGACCAGACCACGCATTGCAAAGACTCCGTCCCTGGACAAGGGTGCCTGGAGCACAGCAGGAAGCTCGGCCCGTAGCAGGTCGAGGAGCAAAGGTTCATTGTCCTGCCCCGAAGCTGTTTGCAGTTCCGTGGTCGTTGGCGAACTAGTCGTGGTCTCCTAAGTACTAGCTGCTGGTGATCCTGGGTCTGAATACTCTCGTTTATGGCGGTGGAGCCTGTGTGCGCCTCGTCTCCATTCTCGACCACACGGGAGACTCCATCAACATGGTCTGTACCCTGAGAGGATGCTTGCCCGAAAGTCAGCTTTCGATCAGGCTGCGAGTCGTCCCCACCCTCGTTGTTGTCTTTTGTAGGCTTCTTACCGTCAGGTTCTCGGTCTCCACGCTTAGCGCCAGAATCACCATCTCCACCTGAGGAGTCCTTCTGCTTTCCTGCTGACGGCTTGTCGTCTCTAACCGCAGCGGCACGTCGCACTCGCACTAGGTCTGAGGTTTCAGTTGGAAAGACCACAAGCTCGCCATTGGTGGAAATCAGCTTCAGCAAGTCAGACAACGACAGTTCCATAGCCTTGAACCTCTGCTCGTAAAAGCGGCCGTCAGAATCACCTATATCGTCTCGCATCGACCTCCATAAAGTCTCGACCAAGAACTGATCCCTGAAGGCTTCACGCTTCAGATATTCTGGTAATACAGTTCGCATCTCATCAACGAAAGCTGTAGGAAAGGTTCGCACTGGTACCTTGGGTGTAGGGGTTCGGTTGCCTTTCAAGGCTTGTGGTACAGTGCCAGTGTTCGCGGTTGACGATGCCCCTTCACCAGTGCTCGAATCCACAGCCGGTGTCGCAACGGAAGTGGGAGCTTGACGGTCTGGTTGCGAAACAGGCCGAGGTGCCTTTTTCTCTTTCGATGTGCCCGAGGTCGAAGCAGAGGGCGTTGGTGAGACTCCATCGACTAGCCCTGCACCTTGGTACGATGCTCTTCCTGACTTATTACCAGGGCTCAAGTCGTCATCATCCGTTTTCCAGGCTTGTTGCTCTTCGATTCCTAGTCTGGTGGCTTAGAACCAGAACTGCCACCTTTGCCTCTAGAACCTGGATCTTGCGACGTTGAAGATGAAGCTTCGTTCGTTTCACCACCTGCTGGCCGTCGACCTACGAATTCCGGCTTCTCCGGGTCGTGGTATGGAAATATCACTAGCTCCCCGTTTCTCGACATCCACTCCAGAACTAAACGAAGTCTATCCTCGCTCGTGACGGCTGGGTCGTCGCGTCCCAGGAGAATTTCTATGTCTATCGTCCCCAGTGTTTAGCCTAGCCTGAAACCCTTGTAGCCCTTGCTGGGGTCGTATCTCACAGAGTAGTCGACAGAGGAGATCGAAGTAAATGCCTCCGGGTATCCGCTGACCTGATCTGTTCAAAATCTTGGCTAATTCCCCCCGCAGGTCGTTCAGAAGTTGTTTGTCGACACCGTTAGGGACAGGCCCTGGATCCGTGGTTGCTGAACGTGATGGCAACGCGGAGGGCGTTGACGATTGAGTCTCGGACGAAGCTGGCTCGGTGGACCGCGAAGGAGCTCCAGTAGCCTCGTGGGTTTTAGATGCAGCGGCATCGTCAAAACTTCGCGTTGATGTGCCTCCCGTGCTTAGGGAAGCCGGCTTGGTGGGCTGCGAAGGAGCTTCAATCGGCCCTTAGGTTTTGGATCCACCAGGTTGTTCCGCGCCATGAGCTGCACTCTCTTCAATGCTAGACGTAGCAGTTGTAGCTGGGTCTGTGGCCACGGGTTGACCACTCGACTGCGAAGTACAGGGAGCTGACTCCTCCTTGGACGAACTTGGCTTGTTTGGCTTGAAGGAAGATCCGGCGACCCCTTGAGCCTGCGATGCAGCACCGGTGTCGACTGTCTGAGATGCGCTGTCCTCTGTGCTAGACGCAGGAGTCGTAGGTGAGTCTGTGGCCGAGACTTGACCGCCCGTCTGCGAAGTGAGCAGTGAAGTGTTCCCATGCTCCAATGAGTCTGAGTCTGCTGCAGAGCTTCCACTCTGCTGCGTCGAAGTCGGGGCGATATCCGACACAGCTGGTGCTCCTGGTATTCCTGGTACCGAGAGTCGAGGCTGTTGCGACACCTGCGTCTGAAATGTGCGCTGAGCTAGATCTTTGCCCAGCGCGGTCTTGCGCTGGGAATCACCTAAAAAAGGCCCCCGAGACTCAGAACCAGACTTGCGAGCACCAAGCCCAGGAGCGCTCTTTCGCCACGATTCAGCAACATTAGGATTCTGCGACGGCGTGCCAGAGCTTGTATGAGGTCGACTTGACTGGTCGGCATTGGTCGACGAAGAAGGCGGCAGAGGATCAGGCGTATCGTCGTGAGGTTGGCTGCCGGTTGACGGGACCGTGCCAGGGTTTAGACCAGATACATGACCTGTCCCAGTGGCCTTGTCAACACCGCGAGGTGCGTCAGTCTGAAGTGGCGGTCGCGGATTCTGTTTTCGATGCCTTTCACAGTCTTCCAGCCTTTTCTTCTGCACATTAAATTCGTTCTTTAGGCTTTGGAGTTCCTCTTCGGACGCTTTGAGCTTTTTCGCCGCATCTATTACTGCCAGCCTTGCCTGTCGAAACACAGACAGCGTAAGCGAGAGTGCCTTTGGGAGGTGGCCCTGGTTCGTTCAGAAGTCTCTTAGCCCACTCTCCATCGGCATTCTCGCAATCCTCAGCTCGCTTCTTGTAGGCATGTTTTTCCCTGATGTGCATGCGCTCTCGATGCTGGCTCTCGTCCAACAGCTGTATCACCCGGTTGTATTCACCTTTAGTAGCGCTATCGTTGTCGGCAGGGTTCAACGTCCTTGAAGATCTCTGTTCGCCATTTTCGCGGAGGGTGCTGTCGTTGTTCTCAATATCATCCACATTCAGAGCTATTTCCTGGTTTCCGAGCTCCTTGATGCATTTGCGCAGCTTTTGGACTTCAGTCTCTGACGCATCTTCGCCAGCTTTGAGTAGGGCTATCTCGCTTTCGAGCGTGCTAATATGACTTTGTAAACTCTCTGCTGTTGCGTCGGACAGGGCCTTCTCCTCCATAAGCACTTGCTGGTCTCGCAAAAGCCTGCTGTGCAATCTTGCCGAAACAGTCATATTGCCGTCCTCGTCCTCTTGCAGCATCTCTTCGAGCTGATTCTGGTAATCATCTCTCTGCTTGCGGAGGTCGTTATTTTCCTCCTGGAGTCTTTCTGCTTTGTCCTGAGACTCTCTGAACAGCAGTCCCGGGACTGTATCATCTGGTGCTCGCCCCTGATACAAAGCCACGCACTTCTTGCAGTCCTTTGGGAGAATCTCCTCGCACCTCCTGCACTTCCTCCACGAGGGTTTCCTCCAGCCGCGGTGCTCAGCGAATTTCTCTTTCTGCTTCTTGAGCTCGAGGACCAGTTTGTGATTCTCTGTCGTTCGTCGCCTGATTATATCCTCAAGGGCTTCTATCTGAGCATCTACTGCCCTTCGGCGAAGAGTCTCTTTTTCATCTGGCGAATATGCCAGCATTATATTGTCATAGAACACCTCACAGTGCTTGAGCTTACAAACCGCATCCGCCAGTTCATCCTGAACTGCCTTCTTGTCGCTTTGGAGGATCTTATTCTCGCGCTTGAGCTTCGCATACTTGACGTCCTCGTCACCATCTTCGCCTTCAGACTTACTAGGCTTCATCTTGGATTCCTCACATTGCTTCAGCTGGCAGGCAATTTCCTTAAACTCCCTTTTCGCATCTTCTCTCTGTTTTTTGAGTTCCTCGATCTCATCCTGAAGCTTCTTGTATCCTTTATCTAGCTCTTTATGCTTGCCGTCTAGTTCCAGGGCTGGGGCCTCGAGCTCGCGTGATGCCGCCTTGGGCTCCTCACATTGACATAACTTACGAGAAACCTCTTCATTTACCTCCTTGAGTTGCTTGACCTCGTCTTGGAGCTTCCTGATGGAACGCTTCGACTGGTCGTTTTCGGTGGAGGAGCCTTTCTGGTCCGAATCCTGACCCCGTTGATTGTTGAGATGCTGGACTTCACCCTGCAAAGCGGCTCTCTCGTTCTGCACATCGTGATAATTTCTTTGCAGTTTATCGGAGGACTCTTGAGTGACAATCTGACCGTCGGCATCGACAGGACCAGTATGAGCTGCCAAATGACCACCGGTGCCTGTACCGTCCTGGATGCCTTTGATCTGACCTTCCAGCTTTGCTATGGCTTTGATTTGATCAAGAAGTTGTTGGTTCAACGATGCACTGTCTTCTTCCGTGTCGCCTTTTCTTTGATACAACTGATCAATGAGGTCGTAGACAGCCTGTTGATCTGCCTTGCCGTCATCGCTACTGGAGTCGGTGGTGCTGCTAGAGTCGCTATTAGGGTCGTCACGACCGACTGGGCTATCGCCTGGACCGCTTGCTGTTCCGCTTGCTGTTCCACTTTCTGAAGCATCTCCTGGCGCGCTTCCTGGATGGCTTGTTGAACCGCTTCCCGAATCATTTCCTTGACCGCTTGCTGACCCGCTTCCTTTTTCGCTTGATGGACCACCACTTCCAGGCCCACCACCAGCGCCCGGACCTCCTCCTCCTCCTCCGCCGCCGCGGCCACCGCCTCCTCCGCCACCACCTCCACGGCGTACAAGGAATTCTCGATCGCCTGGAAACTTGAGGAATGGAATGGGAACACCCAACCAGCGCAGGAACCATGCAAACAACCAGAGCAATACGATCACAATAAACCCTTCAGAAGATCGTCCGAGCAAATATCTCCAATGCCATGAGGGCGCTACCGGAAGCCTGTCGTGCGTCTTCCCCTCATACCTCCCAATCTTCCTCTCACTTCCCCTCCCACTCGCCGTAACAGTAACCGTAGCCGTGCTCGTCTCCGTCTCCTTCCTGACAACCGTAGCAGTCTCAGTCTTGACCAGGGGATAGTAGACCGGGTACGGAACCGGAATAGAATCATGGATGATGATCTCCTTGGTGATTCCTTCCGGCTGGAGTGGTGCGAGGAAAAACGGGACGTGGCCATCGTAGATGGCGTTTGAGAAGAGCCATATTACGGCTATTGCACACAGCATCGTTGCTTGTTCTTCGATTTCGATGTTTGATGTTCACGACTGAGTTGCGGTGCTGAATGTTCGGTTTCAGTAGTGGTTGGGTGGGTGATATGCACCAAAGGGCCGAGGTGGAGTGTGCGCAGTGTGGCAAACTGCTAGATGATTGTGTGTAATGTCCGTTCTGTGGAAAGGATGGGGAGTGTTTGCCATTATCCCTCCATGGGTTCTTGCGAAAGTTGCCCTTTCCGGAGAAATGTTGCATACAAAGAACGGGGGCTGACATTGTCGACACGGGCATAATTTACAGACCCAATCGGCTGTGGCGTTGTGGAACAAATGCAGCTGTAAGGCGAGCTCTGGGCCATGCCCCTTTGTTTGACTTGCAAAGTTTTCTTTGTATAAGGTCGTTCCGGATAGTGCGCTCATCAATCTACGCTACCACTGTTAGGAGTTGCCTGTAAGTGTGAGTGCGCGAGATGTAAGAATATGCCCGTGGAGGGGAATGAAGATAGTCGATGTTGTGACATCAGTTCAGCTATGTACACGTCCCTAATGGGCCACCAGCATCCTCCGTCGGTTGGCTATGCGTATCGTAATATATCGTTTCGTCAGTGTCGTCTTGGCTGTCAACCATCTTGACATCACCGTCTCCGATGACAGTGCTCCCCTTCGATGCATTAGCAACGCCATTGTAGATAGGTAGCGGCGGACTACTGGGGAAGTCTTGGCTGAAGTTTATGATCTCGTCGACCTGCTCGAATCGTTGCCGCTGCCGAGGAGGAGTACTAGGATCCGCCTCTACTTCCGTATACGCAACGTCTTGCTGCATGGCCGTGTTGACAGTGCGCTGTGACTCAACATGTGGCGGCGTTGGTAGACCTGGCGTTTGCAGACCCGGACCAGTAAATCCTCTAGCCCCGAATCGTGCTTGTCCAAAAGACACTGACTTCTTGTCGACGAGCACGCCTTTCTTGAACTTTGCCCTAGCACGGACATCGTTTTCAAGCCTCCCAATCAAGTGCTCGATGGCCGTCTTTGCTTGTGTTCGTCGAATGTGTGTGGTACCAGCATTGCGGATGCGGCTCTGGATCCGTTCGAGTTGGCGACAAATTGCATCCATCTGATCATTGTGCCGCCTTTCGGTCTGCGTAGGCTCCGCAGGCTTGTTCCATGGTCCCGTTGAAGGGCCTGGGATGGTGGCTTTGTGATCTGTCCAGCCGCTTGATATCGCAATGTCAAGGACACTAATCAGTCCGAGCAATAACCCAAAGTCGGTCTCTTCGTTGATCTGAAACTCGAGACGATACTTCAGGGCATCAACGATACATCGTGACCAGTCTTGGCCGGTATGATTCTTCTTATTAGTTGCATCAGAAAAGCATTCTGATGCCAGCCGCCTCCGCAGCCTGTAAACACGTGGAGTCGCGGCTGGCAGAGCCACGATCGCTCGACAGCGTAGCTCCAGAGGCAACTCATTAGTTGTCCTGAACTCACTAACCATTCCTTCGACTAGCTTGTGGAATGCGTCCTCGGGCAATGCATCCAACATGTCCTCAATGCCTTCTAGGACAGTCAAAGACAGACTCGGGTCATCCTTCACTTGATCGTCGATGTTCATGAGTGCGAGGTCGAGGAGAGCTGCAGACGTGTCTTGTGGCGGTGCGGCTGTCACAACGCTATCGCATGCTGGTGCTGAGAATGCTGCTACGCGCACGATGTGTCGCAAACCCGGCGGTAAGTTGGCGGTCGCGACTGAATCCTTGTAGTTGAACTCGAAGATCGAGCGTGTCTTGTACAGAGAGTTCAGCGATGCAGATGTCCTCCAAAGGGACTCTTGATGCGCGCTCGAGACTCGCAGGATTTCGACGTAAGCTTCACATAGAGTCTCATCCGATTCGTAGAGCAGCTCCTGGGTCATCCAGCGTACAACCCTCGCAGGCAGGGGATACTGAGGTACCAGCTCAGCAGCAAGTCCACTCACACACGCCTGCGTCCTCGAAGCTGCATTCCGAAACAGCTTCTCCCAAGGCACGCTATCATCAAGCTCAGGGAATGTACCGTCACGAGGGTAGAGTGGCTTATCATCCAAGAAGAAGCGGTACTTGACCTCATCATGCAAAGCTTCGGTCCGATCGAGGGCTGTGATCATTCTCTGTCGCTCGTCACTGTCGCTCCCTGCCGCCTCAATCAAAGCACTTCCATTGATTCCCGCGGCCTTTGCGTTCGCCAGTCGCTCTTCTCGCTTCTTGGCTTCGTCAACGGAGCTTTCTAGACTTGCAATTCTCGCTTGTGCCATCTGATCCTTCTCGTGCTGAGCTATGAGATCCGCCAAGCTGTGCTTGAGCACCTTCTTTGGTGGTGAGCGAGGTAGTGTGTTTATCTTCTTCTGCCTCTTGTCCTGATCAGAAAGCCTCGTGCTCTTCTTTCCTGGCTTGGGCACAGCAGATGTATGCGCTGGCTTCTCGTCTCCAGTGGGAGCAAGCCTCCTCCTCTTAGCATTAAAGAGAGTCGACATGTCTGCCAGCTCCCCGTCGCTGCTGCTTCCGCTGTCATCTGAATCAGAGTTGGTTACACCCTTCAAGCCATCCTTTGCAGACACAATACGCTTGCTGTTCGAGCTGACAGGTATCGTCGCAGCTTGTGATCCAGTGAAAACACTCGACAGTGTAGACGAGAAGGATGTCGTGTTAGCGGTCGAGACGGGTGGCCGCGCTATTGACGCTGGGGTCGGTATTGGCGGGGCATCCATGGGGGTAGAAAACACAGGTGACTTCGGTTTGGGCGATGGAACTTCAACAGCTACTGCAACGCGCCGCTGCGAAGGTGTGTCGGAGGCGGAGCGATAAGGTGAATCGCGTGTAGGAGTGACATCTGCTGCGCCATCCACTGGGTTGATATTATACCGCAAAGATGACCGCCGCGGTGACTGTCGTGCCGGGCTTCTCTCGCTGCTCTCTTTCAACTGTTCATCTCGCGCCTGTTGAGAATCTGACTTCCGCGGCCGTCCTCGTCTCTTGGGCGCAGTACTGCTATCGCTGGCCGAGCTTTGTGGCACAGATTGAGACTTGGTGGGCGATTTTCTGGGTCGTTCTGATCTTCGTGGTGATTCTACATTGACAGGAGCAGCTTGTGAGTGCTTCGCAGGCGATATGCATCTTTCGGATGGCTGCCTCGAGCTGCGGCCACTTTGCGAAGACTGGGACGATGCCACCACGATCCCTTCTCTAGGTGTGTCCTTGTTTGATCGTCGCTCCTGCGGGATTGTAAATGGTCGGAAGAAGTTCAAGATGGACCGATTTGGATGCTGACTCGCGCCATTTCGTGCGGGCGGCATGGCTTTGAACAATACATCGGTTGGTCATACGCGAGTTCACATTTACCAAGAACAAACGCGTGTGGTGAAAGTGCTACGCGTCGAGATCAACAGTGTCTCGACTACCCGGCATTTGGCGCTCATAACTCCGATGATGGTCCCCACTAAAATTTGATTGCACAGTCTCCTGGGACACCAATTTCGCACAGTGCTGACACATGGCGAGCCAGTGTCACCTTTCAAACAATGAGAAAGCGCAGTTGAGATATCCCTGGATCCCAGCTAAGCACTGCCACAGCGACTGCCCGGTCTATTTGGCGTACGAGATGGAAACGAATCCCGAGATGCCGTTCATGGTGCATCGTCAGCTGAGTTGTGCTGTGCATACATAATGATACAGTAGACTGCAGTATTAGGGAACGCCACCAGATCAGCTCTGCGCGACTGCTGACCAACTAAGTTAGCTGTGGAGTGGCAGTACTCTCCTGTACTGATGTAGGAAGAACAACAATCCTGACGAGTTTACAGTTCACAGTCACCGGAGAGCTGGCGCTGCGCCCGAGAGCGTAGCATGTTATATATTTGCATCTCGTACTCCGAAGCACTGCTGATGCTACTGTATCTATCTCTGACTGCATCATCCATAGACGGACTCTCTCATTGACGTCGTCGTTCTCGTCCGCGGCATTCCGCTGCCGTAGCTGTCTCCACCGCTGGTGCTGTGCTTCCCGTCTCATGACCCTCGCCCGTCTCCCGCGCGCTGAAAGGTTCAGTTCCGTGTCCGAATGAATGCGCTAACAACCCCTGCCTGCGACGCCTTATGTAAGATATACCCTGCCGTACCCTCTGCGTCGATGCCGCTGTCTTCCACGAACCGCCGAAGGCTGGACGTTTCGCGCTGTGGCATGCTGACTGCGCGGGTGTATGAGGACCGACACGGCTGACTGCAAAGTCCTCCCTGCCTGAAATCCAGCGACACCCTGCTGCTGTCTCTCCGTCCACAAACATCTTTTTTTCTACGCGTCGTAACATAGCGCCAACGTCTTAGGGGCATTTGCGCCGTTGTCAACCGCGTGGACACGGTGCCCTTCATCTCTCAAACACCCGAACTTTATTAGCTTCGAGCAACGGCCACTGATCCCCGAAGGGGCAACACGCAACAGCCAACACCACACGCACCCTAAGCACCAACACTGCACGGCATACTGTATACCCCTCCCCACGATATCCACGACTCACGCACGCCGCACGTCCATTGCCAGCACGTGCAACCACATCCGCCGAATCAATTGCGATTATCCACGAACGAGACATTCCCTCTTGATGCTGTGCCATCCACGATAGCATAGCGGAACCCCGCGGGCTGCCACGCCCACTCACCGACAGCAGTCTCCTGCCGCATGAGACATCCCGCATTACATAGCAATCTGTCACCATGACCGCCGTGAGCTTTGATGCGCAACAGCCGCGAGCGCAGGAGGCAGTGGACCCAGGCAATCGCGCGGAGCGGACACAACCCATCAACAGAAATCGATGGGCGACAGTACGGAAGCCTGGGAGAAAAGGCACCCAAAAGCGAAGGTCCATATTCAACCGCCAGGTGGCACGACTCAGTAGCGTGTCCAATAAACGCCAATCGACCAGCTCAAACATCAGCGATTTCAAGGTCGACGAGATCGCAAACGACAAAGCGGCAGAAGGCCAGACGCATAGGACGATATATGTGAACCAGTCACTCCCGGACTCGGCGCGAGATGAAGAAGGGAGGCCGCTGCAGAACTTCAAGCGAAACAAGATCCGGACGGCAAAATACACACCCATCAGTTTCATACCGAAGAACCTGTGGTTCCAGCTGCACAACATTGCAAACGTGTACTTTATATTCATTGTCATCCTGGGTGTAGGTATCACCTCGTGAATGCGACTTCGAGCTGAGGAAGCTTGAGCTGATCAGCTAACGCATGACAGATCTTCTCCATCTTCGGTGTACAGAACCCAGGTCTCTCTGCCGTACCAATCATCGTTATTTTGGCCATCACAGCTATAAAGGACGCAATCGAAGATTGGCGAAGGACGGTCTTGGACAACGAGCTGAATAATGCGCCGGTGCATCGACTAGTGGATTGGGAGAACGTTAATGTTTCTGATGAGAAAGTCGGCATGTGGCGCCGATTCAAGAAGGCGAATACCCGCGTGATCCTTTCCGTCTGGAAATGGTGGAAGGGCAAGAAGGAAGAGAAGGCCGCAAAGAAGGGCAAAGGCCCAAATGCAAAAGATGCGAAGCTGGATGCGCAATTGGAAGAGCAGGATCGCCGCGCGAGCATGGTGACAGCCCGTCTGGACGCAGAGGACTATCCGCATGAGAATGACGAGGGAGACGTTGAGATGACACCAGTGCCATCACCCGTCCCTGGACAACGGCCGCCGCAGTACGGTGACGACATGCGAGATCTCGGTCAGCAGCAAGACCATCTGACGGTTCCCAAGGAAGTCGGCAAAGTCGAGCAGGTCCCTGTTCCCAAGAAATTCTACGGAAGCTTGATCAACCCTAACAGGCAACAGCTTGACAAAGCGCGATTCAAGCGAGACTATTGGAAGAACGTGCGAGTCGGCGACTTTGTGCGACTGTACAACGACGAAGAGGTGCCAGCAGATATCGTTGTGCTATCCACGAGCGACGCAGACGGAGCTTGTTATATCGAGACAAAGAATTTGGACGGCGAGACGAACTTGAAGGTCCGTACTGCATTGTACTCGGGAAGGCAGATAAAGAGAGCGCGCGACTGCGAGCAGGCGGACTTTATACTGGAGAGTGAGCCACCGCACGCCAACCTTTATGCATACTCTGGTGTCGTGCGATGGAATCAGTACGATCGGAAGCAGCCTTCTGCGGAGGTGAAAGAGATGGCGGAGCCCGTGGGCATCAACAACCTCCTTCTTCGTGGATGTACGGTCCGTAACACTGAGTGGGTGCTCGGAGTGGTCGCCTTTACTGGAGAGGACACGAAGATCATGCTCAATTCCGGTATTACACCTTCGAAACGGCCCAAGATCATGCGTGATCTCAATTGGAACGTCCTCTATAATTTTGTCATTCTGTTCATCATGTGTCTGGTTGCCGCAATCGTTGAAGGCGTGACATGGGGACAAGGAGACAACTCGCTGGACTTCTTCGAATTTGGCAGCTACGGCGGGACTCCCGGCCTGAACGGATTAATCACATTCTGGGCTGCACTCATTCTGTTTCAGAACTTGGTACCCATCTCGCTGTACATCTCTCTGGAAATCGTTCGCAGTGTGCAGGCCTTCTTCATTTTCTCAGATACGTACATGTACTACGAGAAGATCGACTATCCGTGCACGCCGAAGTCCTGGAACATTTCGGATGATCTTGGGCAAATCGAGTATGTCTTCTCTGACAAGACTGGCACGCTCACGCAGAATGTCATGGAGTTCAAGAAGTGCACTGTCAATGGCCAGCCGTACGGAGAGGCGTACACTGAGGCTCTGGCCGGTATGCAAAAGCGTATGGGAATCAACGTCGAAGAGGAAGGTGCTCGAGCAAAGGCACAAATCGCCCAAGATCGCATCACTATGCTGCAACGGATTCGGAAGATGCATAACAATCCCTACCTACGAGACGAGGACCTGACCTTTGTTGCACCAAGTTACATTGCAGATCTCGACGGCGACAGTGGTCCTGTACAAAAGGCTGCGACCGAACAATTCATGCTGGCGTTGGCTCTCTGCCACAGCGTCATCACGGAAAGGACACCAGGCGACCCGCCTAGGATCGAGTTCAAGGCACAGAGTCCTGACGAAGCTGCGCTCGTGGCAACCGCAAGAGATGTAGGCTTCACTGTTATCGGACGCTCAAACGATGGGATCATCATCAACTATCTTGGCGAGGAGCGCGAGTACACCGTGCTCAACACGCTTGAGTTCAACTCGACCAGGAAACGTATGAGCTCGATCTTGCGCATGCCCAATGGCAAGATCATGCTTTTCTGCAAGGGTGCTGATAGTATCATCTACTCGCGCCTGAAGAAGGGTGAACAAGCTCAACTGCGTCAGTCCACCGCGGAGCATCTTGAGATGTTTGCCCGAGAAGGACTCCGAACACTCTGTATCGCGCAGCGTGAGCTTGACGAAGAAGAGTACCAGAGGTGGAACCTCGATCACGAATTTGCCGCAGCGTCTGTCCAAGACCGAGAGACCAAGCTCGAGGAGTGTGCTGACCGCATTGAGCGTGAGCTCATGCTGCTTGGTGGCACCGCTATCGAAGACAAGCTGCAAGATGGTGTGCCCGATGCAATCGCTCTGCTTGCCCAGGCCGGTATCAAGCTTTGGGTCTTGACGGGTGACAAAGTCGAAACTGCCATCAACATTGGCTTCTCTTGCAATCTCCTCGACAATGACATGGATCTGATGTTACTAAAGGTCGACGAAGACAATATCGAGCAAGCTGAAGCAGAGCTAGACAAGCACTTGGCCACATTCGGCAAGACTGGATCTGATGAAGAACTCAAGGCGGCCAAGAAGAATCACGAACCTCCGGCGCCGACGCACGCGCTTGTCATCGATGGTGACGCGCTTAAGGTCGTGCTCGATGACAGGCTACGACAAAAGTTCTTGCTGCTGTGCAAGGAGTGCAGGTCCGTGCTCTGCTGTCGCGTGTCCCCTTCGCAAAAGGCTGCAGTTGTTGGTCTCGTCAAGCACACGCTCGACGTGATGACGTTGTCCATTGGCGACGGTGCCAACGATGTCGCCATGATTCAGGAGGCTGATGTCGGTGTCGGTATTGCTGGTGAAGAAGGTCGTCAGGCCGTTATGAGTAGTGATTATGCCATTGGCCAGTTCCGATTCCTGACAAGGCTACTGCTGGTGCACGGACGATGGGATTATCGACGTATGGGCGAGTGTGTCGCCAACTTCTTCTACAAGGTCTGTCGTGTTTGTTGCTGCTGGTGTGCTGACTGCTGACTCTGACTTCCAGAACATCATCTGGGTCTTTGCTCTCTTCTGGTACCAGATCTACGCCAACTTCGACTGTTCCTACGCTTTTGACTACACTTACATTTTGCTGTTCAACTTGGCCTTCACATCGCTGCCGATCATCTTCCAAGGTATTCTGGACCAGGACGTCGACGACAAAGTTTCCCTAGCTGTACCGCAGCTTTACCGCCGTGGCATTGAGCAAAAGGAATGGACGCAGACCAAGTTCTGGACTTACATGTTCGATGGACTCTACCAGTCGGTCATCGCCTTCTTCTTCACCTACTTGCAATTCAGGCCGGCGAACTTCGAGACCGAGGATGGTCGCAACGTCAACGACTACAAGCGACTTGGGGTGTACATCGTCAACCCCATCGTGGTGGTGGTGAATGTCTATATCCTGATCAACACCTACCGCTGGGATTGGTTCATGTGCCTGATTACAGGCATCTCGATCTTGCTCATCTGGTTCTGGACTGGTGTTTATACCTCCTTCACCGCCGGCTTTACCTTTTATGGAGCTGCATCGCAGGTCTACGGAGCTTTGACATTCTGGGCTGTCGGACTACTAACAGTTGTCATGTGTCTCCTTCCCCGTTTCGGCGCCAAAGCATTCCAGAAGATGTACATGCCATACGATATTGATGTAATTCGGGAGCAGGTACGCCAAGGCAAATTCGATTACCTCAAGGATGTCGACCCTACCGCCGTCTCCACACCACCAGCGCATAAGCTCGCTGAGTCGACCTCTTCTTCTGAGATCTCCAACGGCAAGGCCAAAGAAGACAAGGGTCACAGAAGATACTCACCGCAACGCCAAACTTCTGAAGACGACCGACGACCCATATACCCTCCTAGCATCGCGGCCACGGCGACTACGCATAACCCGCGCAGTAACAATGGTAGCGATGGCACGGACTACACCGGCCATCGCATGAGCCTCGATCGTCAGTTCCCGGTGGTGTCCAGCAACACTGCTAACATAACAACCATGAACCGCCAGGACGGCGGCGATCCCTTCGGTTTTGATCAGCCTCAACAAGGTCCTCATACAAGACCCTCAGTAGATCGCCCACGGCCCAGCTTCGATCGATTACGGAGTAGCATGGATCGAACACGACCGTCTTTCGAGGCCAGCAATGACTTCACCTCCGCTGCCTACCTAACGAGAGTGGAAAGCAGCCAAAGTCAAGGAAAAGGGACTCTCGCACCCACAACGCCTGGTGCAGGGACAGGACTAAGGCAGGACATCAGTGAAGACCTCAGAGGTGGCTCAGGAAGGTGACGCCAGCGCCAGCGACGGTCACAGTCGAATCTTTACCAGCGGCTTGACTAAAGGATACCCTCGTGTTGATGGAATGGGTAGGACAGTTGGGGCCGGTCGCTGGCTTTTTTGGAGATGGCTGAGAAAGATGTTTTTAGTGCTTCATGAGGAATGGCATAGAGACGTAATTAATCGAAGCAGGGAGGGAAGGAAAAGAAGGAGGATGGGAATCTTTTTCATTTTATGGCTTGGTTGAAGCCACTGTACATAAAGGCTTGCTCCCCCTGCACTACCTTGACAGGCAGGCAGGCCCGCTGCGCTTATTGATACCACGCTCTTTGGCTTTTTTGGTGGGGTTTAGATATGCGAGGCGTTTGGGAGCTGAGAGGCGAGATGAGTTTTGTGGTTGGGGATGAGATGAGATTTAGATCGTTTGGTTTAGAGTACGCTTTTAGAGTGAGTGTGGAATGGAAAGGAAGTGTTCAAAATATTCTCACTATATCATTTTGTCACAGCGCTGTTATGCACTGGGCAGAATCTTATGCATACCTACATAAGAAGAAATTGTTGCCTCAGGCCAGCACTGAACAATCCACTTTCCAAAACAAGCTAGCGCAAATGCATCTCAGTGCAATCGACTTCAAGCTATGAATGACCACACATCACAGACACATCGCAACGACCATCTACAACATCAAAATTCCACGACTCCGCCCCAAAGCCAGGTCTCCCTACTACATCCAACAGACCACCCATCACACCAAGACCCGCCAACCGCTGGGAGACGCCACATCTCGCCACAATGCGCTCCATAACCTGGGTCAAAATGGTCGCCGCAGGCGGAATCTGCTGCATCGGCGGTCCCGCTCTGATCTACTACGTCACTCCCACCGAAGAGGAACTTTTCCTCAAGTACAATCCGGAATTACAGCGCAGGAGTCTGGAACGCAGACAGGAAAAACAAGAGGAGTTTGATCATTTCGTGAGCAATTTGAAAAAGTATTCGGGGACGGGTCGGCACAGTGAGTACTTTTTACCTTTTTCCTTTTGTGACGGGTCGATATGGTGAGGGCAGGTCGGGGGATGGGATGTGTGAGGTTTGGTTAGGAAGGACGAAGCTGATGGGAGAATTAGTTTGGAAGGAGTGGGAAGATGATGTTGATAGGAAGAAGGCGCTTGGTGTGCAGGCGGAGTTGGAGCGGCGGAGGGAGGCGGAGAGGATGAAGGAGGAGATTAAGGGGAGTATTAAGTGAGGGGGAACCTGGTGGAGGTTGAATGAGAATGGGAATGAGAATGTGTCTGGGGCGTTGGTGTGTATGAGTATGTTGTTTTCACGGAGCAGCTCAGATTACTGCTGGGTTTCAGGCTATGGTATGGTATGAATTTCCGCTTGAAGTAGAAGAAGCATCAATGATGGCCCGGTCGCAAGTACAGAATGCAGACATCGCATCGATTTAGGCAAGAGCTTTGAACTAGTCGCAGCAACTTTCAAGTCTCGATTTTGATCTTCTTCACCACTTCATCTTCTCCCTTAACGCTTTCCTCAGCCGGCCGCTTAATGCCGTGTTCTCCCTCGTTGACATCTCCCTCGATGCCGGGCCTAGATGATGATGCTTCGACTTGCTGTTCGACTTGCTCCATCTCAATACTGCTCTCCTCGCCAATCACAGAGTCGGTCCTGCGAGCAACTGGTTCAATGGGATAGCTCTTCTGCTCCGTGTCGAAAACCGGCCACACCACCATCTTGCCATCGATCCACTTCCAGATCCTCTGCACGCCCTCCACACCCTCCATGGCAGGCTTTCCATTAGCTTCGTTCAGTATCGCGCGGCAGCAGAAGCTGCGGGCCACAGCTTTGCCATCGAGAATTTTGAGATGAGCTGGGTATCTGAGACTAGTCTGTGCAGCGATGGCGCCTGCCCGTGGCGTACCCGTTTCGTCATTGTCGAGATGCTCCCTCTTGATACCCGGCGCATCAGGCTCCTCATCATCTTGGTCTCCATCATCTTCCTCATCCGAACTCTCGTAATAGTCCCTCCTCTGCACTGGCCTCTCCGACCTACTCGCGGTGGCAGTAGGCGTGAAGGAGCTGATCCCGGCAGAAAAGCCATTGATGTATTCGTAGAACTGCTTCCTGACCCAGAGCTCGTCACCGAAAGCAGTCCATCCCTTGGCGACACGATCTCGATGGGTCCGCATAGTGAGCTTTCCCATATCTTCGAGCTCTTTGAGCTTACGCCGGCGCAAGTCCCACAGCATGGGGAAGCGCTGGTCAGGAGTAATATCATTGGCCTTGCTGCTCGTGTGAATGAAAGCTTTGAGGTGGCGGGTCAGTGTGTTGCGTTCGTTCTTGCAGGTTTTCTCAAAACTTCCTTGGATTTGGTAAGGATGCAGAGGCTTTTGTGCGCTGTACTTCGGCTCTTCTGATGCTTCACGGTCGGAGAGCTCGATTTCGTGCTCCTCCTTGAAGCCTGGCTCGGCAGATCGTGTGCGAAGCATTCTGGCAAGATCGTCGATGTCGAAGCCTGCTTAATTGCGTGGTAGTTCGTATGTTTCTGGCAGAAACGTTGAGTGGAGGTGCTATGATACGATGCTGCGGTGTTTGGTCCTTGCCATGAAGGTTTTGTGTGATGTTCAAGAACAGGATAGTCTTGAACGACTGATAGTGATATATAGTCATCAATTGTGAGTGATGGCTGCCGAGCTGCAAGTTGATTAGTGAGCCCGAAAATCAACATTTGATGCACTGCAAGTGAAAGCGCTTTCAGGAGCTGCAAGTGAAGACGTTGGGTTCCGGCCAAGCACGTGCCTGGATATCTGGAGTACAGGTCGTTCCTTCTGTTGCAAGTGAGATCGGCCTTAGGATGCCAGCTCAATCATCCACATCCCAAACACTCCTATCAAAAAAGGCCCTAATCTGTCTCGCATTCTCCTTTCCGATCAACTCCGCCAACTTTCCCTCCTCCTCATTTGCCACCTCCTGCACATTCTCATACTCGAGAATCAACTTATTCAGCGCCTTGCTCGTAACACCCGGCACACATCTCAGCATATCCTGCGGCGTCTGGCTGAAAGTCCTCGTCTCGGGATCTTCACCGTGCTCAAGACCAAGCTGGACCGCCTTAATAGGGTCAGGCTCGGGTTGCTGCTTCTTGAGCTCCTCGAAGATTTCTGCTGTCTGGTAGGGAGAGCTGGACCAGATTATGCGGAGTTTAGGGAAGGCGAGAGTGAGGAGGACGAGTTTTGATTGGAGGTCTGAGCCGACGATGGAGGAGGTGCCGATTGTAGCGGAGAGGTCGGCGAAGGGTTCGAGGGTGAAGGCCTTTTGGGCATCGAATTCGATGAGAAGCATGGGGTTCTTGTAGTGTTGGAGCATCGTTTCTGCTTGATTATAGAGTCTTCCATCCGAGAAGGAGGATATTAGATCGCGTACGCTTTTCCTTTCGATGCAGATCTCGGGCGTTAGGACGTAATCGCCCACAGTCAGCATACACGGTATGACGATCATCTGGCGGCCATGGCATAGCGATGGCAGACTGCTGCGAAACTCCCGGACGTCGACGACAACTCGAGGTGGCTCTGCTGTAGCAGCAAGTCGTCCGCCACCGGCAATGCGAGTGTTGACAGTGCGGAGGAAGCTTTCTTGAGGGTCGGCCTTCTCTGCGTCATGGGTGAAGGTAAGTGCCATATTTCCTCGTTCACGGATGAGCTTGGCGAACGCATCCTTCTCTCTCCGCACAGTGCTGAGATATCTCTGCTCCTCAACACTGCCGCCATAGTACATGAAGTAGACACGGACTGGTCTGTTTCCGTGACTACTCCTGTACACTTCAATTCTTCTTATGAAAGCCGCATCAGGTTCGTACATTATCACGTATCTGGGCTTGACCTCTTCAAGCAGATGATCATCCATATCGCCGTCGTAAGGGTGTATCAATACAAGATCTTTCATGTCGTAAAGTTCGTAATAGTCTTCCATATCGTCAAGTGGGTCCGCGCCAAGATCAACTTTGGCTGCCGCATTCTCGTCAAGCGTATCGTTCTGGGCCAGATCATGCATGAGGGATTGTATGTGAGACTCCTTATCGCCAGCGATTTGAACGGAGCCATTGGCTGCTCGAGCTGGTGCAGAGCCTGCAGAACCGCCGCCACGTACTCTTCGTCTCTTGTTGGGAGGTGCTCTGCCTCCGCGAAGCCCTTGCCCGGTCGCGTGCACTTTTGATGTACCATTGATCTCTTTCTGGTTCTCCGTAAAGAGATTGCTGCTTACACGAGCAAAGTCTCTCTTCCACTGCAAGTAGTTTCTGAGCTTTCGCCGTAGCAGATACTTCGCACTTGGCTTCCGCTCCTGTGGTTCATCGTCTGCATCGTCCTTCTCGAGCATATCAGAATCTTTGAACATGGTCTGGAGGTACTCTCGAAGCTGCCTGGCAGTACCTTGATCGCCAACCATAATCAATATGCTTCCACTAGACTCATCATTCGGCTGGGGATTGAAGTATACATCTCTTTCGATCTCGTCCAGTATCTCTGCCAGCTGCGCCCACTTTGGCATCTCTTCGAGCGTTGCGTTAAGGCCTTCTTCTGACGTATTGTCTGTGATCTTGCCCGTGTATACGCGTCTCTTAGCACAATCGAACATGGTATGCGCGGCGTCAAGAAACAGCCAAGGCGACTGATTCTGCCTCGTGGATCCTGCTGGTGGTTGCGAAGCAGCGAGGACGGTGTCGAGGTATTTGTTGAAGTCCACGGCATTCAGCGTCAACAAGTAGTGGAGGATCGTCCTTAGCATGCTGAGATCTCTGACGATCTGCCTCGTTCGAAAGCTCGTCCGATGCCACACAGGATCCAGCTGTCGTCTCACGATCGAATCGAAGTTGCGATGTAGAGCGCTGTCTGCATTCCAATCGTCCATTTCCAGACCAGTATTGCCCTTCTTGAGCTCAGATATGCTGACTTCGATGCACTCGAGCACTGCGTTCTGGATGTCCTTCATAGCCTCTGACATGGGAATTTCCAATTCGATGACCTCTGCCTTCCTCTTGCCCTCCAGACTCTTGGCCACGGTGACATGGAAACGAGGGTACAGCACCGGCTTTCGCAGAAAAAGGTTCTTCAGAATACTGGTCAGTGGTTGGAAGCCAGACGTGAGCGGTTCTGGAGAGTCTGAGAAGGCTTTCAGGAAGCCAGCCTTGTTCTTCTGCCTATAGATTCTGACGATGAATGCCTCTAGACTGGTGGCTGCGACTCTCTCAGCATGCAGCACTACCATGCCTGTGACTGTGGCCGGATCTAGCAGGCTAGACAAAAAGTCGACAATCAGGATTCTGCTGGTGATACTGCATATGCCGCCTCGTCTATACATCTTCTCTCTTGTGCCAACGTTGGTCAAGTCTGTATTGACGAGCTGCATGCCTCTGCACTTGGGCGAGCCAGACATTGCTGCGTGCTCGGCCAAGGACTCGCCAATCCAGTCATTCTCGCGTTCGTCTGCACCCACGAGGATGACGAGGTTGTTGCCAGCTGCATCGTAGCTGTGAAGGAGGTTCGTCACGAGGCGCAACAGGCCGAGACCGCGTGCGAGGATGAGCAGGATATCCTCTTCGCGCAGCGCGTGGAAGACATCTTGCTGGAAGTCGAGAGGAAGCGAGAGTCGGACGGGAGGGTCTTTGATGCTCTCACCGTTCGATGGGCCGGATGCCATGGGACTAAGGATAGTGCATGGTTGCTGAGTTGTGGTGACGCTACTCAACGCGAATGTATCGCGAGGTCATGTATCGGTAGGGATGTGATCATTACTCCATCAAATATCGATGGAGACCACTAAGTTCCTCCGTTTTGCACATCGTCAGCAGAACTTCGGACATAGGCAGCTTCACAGTATCCGTCTCCGCAGTGAGCCACGATCTGTCATGTTTCCAATGGAGATTCTGTGTTTCCTCTTGCGATATCCCAGCTGCGCGATATGTATCCTTCGCAATCAGGTCATGCCCTCAAATGGTGCACTCTTGGTGCGCTGTTCGGATCGTGAATTCAGCTTCATACTTTAAGCCCATGTCCTACTCGGGCCCGTAATCGTCCCAGCTGCATAGCCGAAAGACAACATACAGTAGCTTGGCTGTGACTGACACGATGATGTAGACACCGGCATGACAGCTGAACATTTATCTGCTTGGCTCCATGAGCTTGAGCAGAACTCTCCATCACAGCTGACTCCAACAGCCACCATGACTTCGGCTTTCGACCAACAGCTCCAGGATGTCACGAAGAAGGGTGACGCGTCTTTGCACGGCGTTCTGATCAAATGTGTCGACAGATCTGGCAAGGTCATCTATAGCAAGCAAGCTGGCTACTCCTCTCTGGACGCTGATGCACCAGAGATCCGCGAAGATGCCGTTCTCAAGGTCGCCAGTGCTACCAAATTCATCACCAGCGTGGCCCTCCTCCAATGCATAGAACGCGGTCAACTCACGCTGGACGAGCCAATCACCAAGATCATCCCCGAACTGGAGAACCAACCCATCATCAAAGAGGCCGAAAGCAGAGAGAACGGCTACTCCCTCATCCCCAGCAAAACCCCCATCACAGCCCGCCATCTCCTCACCCACACCAGCGGTCTCGCCTACTACTTCCTCCATCCCCTGCTCAACAAATGGCGCTCGCAAGAAAGCCCCTACATCGGCTCCAACCTCGTCACAGAACGTTACAACACCCCCCTCCTCTTCGAGCCCGGCCAAGGCTGGTTCTACGGCACATCCCTCGACTGGGCCAGCGTAGCAGTCTCACGCCTCAACAACACAACCCTGGAAGAATACTTTATCGACCACATCTGGACACCTCTAGGCCGACAAGCACCCTTCCCGACATTCCACATCTCCCGCCATCCGGAGTACAAAGCTCGTCTGCTGCAAGCAACGCAACGTACACCTGATGGAAAGCTGACACCTACTGAATTCTCCTTCGGCGACAACCCAGAAGACGAAGAAGGCGGTGCAGGACTAGCGTGTACTGTAGACGACTACGTCGCTGTCCTTGGAGACCTCATTAGCGACTCGCCCAAACTGCTCAAGCCCGAGACGATAGATCTCATGTTCGAGCCCCAACTTGGCACGCATGGGATCAATGCAGAAGCCGCGTTGCCCATGCTCTACGCTCTGAAACCGACGTGGGATATGGTCGCAGGCCCTATCGAGAATGAAAGCGTGAATCACGGCCTTGGCGGAGCATTGCTTCAAGCTTCCATTCCTGAGATTCATCAGCCTGCAAAGATCTTATGCTGGGGCGGCGCGAGCAATATTGCGTGGTTTATTTGTAGGGAGAAGGGACTTGCGGGATTCTTTGGGACGCAGATAACGCCTTTTGCGAACAAGGAGGTGAAAGAAGTCGTGAATGGGTGGAAGAAAGATTTCTGGGCTGGGCAGGGCTTTTAAGCGGCGGGTCGAGGGGCGCGGCACAGCGTTTGATGCCGTTGTATACCGTTATACTTTCACTGCTTCGCGCTTCGCTACACTGCGCTGTAGTATGCGCCTCGCGTCAATTTCGTTCGCTCTGATGAGTCTTCGTCCCTCTGCCTCCCTGTCGTGGTGATCCGCTAAGTCTATAATCCGTCCTCTCAGCTATCCGTTGCACCACCCCAGTGCTATGCCATATGATTCAATCCTCCTGTCCTCATCTCGCCATCCCTTCACTTCTTCGGCTGCGCATACTGCGCCGTCCACTCCCTCGCCGTCTTGATCGCCTCCGGCTGGTTCTCCTACATCATATTAGCACCCTCACCACTACCTCACTCCCCACTCCCCACTGCCCTCTTTTATATTATCACTTACCTTCCACTGCTTCGCAACCGCCTCATTCAACGGATCCTCCGGATTCGGCGCACCCAACAGCGCCTGTATACTCAACAAAATCGTCCGAATCTGCAGCGCGGGACTCCAATTGTTCTTCAGCACGTCTAAACAGATGCGGCCCAGGCGGTCGATGTTGGGGTGGTAGATTCGTGTGAGGAAGCGTATTCGCGGTGGACACATGGGGTAGTCGTCGGGGAGGAAGAGTTCGAGTTGGAAGACGCCGCCTAGGAAGGATGTTAGGGCATGTGAGAGGAGGAAGGGAGTGGAGGGATTGTTCACCTTCGTAGCAACTGCCGCCTGGACCTTCTACTATCACGTCAAAGTAGCGGGCATTGTCGTCGTGGGGTTGTGCGGAGATGCCGGGGACGGGTTCGTTTTGGAGACGTTCGGTCTCTTTGATGATCCGTTTGGGGAGGGGGGCGGACATGTTGGTGGTGGTTTTTGGTTGTACCAGGCTGGTGGGGTGGTATTCGATCGCAAGGCTTGGAGGTCGTTGAGGTGGGCCTGGTGGGCACTTATGAGGATCTTGGTATTTCGGACGTGAATCTTCCGATTTGTCGGCCTTTGAGTCTCGTAGGCGGCGACAAATAAACAGTCAATTGTTAAGGTCAAAGAAGAGTGCAGGTGGGATGATTGTTTGACTTGCCCCACGTCAACTCACCTCTTCTCTTTGGCTGGCAGGCTTGGCGGCTGCGACAAGGTCACATTCATCCTGCCAGCATGTGATACTGCCATCGATTTCCACCTTTTCACCACATCACTAGTGGACATGGGAGCTGCTGTACCTTCTGGACTTCCATCGGTGCTATAAAGCCCTGCTTATGGACGTTCGCGATGCCGCACTGCAGGACCATCATCAACAACAACACGCCGGGGACATCTCGGAGTTCGCCGTCAATAGCGAATATGTCGCGTCTCACAGTCCAAATGGCATAGTCATTCGCAAGATCTCCGCCACTCAGCCGGATCAGTACACTATCCGCTACCATTCTCGACAGCCACTATGCCGCCCGGTCCTGACCTTCAGTCTGTTGAGGCTGAATTTGCTTGCGGCTGCCAACGGCCCACAAGTACTCATCTTCAATGTCGAGAAGAAACGAGCGCGTCACCTCCTCAAAGGCAATGGTCGTGTCGTGACTTGCATAACTTGGGCTCAAGATGACCCTAGGATGCTCGCCACTGGTACGGCCGATGGAGCAGTGTGCATCTGGTCGTTGACAGCCTCATCTAGGCCGATGTATCAGCTTCGAGGAATACATTCACCTTGTTTAGCTGTCTCTTTCAAGTCGGATGATTGGCGGTGTTTCGCCGCCAGCCATGAGGGTTCAGTGTCGACATGGAATGTTGCCCATAATCGTCCAGTTGTAATCTCTAGGCGGCGGAGCTGGAGACCAAAAGTGTTTCGGTGGTCCCACAGCAGCCGTGGAACGATTCTGAGTGTCAGTCCTGATGGCGATGTTGAACTCCTGAGGGTCGCCAATGCTTTGGAGCTGCCAAGCCTCACGCGACTAGCCTCGATCCACGAAGGGTTGGACAATGATGAAGCGCCATGGTATCATACTGATACCGTCGGCGTGTCATTGCAAGCGGCTTTCGAAGTGGGCTACAAGATCAGGCAAGCCAGCGCTTTTGGTCGCCATGGGCTAGTGGTACTTCCTTGCCAAAGCACAACCTTATACTTCTATGCCTACCCTACGGATCAAGGGGAGCTCATCGAGCTGTGGCGGCTGCACGCTGATGTCTTGATTGATAACTTTGCTACCTTGAGCCGCAGTAATGGCGCGAATGTAGTCGTCTCTTATGAGACTTCGGCGCACTCCTACAACGTGCCTTTGCAAGTACTCGATGGCATGGGCTGGGAGGCAGAACGGAAGACAAATCCGCACACTGCAATCCGTGATGCTGGTGTAAGACCATCTGGCGTTGCTAGGGGTGCAATGAAAGCTGAGCCATGCCGCCGGGTCAAGACTGTCGCCTCCCCGAGCCCTATGCTGTCACCAGTGCCTGAGGGTGTCAGCAAGACATCAGTCAAAGCAAAAAAGAAAGTGCCAAAGACACCGATCAAGGTCGAGGAGTCGGAGCCTGAAACTCCTGCCTCTCGCGCGATGACATCGAGTCTGGAACCTCCGAAGGAGACTCATACTGATGAAGAAGAGAACGACCCGCCAATGCCATTCCCATCCCCATCGGTAACTGCGCGCAAGGTTTCCCCTGGTCCCCTGCTGGCACCGCTTGATGAGAGCATCCATCTGCCTCCACAACGAGCATCCTTCGACTCAATCAGTACTATGGCCACGAATGACAATGATAGCGATTCCGATGACGAGACATTCGCTGCAGATATGCAGGGCAGCAGCTCTTACCTTCCTGGTGGTGTTAATGTACCTCTCCCACGAAGTTGCGGCGCGGCGTTCGCGGCTAATGGACAGCTATTGACTTTCTTCCCTAAAAGGTACGAAGATCAGGTCGATCTGCGTCCACAGCATAGTGAAATCCATCCTTCTGAAAGCCATGATATTGGGGCGACGAAACTGTTCCCTAGCTTCGGGAATTTAGCATCATCGTCGCCTGGTCGAGATAGTGTGCTGGACATCGACAATGAGTTCAGTACGGAACAAATTGAGCATGTTGTGCCGCAATCTGCGATGCAGCCCTCATCATTTGATAGCAGACCTTCGTGGAGACTAAAGACGTCACCTATCAAAGCTAGTTCTGCCAGTGCCCTCAATGGGGGAACTGTCAACATCTCCGTGCACGACCTGGAAGAATTTATACCAACTAGCAGATCGCTAGCTGCCAAATACAGGACGCTCCAATACGACACGGAGAACATGGGCGACGTTTGTCGTGAGAACGCTAGTTCTGCGGAGGCCCATAACTTGTTCACAACTGCTGTTATCTGGCGTCGTCTTGCACTGTTGCTCGACTCAACAGCTGGGCACCGATATTCGCCCGAGCAGTCTAGTTATACGCCTATCAGCTCGATGGTCCATGACGATTTCAATGCCTCGACCAACGATTCGATCGCTTGGGCTTCACCTAGACTACCACGCGATACCCCAGACGCGGTCACATTCTCACACCATGCTCTGGGCAAAGCATGGGCCATTGGTCGCCTCTTTGCTCAAGCAGAGTCCTTGGCCAGTGTTCAGCTCCTGGCATTGATGTCAGCGGTCCTATCTCAGGCATTTGAAAGGCAGCTGTCTCCATCTAGTCAGCCTCAACCAGCACCTGCGACACGTTCCCTAGTGAAGACCAAGCGCTGCCCGAACAACGAAGTTGCCTCGGTTGATAGCAGTAGATATCCTCCTGGCATCCCGATACTGCAAGCCAACCCAACCCGCACAGGCTACTCCACTGAATCACCGAGGAAGCGTCATGGTTCGCAAAACTCCTCGCGCAATCCATCTCAGCCAGGCACTCCGTACATTGACTCATCCAATAGTACCCCTCCTTTGACGCTGCCACCTTTACCACGGCAGAACTCGAGACTCAGTGCATCAGGATCCGTCAGTCCGGACCATCCTCGCAGCAGCTTCAGCATAGCTGCCAAAAACTACGCTGCCTCAATCGCTGAGAAACTCTCATCACATGGATCGTTGCCGCCCACGAAGCGACTAGGCACAAGTCCTGACAATGAGCTGTCTACGAGCTTGCCGGATCGCTCCACTGGCAGCTGGAGCAAGACTGTCTCTTTTGCCTCGAACCTGGGCGCTGTGAAAAAAGACCAGCGGAGTCTCAGCCTAGCACAAGAGGACGACAACTACGATAGTGATAGGACTGTAGACGACAGCAGCCTACCTCACACTCCCAAGCAATCTGATACGAGCGTGGTGTTCAAGACGAAGAATGAGAATGACATGTTCTTTGGCGAGGAGGCTCTACCTAACCCGGAGCCATTCTTGTCCGAAGAGCTCGCCCTCAAAGGCCACTATTGGCGCCAATGTTACGCCGAGCAGCTCCGCTCTTGGGATATGCTGTTGGAAGCGACCGAGCTTGAGAATATCGGAAAACTTCAAGACTCACTCGACAAAGTCGAGGGACCTCGTCCGGAAGATGCTGTTGTCCCAATAGCGGCGAGCGGCAGGCCGTTCGTCGAATGCAGTGTTTGCTTCTGCTTGGTACAATCCGCGGAACAGCTGTGTCCTTCTTGTCTGCATGTCACGCATCCGGCGTGTCTTGGAGAGATCACGTCGACAATCGAGTCAACTGACGATTTTACTTGCCCGACGGGGTGTGGCTGTCGGTGTGTGGTTGTCGACATGGAAGCGCTCAACTTTACGACTTTGGATGAGAGCGTTGGTGGAGGTTATGATACTGGGTATACCGCGGGGCAGAAGCCTAGTCTTACTGATCCTTTCCGTGGGCGGCAGTTTGATTATGGTCGGAGTGATTCTTGGTAAGTTTTATAGAGTGATAATAGTAAAGTAGTCCTACAGAAGCGCCTACAGTGGCGTGCGGAGTATACATTACCAGCGTGTGCTCCAGTCACAGTACCCCTTCTCAAAGTCCTACATAGACATTTTCGTAGAATCCGACCAGTGTCCTCTTCACATCCGTCTCGCCGCCTCCTCATCCCAAAGACTTGGCCGCCTTCTCTGGTATGCGCCGCTCCTCCTCGGCACATCCATCGACGTGTCCTTCCAAGTAACCTCCCCGCTCCTCCTCCTCCTCGAACTTCTCGCTACGGACAACGAATGCTCAATCTTGAGCGTCTGCCGTTCCCACTCCACCCCCTCCTCCTCCTCGTCCTCCTTTCTTCCCCTCGGCCACCACTGCCTTAACCTCAGCCTGATCCTCTTCATCGTATAACTCAACTCATCCACACTCAACGCAATCGCGATGCAAGGTATAGAAATCGCAAGGCCGATGCCGAAAATGTACTGGCTCACGTAGCCTAGGGACATTTCTTGTTGGCCGCTGGTCGCGTTGTGGGGGAAGGAGTCGACATTGATGGCGAAGAAGGCCGCGATGAAGGAGAGTGGGAGGAAGATTACGGTGACGATGGTGAAGACCATGATTGTCTGGCCCTGCCGCTGAGCGCCGAGGGCTTGCTCGCGGGCAAAGCGCGCTTCGAAAGCGTTGGCGTGCTTCTGCTTGAGGTCGAGAAGATCGCGGATCGATTCGTAGATTCGTTTGGCTTGTTCTTCCATGCGTTCTATATCCTTCAGCGGGTTCGTGATCGTCTTCTCCTGCTCCTCGAATGTCCGCGTGACTTTTCGGAGCGCACCGAGGGACCGGTCGTCGTGGTAGAGGGTGGTGATTGCTTTTTGGAGATCTGGGAGGAGATTCTCTTGGTGGCGGAGGACCATTTTGAGGATGTCGAGTTCGTCGCGGATGTCTTTTATCTCGGCTAGGAGGTCTGTTTCAGGGCCGACATCAAGGAGCTTGTCGATGAATTCGGTATCGGGGTCTTCATGGGCTGAGCTGTCCATTTTCTTGGAGGCGTGATGGTGGACTTTCGTTTCGACCTCGAGGTTGCGGAGGATTTTGTTGGGTTTCTTGTGGCTCCGGAGCCAGATTGATGCTTGCTCGGATGCTCGTGAGAATTCTTGGAAGCGTTTGGCTTCGCGGTCCATTGCGACACCGAGGGATGCACCAAACATGTCCAAGAATTGAAAGCCGTCGTCGTTCTTTCTGTGTCTGTCAAAGGTGCCAAAACATCGTCCTGCGATGGTCATTGCGAGCTCGTACACGTTCTGTATAGGATCTCGCATCTTGATCGAGTTGATGTCCTCCACTATACCTTCGAAGACATCCAATGGATCGTTTCGAGGCTGCTTCCATCGTTGTGGAAAGCTCGTGACGATGAGATCACGTCCCACGATCCACATCCACAACTGGTCTACCATGAAGATCTTCGGATCCGGGTCTGGAGAGTTGCGCAAATCTCGCTGAAACCTGAATACCACCTGGTCTTCGTCACGATAGCGGGTGTCGATATTGTGGTAGAAAAACTGGTCCAACGTTCTTCTAACGTGCAGAAATGAGCTTGACTTCGAGAGATGAGCACGTATCAAAATCTCGTCAGCTTCAGCATGCATGCTCAGGTCACGAAGATGATCAGGATGCTCCAAAGCGCGCTGCATCTCTTTTCTACGGCGATGTGTTTCGAAGTGTAGGTAAGGCATGAACATGAAGAGATTACAAGAGTTCGCAGCACGATCAATGGTGGCGTGCGTACCACTCCTGGAAGCTCTACCTGGAGTTGGCCTTTTGGGAGTCCTGTTTGCTTTCGGGCCCAGAGTGCCGGCGTCACCGTTGGCATGAGCATTGTTCCCACCACTTTCAGATGCTGCCGAGACAGTAGAGATTGTTTCCTGACGCTTTGCCTGGGGTTTCGAGGGTTTGCCTCGCTGCTTGCCAGTGCTAGCCTGTGGTACTGTAGTTGATGTTGAAGTCGAGTCTGTTCGAGGACTTTGAGGTCTGGCTGTCTTGGTGACCGGCTTCTGTTCGTTGCTTGATTCTGCGCCTGATATTGCAGGAGGGGAGTTCTGCCGCTGGAGCTGTGGCAAGAGCGACTGGTTTGCACTCTGCTTGTTTGGTGTGGCCTCTGGCGCTCCTGTGGGGGCTGCTGCTTCTCGTACAGCTGTCAAGGCTGACGTACTGGTCTTCCTCGACTGTGGTGCAGGCGTCGAGCTTGCCACCAGAGACTGCTCTTCATCGCCAGCTGTACGACGTACAACTTGGCACATAGGCCTCATGAAACGAGAGTGGTGATGATGACCGCGATGTTGGTGGTTGAAGGATGTCTCCAGAGCTTTGTAACCATCTACGTCGGCGACGTCTTCTTCAATGAAACGCTTCTTGAGCAACGCATCGCACCAGGAAACATTGTTCGCCGGTAAGTGTATCCATCGAAGATTTGTAGCTTTCATCTTCTTGGGCATGGTGGTCCATAGATGTTCCATGCCGCGCCCAGGGTTCTTGGCGTACAGCAGATCATAGATTGTTGGCGGATTCTGCATGACCCTGTTGCCATTGGGGAAGTCGCCGAAGTCTACAATCTTGGCTCTGAACCTTTTGCACGCATCGAGTTCCTCCTCGGACAGCTCATTCAGGTGATTCCATGGAGCTAGCATTTCTGCAATATCTCTGTGGCGGTGCTGAGCAGCCAGTAGCAGCGGAGTATTGCCAAAGCGGTCCCTAGTGGCAGACTTGCAGCTGGATTTCTGGAGGAGGCAAGCGACTGCTTCCTTGTTGCCGGTCTCCGCGGCTACGTGTAATGGAGTCCTGCCGTTCATGAGCTCGCCATTAATCTCGGCTCCAGCCGCCAGTAGCAGCTCGATTAGATATTGTGAGCCCTGCGTGCATGCATTATGTAAGGCAGTCCAGCCTCCATCGGATGTATTGAGAACATCCGCATCATGATCCAGCAAGATCCGGACCAAATGTCCATGGTTTCGGGAAGCGGCAAACTGAATAGGGGTCATTTGTCGATCATTCTTCGCATTGACATTTGCCTTAGGTGCTGCACCATTAGTCCGTGGCGTCAGCAATGCCCGTAGGAGATCTTCCAGATCCGTGACGCAACACCAATGTAGAGGTGTTCGACCATCCTCATCTTGAGCTTCCACATCGACTCCTGCTTGGAGGAGATAATGCACAATTTCCATGTTCCACTTGCGGGCAGGCTTGCTGCCCGGCTTCCTGACCAGACCTTTATCGGCTGTCAGATTGTGTAGAACATTCCTTTGCCTGTGATCTCGAGTTTCGATGTGAGCTCCCCGTGCTACGAGCAGCTTGACCATGCCCAACTGTCCTTTATACGCAGCTGTCATGAGCGCAGTACGGCCTTTCTTATCGCCAGCCTCCAGATTGGCTCCATGATCGATGAGAGCCTCTGCAATCTCTTTGCGACCGAAGTCGGCTGCACGAAGCAGGCTCGCCGGTTTGTTCGCAGAAGCATAATCCGGATTGGCACCGTTCTCAAGCAGATATCGAGCGACAGCCGCGAAGTTCTTGTCGCAAGCTTTGATGAGACCGACTCCCAGGAAGACATCGGTACACTGATTGCGTCCTTGCGCCTCATCAATGACGGCCTTGACCTCCGGCACACTATTTGCCTCGACAGCTCGGACTAACTTCGGTTCCAAGCGGTCAGAATCGCTCTGTACACTCGCAGCCTTTTTGCCCATGATGACTCTGCTGTAGTGTAATAATGGGCGCGTGGGAGCTTCAGCATTATCTATGTTCCGAGATATTATTTCGCCGCGCAGTGTTGGTGGCAGCTGGCTCGGAAAGTGCCATGATCTATGCCTTGCAGGGGTGAGTTCAGTAATGACCACAGCAGTGACAGGTTTTGGGGAAGGTAAGCGGGTCCAGAAAGAACAGTGCCAGATTGATGTCGATGGTGAAAAGTCGTCGAGATCAGCTCATCATCCTTCGGGCAGTCCAGCCCCTTCTCGTGCTACTGTGGCTTGATGCACTTTGAGAGAGCCACTCTCTGGAACATCAGGCTGCATACAATTCGACATGCTAACAAAAAAAAGACGGATGTGAGAGGATACTGAGCTCTCAGGCGCCGCCAAAGTCCACAGATATGGAAGAAAAGAACGAAGATGTTGTGCTGGCGACGGCGAGAGGTTTCGTCGGCATGATCAAGACAGGAATAGCTTGTATTTTAAGCGAGAGCTTGGCTCCATCGCGAAAGTAACGCGCTCAACATCCGTGCACTGGTTGCGCGTGGTGCACAGTCGCACGCCGTGGAGTTGTGCACGAGCAAAGGGTCAGCCTCATGTTCACAGCACTCCTGGCTATGTCTCTTGACCGGGCACTACGTCCGTTAGATGAGATGAGATGAGCACACCGGCAGGACTTCAAAGGGTCAAGAGTCGTTCCGCGTGCGCTATAGCCTGTCGGTGCTATGACGCGCCTGAATCATGGCATACCTGTGTCCTGTGGACATGCCGAATAGATGGCGTTTCAAGCCCTGGGGGCGAACGTCCGTACATGAAACAGAAGGTTGTAGCGATGCTATCGTCCTCCTCGTTCTGCACAACACCACCGCAAAGGCACAATGGCGATTCCACACCTTGTCAGGGTGGCACTTACCTGGCTTGGGACGTCCTTCCTAGTGTACTACGCGACGCGTCTCGCCTTGTTCTTACAGCTTCACTTCTTCCACCAGAGCACGCTTCACCGCTATCGAAAAGCCAAGGGTCGACCAGAAGAGTCAGCATGGGCATTGGTGTCAGTGAGGCCACATCTTCCCTTGCACCTCACTCACTAAATTCGTGATAGCACCGGCTCCACGGACGGTATTGGCAAAGGCTTCGCTGAAGAGCTGTGCGAGCGTGGCTTTAACGTTGTCGTACACGGCCGCAATCAACATAAGCTGGAGTCGGTCAAGACTGACCTGAACAAGCGATGGCCGAACCAGCAAGTCCAGATCTTGAAAATTGACGCGGGCCAAGATGCTTCAGACGCCGACGTCTTCTCTCGCGCCGCAGCCAACCTGAAGGCCTTCGATCTGAAAGTACTGGTCAACAATCTGGGCGGCAACGGCGGCATGGGAGTCTCGTTCATGCCGCTCCACGAACGGACCCCCGGCCAAATCAGTACAGTCATGGACATCAACGCACGCTTCCCGACCGAGATCACACGAGCGCTACTGCCCCAATTACGCGAAAATGGCCCAGCCCTGATCGTGAATGTCGGAAGCACGACCAGCGATTTTGGTCTGCCCTATCTCTCCATCTACTCAGGCTGCAAGTCGTATAACAAAGGCTGGTCGCGTTGCTTGACAGCAGAAATGAAAGCGGAAAAGGCCGATATCGAAGTCTTCTGCCTGCTCGTCTCAGCTGTTGCCACAAACTATGTACCTCGAGCGGCTTCACTATTCGCACCTACGGCACGACAGATGGCCCGCTACAGCTTGAACAAGGTGGGCTGTGGCAAGAGCGTAGTCTTCGGCTACTGGGCGCATGCCGTGCAAGCTGCTTTCTTCTGGGCCCTGCCAGAGTGGCTAGCCGAGAAGATGATCATCGACGTCGGCATCAAGGAGAAGAAGGAGGATGAAGAGCGTTCTAAGAAGAGGTAGAAAGAAGTATTATGTGCTGCAAACTTACTCCTAGCCTTCAGGTTCATCGATCATTACTTTCAGCAGCGTGAACACTGCATCTTTCCTTCCACCTTTCACAGGTCCATCGCGAAGCATGGAATACTGCGGCTCTTCGGGGTTCGATAAGTCCTGCAGAATGATCCTGCGAAAGCAATACGGTGGCCAGGTTACCAGATTTGCAATGGCTTCTCTGGCTTTTGCCGCAGTCCGGAAGCCCTCCCAGCTCTGCTCGGTCGGCCTTGTCAATCCATTATCGTAGTGCGAGGCTTCGATTCTAAGCGATGTGATCCGGCGCTCGTCCTGCAGACTGTCTGATTCTTTCTGTACAATTGTCACGCTGTTAGCACCTTCCTCCTCCGATGGTGATTTTGCCATGTCGTTCGAATGGCTTGTTGACATCTTTACAGCACTTTTGAGTTACTGGAAGGAAGTCCGTTACAATAAGAAAGAACCACCAACAACTAGTGCATAAGAACTTATGCGTGTGGGAATGTGTCGTTCTGCTCGCGCAGTGTCACTGACGAGGTCTTAGATCTTGTCTCAAGCAGCATTGAGCGACATTCACCATTGTGGTCCACTAAAACCTTCGCAGTCTTCACCACTGGGAGCTGGACCCAATGCTAGCAAATGTGTCCTAACGCGACAGCCTGTGCCGCGAGACCAGTCCGGCTATACTAACTACTGAGTCTCCGGAACCAGCTTGTCGAAGCCGGGCTCAGAAAGCTGCAGAGATCAGACTCGTAACTGTAGAGTTGACGAACATGGCGTGCAGTCTATGCCACGGAGACCTCATCTTCAGGTCGAGGTCTCGGATCTCAGCAGCATACTTTGAATGAGCTGGTCCATCCAAACAAGAGGTGTCTCTTGGTTTTCCATAGTAAGCAAATCCTATGATGTCCGTGATGTTGCTGTAGCTAGCAAACAAGAGGAGCGGCGGCCTCTACTTTTCATAGAGTGGCTGCCGGATATGGCTGAGGCGAGGACGACGAAGAAATTTCCTATATGGCATATTACAGACGGCATCGAGCAGGTTAGAAGCCCACCGTACAGGAGCTGAAAGTCTTGTTCCAAGGTCCATCGGCCGGAAGCGGAGGCATGAACTTCACCACTATCGCTGCGCCCCCAGTCAATGCGACTGTGGTGCCGGCATTCGCTGTGGGCAATGATTCAGCCCTAATCGTTTCTGGAGGCAGTATTGTTGATGATGAGGAACAGGAGGAACAGGAGGATGAGGATGAGGAGAGGGGCAAAACGAAGATGAACGGCAATTCGAGAGACCCACAGAGAGCTTGCTCTTGAGGAGCTCAAAGTATCGACTACAGGGAAAAAAAGTCCGCTGTTGACGACAGCATGCCATCTCCAGAGGATGTATCTTGGCAGCGCAAAGCGATATCACTCAACTCCTAGGAGCACGAAATCATCTTCCAGCACAGCAGCCAGCAGATGCTGCTGCTGGCTACACTTCTCGGACACTCACCGACAACCCCACCAGTCGAGAATGCATCGCCACTTACATCAGACGATTAAGTCGAGCCTCCAGGTATGGAGTCCCTAGCAACCGATTCACTGGCAGACATCAGGCTTGGAAATCTCACTGAGAGCGTCAGAACTGACCCACACCACAATCTTACTCAACGTGTGCAGGTTTCCGACCACGCGGTTGGTAGAAAACCAGCTTATGACAGCATTTATGATGAGCAGCGGAAAGCGTGGTGTCCGAATTCAGATGGAGAGGTGTTGTAGATTGGTATTTGACGAGTACAAGCTTCCAGATTGAAACAATAGGGTAGATTAGTAACCCTTATGAATTGCACATAGTGTGAGACTATCTAGCTACAGAAACAGTATAATATAGAGTGTGTGTGCTAAGTCCTAACTAACATGGTTATTAGTTACCTAATTTATAACACTCCCCCTTTAGACTAACTGCTATAGAGGTAGCCTAATTAACTTAATATTACTATGTTACTATACTAGCCTCGAA
>LIHB01000055.1:0-186498 GCA_001297265.1 Mycosphaerella arachidis
ACAGGCATACAGGCATACAGGCATACAGGCATACAGGCATACAGGCATACAGGCATACAGGCATACAGGCATACAGGCATACAGGCATACAGGCAAAAAGGCAAACCCCCGGATTCGAGAGAACCCATGTCAACCAGGCTACGAGGAAACCTGGTTTCATCGTGCTTGGCTCGCGAAGTCGCGAGTATTTGGCGAATGTGGGCCTGACAGCATGCACCGTCATTTGCATGGGAGGTCCGCGATATGTTGTACACATTCCGGGTCATGCAGCACATTGCTCATATCTCTTCACCTATAAGCATTTATGAGCGGCACAGCGCAACACCAGTACAGCCAGCAGCAAGGAGTCCCTGCCGGCCGCGGAGAGACCAGCGGATCGGCGCCGCCGTGCCCGCCCACTCCGTCATACAATCAACTGTCACATGCAAGCCAAGCTATTAAGCAAAATGCTGCGCAGCACACGACGTCGCCTGGCGAGCTGTCTCTATCAGATGTCGGCGATTCCGAAGGTATCTCGATAGAGGACGAAAACGATTTTGTAGTGATTGCGGCCATACCGCGGGTGCAGGATGCGGTGCGAAGCTTCCGTGTCTCCTCGATACGTACCACTACAGATGAGCGCGTGAGCGTCAACCCAGTGCACGAAGCGGCCGAAACACTTCGAGCCCCTACTACTATCACTACTCCTGCGAGCGCGTCGAACACGACCCCTTCTTCAACCGACATCACCTTTCGATCACTGGATGAGCAGCGCATACTGCGCAACATCGCAAACATGGATGGAGCGATACCCGAAAACGATGGCATGTCAGATCTGCGGCAGAAGCTACAAGAGATTAAGATGCTCGCAGTATCAACGGAAGAGAAGGCGCATAGGATGCATTCCCTCATGACACAAGACTATATGAAGGTGCGTATACTGTGGAAGGTCCTCAGACACCGAACAGTAGCTCTGATCCCCGTGGAGTGTTCGAGAGGCCTGCATTGCAGGACGCGCCTCGCTAACACCTGTTTCTTTGGCAGCACAAGAGCGATCTGGCACCGTCACCACTACAGAGCCATATCTCTGGTAACGATATAGACATCGATGCATCTGTGCTAGGTGCTGCGGCTTTACCCATCGACCCGAAGAATCCCTACAACCTCAAACATGGCGACCTGGAGCCTGTTTTCAGTCCTCTACCAAAGGCGCCAAAAGACGTGGAAGGAGAACTCGATGAGGCCATCGATGATGAGCTCCCAGATCTTGGATGCATGCACTACAAGCGGAATGTGAAGGTACAGTGTTTCGACTGTCAGCGATGGTTTCCATGTCGTCATTGCCATGACAATGCCAGGGACCTACCCTTCGCACACCAGCTCAATCGGAAAAAGACGCAGAACATGCTTTGCATGCTATGCCAGACACCACAGCCCGCAGCGGAGATCTGCATGAATTGCGAGGAGTATACTGCATGGTACTACTGCTCGAAATGCAAGCTCTGGGACAACGACAGCAATAAGCGGATCTATCATTGCGATGACTGTGGGATCTGTCGGGTTGGTGAGGGTCTGGGCAAGGACTACGTTCATTGCAAGAGGTGTAATGTGTGCATCTCGATTTCGACTTCGGCGGCGCATCCTTGCATTGAAAGAGCTACGGAAGGGAATTGTCCCCTGTGTCTGGTGCCGTTGTTTGAGTCAAGGACGGCAGTGGTCAGTCTGCCTTGTGGACATTACATGCATGGAGACTGCTATAAGGATCTCATGGCTGTCACGTACAAGTGTCCGGTCTGCAGCAAGAGCGCTGTGAATATGGAGCTGCAGTGGAGGAAGTTGGATGATGAGATTGAGGCGCAGCCTATGCCAGTGGAAGATGAGGATATCGATGGTATATTGCCGCATATTGAGGCTCCGCCGGACGGTGAAGAGACGGAAGTTGCACAAGAGCAGACAAGCACAACAGACATACATGCGCGCAGACCTAGAGAGGTGTGGGTAGGGTGCAACGATTGCGGCGCAAGGTCATGGACACCCTTCCACTGGCTTGGCTTGAAATGCCAAAGATGCGACAGCTACAACACGAACCAAATGGCACCCACCGCCGTTCACGAAACCGAAGCAGAACGCATCATGCGACAACAGCATCAAATCCACCACCACGACTTTACCGGCGACGCCGTCCTACGCGACGCAGGCATCGGCATCGAAACTCCAGAAGAATTCGCCGACAGCGCCCTCGAAGCTCCAAACTCCCTCCAAGTTCCTCAATCGCCCTCTCAACAACCTCAACTTTCCAGCTCGCCACAATCCCCACGCCTCTCCAGCGGTGCACAATCTCCAGGCCGCTACTTCGTCCACAATGAAGAGCTACGCCGGCCCAGCTTTACGACAGCTTCCCGCTTCTCAACACCCAGCATGCCGAACCTTCCCACCCTTTCGAACCTCCCGGATATGCCTCGAATGCCCCGGATGCCGAACCTTCCTGACATACCGAATTGGCCAAATCTTCGACAGAACCTGCCCAACATGCCGAACGTGGAGCTTCCGCGCTTTTCCCCGTATGAGATGATTGATGCGGTTAGTCGAAGTCTTTCGCCGATGAGGTACTATCTAAGAGGCCTTGATGCGAGAGACGAAGAAGACCTTCCGAATCTCGCGGCGTGCCGTCCTTCGAGTGTGAGGAGCAACCCGGATCAGAGGATGGGGGTAAGATTGAGGACGCAGAGCTCGGGCAGTGAAGGAGTAGAGAGCGCAGACTTGTGGGACAGTGATGGTGGGGATAGGCTGGATGAGGCAGTGGAGGATGAAAGTAGTGAGGATCAGGAGTGGGAGGAGGAAGACGAGGGGGAGGAAGAAGAAGAAGAAGAAGAAGAAGAAGAAGAAGAAGAAGAAGAAGAAGAAGAAGAAGAAGAAGAAGAAGAAGAAGAAGAGGCGGAGGGCGAGGGCGAGGTCGAAACGACGAAGGAGAAAGGGAGGAGCAAGTTGAGGGAAGAGTTGGAGTTGTTTGGACATAGGTGATAGGATATCTGAGGAGCACCTGAGGAGTTCTCTCTGTTACAGGCCATGCTTCCATCATTGGCCAAACCTTGCCAATTCCAGCGCATATTGCCCTCAAACTTGAGTGCGTCATGTGATTACGCAAGGCACGTTTCGACATGCGCGGCATCCCCTGTTCGACCCTTGAGGATTGGGCAGCGCAGATAACATTTTGCGGGAGTCAAGGGCTGCTATCGTACTTGGAGAGCTCCGCAGCTAACTCTTGACTCTGCAGCTCGCGCCATCCTAAATGAGCTGTCTGGCCATACCAGCTCGATCTCCACACCACCATTACTTCGCCTTCAGCTTGAAGTTCGACTCAGCTCGCTGCCAGTCATAGAGCTCTCCTAGCGTGGTTTTCGGTGCCATGCCCTGACTCTTCCACCGCACGTTGCCTATTCTCCGCCTGCGGTCGGCATATGTGAAGCGTGATCTCCCGTCCCGTCGAGGAGGAGACTCGGGTGTTGCGTAACAGGTGTTGACCGCCTTTCTTCGCGAAGATTGATTGATGATTGGGGCTGTAGATTTCGCGGCGGGAGCCGGTCTCTACGAAGATCAAAGCAAGGGGCGTCTCGTCTTAAGTGAATCGTGGGTTTGGCATGACGAAGGTGAAGCCTACGCCTTTGGACGTTTGCGGCGAAGCCAATTCTGACCTTGAAGGGAACATTCGGTTCGAGGGCGTCGTCGAGCCAGGAGCAAATGTGGCCGACTTTGATAGAGCGCTTGGTGATGTCGTGAAAAGTGCTCTCTACGTGGTGGGCCTCCAGGAGCCCGTCCAGTGGAAGGGATGTGAGGATTTTCTCAAGGAGCTCGTATGTATTGAGCACTTTCGCGGCTGCTGAGCTGCTTGATGTGTCTACAGATTATGAGCCACTGCAACGCAAGAAGAAGATACTGGCCTGTGCTTGGTGGACGGCACATCGACAGCGCGTTATATCGCGTTCGAGGTCTGGTCCTGCGTATCTGCATCTGGCTGCTTGCTGCTTTGCATGGTCGCTTCGAGGTTTTGTGAGAGACGTCTGCGGTCTGTGTGCGGTGTTGATGGATGGTGGATGTTACTGAGGGACTTGTGTAAGTTGGATGACGCTTCCGGCAACGGAGAGATGGTGCCGTGACGTGAGGTCCCTGGTGCTTTGGCTGGCGGCAAAAGATCGGCGGGATCACATGCTGAAGCAGACGTCAACGGCTCTGCAGCTCGCTGCGTCTAGCAACATCAGGAACTTCGACTTTCCAATCAATAAGAATGTCCAAACTTCCACCAAGCACCAACATCTCACCACCTCAGCCTAGCCACGCATCATCTTGTGGAGGGATCATGGCGGCGCCCGCTGCAGGACCAACTCTGAGTGTCAGGTAGCTCCAGACAAACTCTTCTGATCCTGCCCCAGCGTCGCTAATTACAGCTACAGTGCACTGTACCACCCCGACATGTTTACCATCAACGTTGGACGGGATCAATGTGCCTTCCGTGTTCATCGACCACTTTGATCCGGCCTGTCAGCATGCTTCCACAAAGCGTTCGGCGCAGAATTTGCTGAAGACAAGGACACCGTTTGCATCACTCTTGAACACACAGAAGAATGGGTCTTGAAGTGCTTTGTAGCATGGCTCTACACTCGAAAACTCGTTCACGGACAGATACCAGGAAATTGCACTAGTCGTCGCTCCCTTGAGGACCTGCCCATTGGTGACACAGAGGACCTCAGTGAGACCGTGGCTGGGGTGAAGTAGCGGAGAGACTGCCCCCGAGGAATATGAGGCGATCAGTCCCAGTAACAGCTACTTCGCGTCCAGCGACTCAGATGAGGCGTCTCTTGACAAGCCTACAGTCCGAAAGAAACCGAGGCAGGCGCGCTGGAATGTAGGAAGCATAGATGCGGAGTACGAAGACGGAGTCGGTGCGGAAGATGCGGACGGACAAGAGCTCTTCGGCGACCACTATGAGCAGCCGGGTCATTGGCCTTGGCGTGCTCTTGTGAATCTCTACATATTTGCCGACCGATACGACGCGAAGCTTTTTCGCAACTGCATCGTGGAAGTCATGCAGATCAAGGTTATGTCCCCTGACAAAGTCGAGAACAGCGCGCTGACTCCGCAAGCCATGAGAAGCGCCTTTAGTGATCTCCCGTCAACCTCGCTGCTGTGTAGTTTCCTGCAGGAGTACCTTCTCTGAAGTCTACCCGATGACCAGAAGGCTTCGGCCACCACATTTGCAATACTTCCATCCGACCTTCTGGCAGACCTAGCGGCGGGACACAAGCGCAACTGGCAAGTTGCAGAGAATGTCCCGAGTGCGAGGTCGGGGACATCTGTACCAAAACATCATATCCTGATGTCAAGGATACTGGTGCTGAATACTGGGCTTGGCAATGCACATCCCATGAGCACGAGGGTGTAAGTGAGTGCCGCTCCCGTTGGGCGAGTCTCTAGGAAGAGTATAACATGTGGTGTTAGCCACATACGCAGAAATACGTGAGAGCGGCCGACTCCAAGACTGCACTTCGCAGTGCACATCACGTAACGTACCCCTTCTCGTCGCGAGAAATAGTGCGCTCGAGAGAGTGGCACACAGAGAGTCTCCTGATCTAATCATTGGACGCAGAGAGCTTGTTGTTAAAGTGGAGCGTCAGTTGCGTTGCTGAGGCTTTGCCCCCTGTTGACCAAAAGCCGCACGCCACAGTAGGTGGGCTCGCTCGTGCCTCGCCATTTGAATTCATATACGATCTTCTGAACTCAGCGACGATTGTAACCGTTCTGAACCTTCCTCGCTCAGATTTGGGTATGGAGCCGACAATGGGTTGAATGAAGATCCAGACACAGAGCTACTGTATTTGAGGAGTTTCGCTCGTTGGCTCCTCCAGATCCTCCATCTGTACGTTTCCCTGTTCTGCACCATCTGGCTCCGTCCTCGATACCATCTCGTCACGCGGCCCGTGGATATGGCCTTTCCGCGCCTTTCGGGGTGAACCTACAAATATCCTCCAGCGGAGCCGTTGCCAGTGGCAGAAGGACGTGGGGCTGCTGCCGCTCTATACTCCTTAGCAGTTTGAATCCTCATCGCTGCGACTTACCATGTGACTCCTAGCCCAAAGTACAACGATCTTATTTCCGTAGACAGTGGGATCGCCAGAGGTAAGTAGAGAATTCGCTCGCTCTTCTTGCCTAGTTTTGGCAGGCTATAGCTTTTGGCGTCGATTGGTTTCAATTCTAAACCACCTGTTGTTCCTATGGCTGTCATACATTTGTTGATGACAGAGGGAAGAAGAGCCTTGCTGTCCTTCAGATATCCTTGCTCTAATCCATGGTGATGGCGCCAGCATTCTCTCTGTCGATCTTGATGGTTGAGCTTTGTTTTTATTGGGATTGATGTGGCATTATCAGATTGTCTTATACAACTCAGAACAAGACCAAAGCTACGCCAAATCATTCGAAATCCAACTTGATCCTCTCCCCATCTCCATCAGGTTTCCCAAAAATAACGTCCGCCCTCCTCCGGCTCAAGTCCATAACTATATTGAACAACGTCCCGCTACTGTCCTTCGCTTCTGCAGCACGACAAATTGCACCGGGTGGATTTTTCTTGTCCTTGAATACTTCCAGCAGACCTTCATAACTCGGCTCGCCCTCGACGCCGTTGCAGAGCTGCTCAACTCTGCTGACCCTGAAACTCGAGTCTTTGAGCCACTTCTCGTCATGCACGCCTTTGTGCTCTGCGAGATAGTGGTTTGTGTGGAAGACTTGCTGCTTGTCGTTCATCTTAATCTTCTGAACATCAATGCTCGACCATTCTAGACCGATCCCGCCAGAAGCATCGGCAACCAGCATGTGACACGGTGACGCGATGCCATACGACTCGAGCCTCCGTACGGCTTCATCGCGAGACGTGCTCTCAAGGACCATGCGCAGACCAAGGTGGCAAGGTAACCGGGTCGGGTCCATTCCCTTTGCCTTGATGGCATTGAGACATACGCCGACACCAGCAGAGTTCAACCCGATCTTACCGATCAGGCCTGCTTCCGTCATCATCTTGATCGCCGGCTTGCCCTTCTGCTCAATCGAAAGCTGTATGATGTTCTCCTGCTGGCGCGGATTCCAGTCCCAGTTCTGAGCCAGCCAACTGGTAGTGGTTCCCCTCCAAGAAAGAGCTGTACAACCATCGCTGAAAGCACCGAAGGCGATCTCTGTACGGACGTTAATGGCCAGGATGGATGATAGCGGAACTTGTGCACCCTCTGCGATGCCGTGCAGCTCTTCGAGGTAGGCTGGCCAGTTCTTGTCGATCGATGGCTCGAATTGCAACGCAAGATCTTGGACCTTCGGCCAGTCCATCTTGCAGCTATCCTGGAACATCCAGCTATAGAATGCGATTGTGCGTAAAATTGGCTCTCTTGCTTGTTGCCCATGTTTGAGGCCAATCTGGAGCCGGCATCAGCCATTCCTTTAAGTGTACTGGACGGCGAGAGTTCGTACCTCATGTGGTGTTCCGCTGCAGTCAATCTTCAACATGCTCTGTGCTTCTGGAGCGCTACCCATCTTTCCAGAATCAACGTCGTTGTTGGAAGCGATCTGTGTTGCAGTAAATCAGATGTATTGTATGTCAACAGTACCACATTTGAGACATGTATGCCCTATCTAGGTATCAGTGATACGCGCTGCTGTTGAACGAGGACCTAGCCATCGAGGCGGGGCGGGCAAGCAGCAGGCCGATGGTGGCGCGGGGGCGAAGTTTGCAGCTTGAGTAGTCATCACGACATACAAGCTCGCCATGTTGTAGATCTGATTCCTGCCAAGTTGCCAGATGACAATGGTAGCAATTGACGGGAATGCTTATCAACGAAGGGTCTTGTTCATTTTGACGCACGAACGAAGGAGATTGTGGAAGGAAAGGAAAAGGTCCACTTTCTCCCTGTTTCCGAAGTTCGGCCGAAAACGACATTCACATCATCTGCCATTCAATATACGAAGAGGCACCTTCAGAGAGGAAGACCACCGGACTTGTTGCCCGTCCATGCCCTCTAGCTCACGCTGAGAGTGGCTACCACGCCATCCGACCTCCTCTGTTTGCTCATGCATCACTATCATACTCCGAGTCATCTTCCATCCCCTTCTCCTGCTCGTCCTCAATCACGCGCCTCTGACCGCCCGCGGCCTGCTGCACAACTTCGTCTTCTTGAAATTCGTGCTCCATTGTCTCATCTGGCCCGTCCTGATAAGCGGTTGTAGGGTCAATCTTCTCGACTCCTCTCGCCTCACGAGCGGCCAGCTCCAATGCATACGCCTTGACTGGAAACTTCCTGAAAGCGGACGACTTCCCCTCTTGAACCTCTGCTGGTGTGTTGAAGCCCGTCCTCGAGCGGCCACTAGGTAGCTGGTGGCGCGAGGACATCTGGCAGGACATGTCTGGTAGGTCCCTGTTGGTGACGGGAGGTCGAGCTGACGTGGACGATGTTGCTGGATTGATCTGCGCAGCGGTAGGTTCTGGTGGAGATTTGCGCTTGGCTCGCGACGCAGTATAACTTCTGCCGAATCTGGCTGCGTTGGTGGCTTTCGCCCTCTCAGTGCTTGAGGGCTCGGAGTGATCTCGGTCACTCGCAGCAGCGGCTCGGAAGTGGTCGCTGCCACGGGATGGTGTCGTCTTCGCCATGACTGCGCAAGCAAATGTCGTTATTCTAATTTGGTGTTCGAGAGTGTTGCAAGTCATGAGCAATACAAATCTGTTGATCTGTCTGTCATGAGAAGGGGAATTCTTGTGAGGCGCATGCTTGAGAAGCTCTACATCGATCAAGTGAATGGCCTAGCTGGTTCCGTGCATGCGACCAAGTCGCACTATCAGATCAGCGTAATAAGCTTCCAAGTGAACATAAGAAGTCAAGGCGATGGAGCGACGTTGGGCAAGCATATAAGACGTCACGAAGAGACACAAACAAACGGAGAAGTAGCTTCTTGTTCCTTGGAATGTCAGACCAGCTGGCTAATCCTCAATGCCTTCTTCCCTGAGATTCTTCAGCTCCCACCAATCGAAAGCCTCTCTGGTTCCGAGGTGTTACATGTTCGACTGCGTTGGCCTACAAGGACTACCATAAAGCAGTTGGCAGTGTAAATGTAGGTACGCCATGCCACTGTGCTGCTCCACTGACGGATGGAAACTCGCTCACGTAGAGAGCGATCGCATCTTGATCAGACGCCGGGGTTGGCGGCGGTGCTGGGTCACTTGCTTTGGTCGTGCGATGTTGTCGTTGATCTTCCGGGTCAACAGTCATGAGCTTCTGGTGTTGTTCCTCCGTCTGTTCGTACATCCAGCGTAGGTTTTGCTGCTTGAACACCATCAATTCCGCCAGTGAGCAGCTGCGACTTGACGGAACATGGTCCATTTTCTTGTCAGACCTTGGACCGGCTTCCATCGTCTTTCGATAGTGCCAAGCTCGCTTGTTGTGTTCGATATCGGCTTGAAACGGATCGGTGTTTGTCGATTGAGGGTTTCGATTGACGTGTCTGACAGAGTATAGGTTCTGCTTGTGGTGTCCGCCTGCCATATGGGTCTCTTTCAGCTGCGATTCGCGCTGGGACTCGCGCTTCAGTCGCTGCATTGTTCGTCGCATATCTGAACTGACGCCGTGTGAAGGTGGTGTAAGCGGTCAGAAAGGAGAATGTTGCTACGAGAACCACATCTTGCAGGAAATGGCAGGTAAATGGATTTCAGATGGTGGGACCAGCCTGCAGAAGATAATCAGCGACGCATGCCGAAAAATACTTATATCTCGTCTGCGATTTCATGGCTTGAAAGTCGCTTCATGAACAGACTGTCTCTAGGCTCTCCAATCGCCTCCCCGGACACAGAACGCTAGGGTCTCACACAAATGGCACCAAGCCAGAGTCTGTAGGACATGTTAGCCAATCTCTGGCAGAACTGCCACTCATAACACTCACCAACATGTACCGCCTGTCCAGTCATACTAGTATTTCTCGCAATATCCACAAACATCTGCGCACAATCGCCCAACTCCGTCTCCTTCTTCAACGCCGCTGCATTCCTCAAACCATTGATCCTGTCCTCTCCATAAAGATTCCCCCAATCCGTCAACAACAATCCCGGAAGCACTGCATTGACCCTAACTTTCGGTCCTTGCGTATGTGCGAGACACTTCATGAGATGGATCTGCGCCGCTTTGGTAACACTGTACGCCATACTGCTCCCACTCAGAGACTTGCCTGCGACACTACTCGTCAGAATGAAAATGCCACCATCAGGATTGGCGTTGAAAGTGGGCAAGGCCTCTTTGAGCAAGGCGTGGTTTCCTTTAACGTTTGTGTTCCAGCACTTGTCCCACTCATCGTAAGACAAGGCGTCGAGATCTTTGAAGTCGGAGAATCTGGTGAAACCGGCGTTGCCGATGATGATGTCGAGACCGCCGAAGGCGTCGATTGTTGTCTTTATGCAGTTCTGGATATCGGAGACTACGCCGCCGTCACCTTTGATGACTACGGTGTTGACGTTGTAGGTTGATTCGAGTTCTTTTGACAGGTATTGGGCTGGTTGCTCGTTGTTGGCATAATTGATCGCTATGTTGCAGTGTTCTGCTGCAAACTTGCGGGCGATGTCTGCTCCAAGACCTCTGTTTCCTTGTTAGCGAGTCGTTCTCTCGTGGCAAGGGCTAGTAGGATATGAGCTGCGAAGACGCGTGCTGCTGACCTTGAGCCTCCGGTGATGAGGACATTGCGTCCTTCGAGTGCATAAGGCATTGTAAAGGCAGATGTGTGTGTGGACCTGGAATCCGTTCGGTGTCAAGGTACTATGTAGTCAGTCACTAAGGATGTAGAGGTGAGGTCAGTGTGCCAATGGCCTTATTGCCGGTACTGGAGGTACCCCGCCGAAGCTTCCGGCCGAGGAAGGAGCAGCGTGGCAGCTGCATCGGAAACTCATAGGGAATAGTGAGTAGATGTAAGCAGAACATGAACCAATATCAGTCAGTATTAATGAGGTTGTTAGCTAAGAAAGGAGGCCACAATGGCGTGTACGCTCGCTTCGTCAGTCGCAAACTACGAGAAGTCGAAGTCAATGTCGCTCATCTGTATCTCACCGCCCATGTCCAGGCCAGCAAAGATGTCTTCCTCCTGATTCTGCAAGTCCATTTGTTGATTGTTGTTGTTTGTGTTCGACTGACCAATGCCGAAGTCCAGGTCCTCAAGACTGTCAACGTTGCCCATGATATTTGCTGAAGCTTGTCCGCTCTGCATACTACCTCCAAGGTCATTGTTCGGAGCTGTCATGTTGGCGATCTCCTGATCAGTCGGGTTGGCGGAGATGTCAATATTGGACATTATTTGATCCTGATCGATGTTTCCAGTGTTCGTGACAGTATTGTCGGCAGCTATGTCAAGGCCAAGTTCTTGCATAATTTGATCTGCTGCGTTCTGATCCTGAATTGGTATAGCCTGAGTCATGCTGGGCGCTTGGTTCACTCGAAGCTGTTGGCTCACTCGTCGATTCAATATGACAAGAATTTCGGCATGCTGGCGCTTCCGATCCAAAAGTACCTCTGGCCTGTCCGAGATCAGACGGATGCTCTGCCGCAGATTCGCAGTCAGACCTGTGGTGTGCGTTTCATGCTGTGCTCGCATCGGGAAAGGAACAGGTGCGCAGGCAAGGGACACGCACACGTCAAGCGCGATTGAGATATTCACACTCTTTTCGACCTCCTCAACCATTGCATCTAGCAAAGCATGCCCTTCCAGAACTTGGCAAGCAACGGCGAACTCCTTGAACGTGTATCGCGGGGGCGGGTTGGGAGGACTTGATGAGGTAGCGGCCCAAGTGGTCAAATCTCGAATGCCGCGCTGAACGTGACTGGCGAGACCATCCTCTGTCTGCAGCCATTCATCTAGTTCACCTTTTCGGCAACTCAACGTCCTTTGTTGATTGAGGTATGGTTCGATGATTTTAATTAGCTCGGTAGCTTTCTTCTTGTCTTGCTGGGACTTCAGTAACTCCTGCAGCGACTCATAGAGCGGTGTCGCAACCATTGCCAGGATTGTTCTGTGCATCGCTTGTGTCTCGTGCGAAGAGCTCGATGGTTTGAGAAGTTTATCTAGTATTTCCAGCAGTATTTCTGCGTCGTTGTGGTCTTCCCACGAGTGTGAAGTCAGCCATCCCAAGCCCATGACAAGAGAAGGCAGCAGAAATGGCTCAAGCAGCAATTCAAGTCCGCCTTTGAGGGTTTGCATCTTGAGCGCACAAGATCGACATGCTAGGACACTTTGCTCAAAGATCGTGGGTACCAAATGGTAGAAATCTTGTGGCGGGCATTGCCGCATCACCTCGTCTCCTATGCCGCTGGTCTCGCCATGCTCATCCACTGCATATAGACCCTCGGCAATCCATTTCGTCATTTGCGTGCTTTGTTGCGTGGTCAATTCGGACGCCGGTAGTGACATGGACATATTGTCAAGTAGTCGAGAAACGAATGTGTCTTCGATTGGTCCTATGTCAGACCAGTGAAGCTCGTAGCGGCGGACCACGGCAAGCGTAAGGAGCAGTATGGATGCGAATTCCTCGTATTGGGGCGTAAACTCAGATTGGTCTTGGTCATGGGTCCAGCCGTTGAGAATATTGCAGAGTGGGAATAGAAGCATGCTGGGCTGAGCATATTGCATGATGATGTCCATCCGTGAGATCTGCTTGACCAGAGCATTGCAGACGGTCTTGAGCGACATGGTGTCTTTGTTGATGCATAGACTGTGAACAGTCTCAACGACGCAGCCCGAGATTGCCCCAGCGTTTCCTTGTAGGCCGTCGAGATCTTCCACAAGGCTTTCGAGCCGACTCACGTTGTTTGCACATTGTGAGATCAAGGAGTCTTTATTCAGCTTCTGCACTCTGGGTAAAGCGACGCTCGACTGTAGTATTGCAGCAACGGCGCCTTCACCTATCAGGCCATGCAGATGGCATGCTTGAAGGAATTCTAGTCGGGCAGACGTCAATTGCTCTCGTGCCTCAGTGGCTCCGTTGGTGATCGGTGGTAAAGGGTCCATAGATATCATCCCGCCAGGCATAAGAGCCATCTGGATGCAGGATTCTGCTGATATGCCCGATAGAGTAGCGATGAGGATGGGAACCTTGTTGATCAGGAACGATCTGATGACTTTGATATTCTGTCGTGGTTCTTTTCGAAGCATTGCATTCGTCAAGACATCAAAGGTAGATACCAGTAGATCAGATACGAGTGACTGATTATCGCCAGAATATCGATTGAATAAATGGCTTTGTATCGTTGCATCATCCGTAAGTGGTCGTGCCACGAGGGCAGCGTTTAGCCAGACGAAGAGACCAGCTCGCGAGTGTACTGCAGGTACTTCGCCAACCGAGCTCAATATTGCTTCCTTGGAGAAGATTGGCCGTCCATTATCGTCCAGTGCGATGTACGGTGACAGCCCGGTGATCTGTTGCAGCTTGCCGGCGTACTGCGAGTTGATGTTTTGGAGCACTTGCATATCGTAGCTTTCCATTTCAGTCACGATATTTGCTCTGCTTGCTTTCCACCACTTCTGTTGCGTGACTGCGCGGATGGACTGGTTACCGAGAATGGAAAGTGCAAGAGCTCCAAGGGCTTCACACATGCCGAAGGACTGCACATCATTGGCATGTTCTGCGTCACCTGCGATCTGTTTTTCCAGTTCGTGATGACTGACTGCTTTCAGCCAGCGGACAACGCTGTGAATCAAGCGGTATAGTTCAAGGGCAGGTTTTGGGAGGTCTGTCGTTGAGTGCAGCTGTGTAAGCAAGACGAAGATTCTTTCTTCGCATGACGGAAGACCTGGGAGTCGCTTCAGATCAGGCTTGTGGCTTGTCTCGGGTCCGTATCTGGAATTCCGTAGCAGGGCCAGTAGCAGATCGCTTGTCGAAATGTATCTCTCCTTGAGCAAAAGCTTGGCGTAGCTGAAGAGCAGCGGATCGTCGTGGCCACCCTTTGCAGCACGGAAGCTGATCAATGCCTCAGCAATATGTTCGGGCTTGTTAGGATCGCGAGCATAGAGCGCTTTCAATGGAGCTCTTAGTCGATCTGCACGAAGCCGCCGAAGAAAGGAGTTCTTGAATGCTTTGCGCCAGGCGTCCCGCGCCGGTGGTGCATCTATTGCCGGCATCGTCGCGTTCTATCGTGTTTGGTGAATATGTTGTAGAATGAGAATCTGCGACCCGAATATCTGCTTTCTCATGTCACGCGTGACGAGCATCGCTTGCTGTATTGTTGACGATTGCTATTGTCGAGGGAAAGAGAGAGGTTGGTGCATGCTCCACACTTTGGCTGGTCCAGGACCTTCCGGCATCGACGTCGCTTGACTTTCACGGCTTGGTACCCAAGCTAAATTTCATGCTGTTGGAACGCCAGCATACGCAGTATCTTGCTTGCTTGATCAGCCTATGTAGTAGCGATCGTTTCAGAATACTGAGAGATGTTTATGACCTCCGAGGACCGCAATGCCAAGACTCAATCACCTTCCCGTGGGGAGATTCAAAGTCAACCCAAAGATTCTCGAAGGAACCTTGGAAAGGTACTTCGCAGTCTCGATGAGCTTTATATAAGAGTAGTAAGCACGTTACTTCAACAAACCACCATCAAACGTCCAGCGTTCAATTTGGTCCAACAATATAAATGATCCCCGATGGTCTAGTGGCTATGATTTCGTAAGTAGTTCCTGAAGCGTATCTCTACTGTCCACGTACTTACAATGCATCAGCGCTTGTCAATCCACACGATTCACAAGTTCGCGGGAGACCAGGGTTCGATTCCCTGTCGAGGAGCATCGTCTTTTTGCTCTACGGCATTTCTTTCTATAGCATTGTAAGAAGCAGCCGTTGCTATGGGCTGAGCTGCATTTTTGTCCTAACCGGGTAATGTATGTCGATGAAGACGAACATCCTCTCTCCCAGACGGCCCGGTTTTCTCGTGCGAAAAGGACACCTTTCGAGTTGGATAGCGCAAAGTGCGAATCGGATGGGCCCTTTTGACTTTCAGCTGCGTGACAAGCTTGTTATTGAACTGTGGAAGTGCTGGATGGTATCTGTGCTCATTATGTGGCAGGAATAGTCAATCCTGATTGTAGCCCAAGCAATCGAGTTAGTGTCGATGACATTACCATCCTGCTACGTCACTATCAGATAAAGTCGTGAACGATGATCAGATCAAACAAGAAGATGTGTAAGAACATGCTTGTCGTTTCCTACTGGCGCAAAATCGATCCTTTCCCCGCTGCAGCAAATGTACGTTGAGATGTCAACGCAGGCCGACCTCCTTCTTGTCGACTGGCGCATTGCCATTGGATAAGCATGACCAGAGACAGTCCTTAGTGATAACATGGTGCAGTAGAATGGTACAATTCATAAATCGATGACGAAGGCTAGTCAACATGACACTACCTGACTACCCAACATCGACTACCAGATTCCAGTCTTGGACTCCGAAGCAGTAATAGCACTACGGCCCGGCGATACATTCGAGAGCGTAAACGGACCATAGCGTTACACCTTTACAGTGCCTAGTCCGCATCTACAGGATCCCAATCTACAGCATACCACGTCAGCAAAAGTCTCCCTCAATAGTAGCCTTCCCCATAACTCACCAGTCACAAGATACTCATCCAACGCATCCATCCTCTTCATATCGCCCTCTTCGATGCTGAATCCGCCAATGTTCGCATTCTCCACGATCCTTTCTTTCCTGACACTCTTCGGCAGTGGCACAAACCCGTGCTGCAACGACCATCTCACTAGCAACTGTCCAGGAGTACATCCGTACTTCTTGCTAAGCTCCACAATTGTGGGGTGCTTCATTCTCAGAGCTCTTGCGAGGGGTGCGTATGCTTCGACGACGATGTCATTCTTTTGGCAGTGCGAAGTGATGTTCGTGCGGGTATTGAAGGGATGGACCTCGATCTGATTTACGGCGGGTTTGATTCGAGGAGAGGAGGAGAGGAGTTCGTCAATCTAGCGACGACGCTATCAATAACGAATGGCCTGGGGCTCATAGGTGACTACACTTACATGCTTTACGCCGAAGTTGCTCACGCCTCCGATCTTGACTTCTCCATCTTTGATTGCATCTTCCACTGCTCTCCAGCTCTCGAGTCGTGCTGTCTTACCGCCGTACGGACTATGCAGTAGAAACAGATCGATGTATCCAAGACCGCACTCTTTAACACTGTTTGAGATGCTCTTCCTAGCCCGATCATAATCGCTGTTGCTCGCCAGCTTCGAAGTGTAATGGATGTCTACTCTTTTCAGATCCGGGTGGGACTTCAAGTAATCTGAGATAGCTGTTCCAACGTCCCTCTCGTTGTGGTACATCTGCGCGCTGTCAAAGGCACGATACCCAGCTTCCAATGCATACTGCACTGCCTGGTTGGCCTCACGACCGTTCATGAGGTATACCCCCAGGTGGATCTGGGGCATTGACAAGCCATTGTTGAGCTTGACGCGGGTCGCGAGGGAGAAGGGCTGATCCGCCATCTTGCGGAGGGTGGACATATAGAATGAGAAGAATACTACCAGACGGACGAGGGAGAACGAGATGCCTGCTGTACCTGCTCTTCAACACGCAAGCAGTGGATGCTCATGACGTCGATTCGACATCAGGAAACGCTTCCAGTCCTCGTCGCTGTCGCACAAGGCGCAGTCTGCGCACCCTCATGGCTGCGATGCTCGGAGCAAGCCTCGTGTTGAGATATGGATGCGACAAGCGGCGTATACGTACAGTACACCACGACTCAACGACATGGCTAGAACCAGAGATGGCATGACCCAGCCGCGGCCAAAGCTCATCCCTGCACTGCATCTCGACGCCACTCTTACACCCTCCGTCGCAACTCTCCTGGTAGCACTAACGGCCATTCTGGCGAATGCATACCATACCACTCGATCCAGCGGGCAGAACCAAGCCTCCTCGTTCTAGAATGACTTCGCTGCACTACAGACACGCTCGCAAGGGAAAAGAACCGAACTATTACCAGCACCATGGTGGAGGTAGGCGCTCTGCTTTCTGGCTGACGACCACTTCTTATACCTCAAACGATCCTGCCGCACTACCGCTCATGTCCCGCAGCTTGGCCCTCTTCTTCGATGACTACACAACTCAACTAGCACAACGCCCATCCTGCACCATAGAAGTATCTGCTAAGCACGACATCTCACACAACGGGTAGCATGCCCTACAACCACTTCAACCATACCTCCTGCCTCCCCGACGGCCTGTACCCACGTGGTAATGGCACATCTCGCGAACGACAGGAAAGCTCACAAAGGTTTGTAGACAGTGCCATGGATGGTCAGCCTGCCCCGCCATCTATGGATAGCTCCAACTTCGACATCCTCGAATGGCACCCAGCCTACCAATCCTGCCAGGTATGTATTGAAGGGTGTGAGGCGGCCTAGACAGCAGCGCAGCATTCGAGACGTGCATTGCACGACGCACCTCGCTCCACCTCTACCGTACTTTCTGAGACACGGGCACGTGCTTGCCGAGTATGGCTAACACCCTTCTGTGTGGCAGCGCTTCTTCCTCGACCACGCCCAATTCGAGCCAGCAACACAAGCAGTCTGCGCCCTCATCAACATCCGCCTACCCTTCCAATGGCTACACACCCCCATCACATCCTCCGGAACACCTCCGCCCACATCACGCGGCCCTCAAACATCCTCAAACTTCGACTTCAACGCCTTCGCCCGTCAACAACGTGAAGGTGGCGGCGGTCGCAGCCCTTACGGCCAGCAATCCTCCAACTCTCCCATCACCTTCGTTTCGCTCGTCCCCTACATCCGCCGCCTCGTCGTAACCGGCTTCGACAAGCCCGCCATCCTCCACGGCTTCTTCGGCGACGAGTACGCCAAAGGCATCATGCCGCATGTCGAGTGCGAGCGACGGAATTATCTCTTTGCGGCGAAACATGGCGGGTGGAGGAGCTGTAAGAAGCAGTATGATAATGGGAGTGGAGGCGGCGGGGATGAGACTGTGCCGTTTATGAAGCCGCTGGATGAGGCGACGGCGGGAGAGTTGACGGCGGCAGAGAAGGCGTGGAGTCGGTGGTTGGCGATGGAGGATTGGATGGTTGGACCGAGGGCGCCGGAGGATGAGGAGGTGCTGAGGGTGCATAGTCATCGGCCTGGGTATCCGCATGGGAGGGATGGCGGTGGTATACCAGATGGCATTTGAGGTGGGTGAGCAGTAATGAGGGAGGCATGGGGATAGCTCGAACCAAATTCGCTCACCGTTCCTACTACGACAGTAGAAGAGGCTTCTGTGCAGGCAGAGCGCGCGACGAAATTGGCGCACTTCATACAACACGCGCTGTCATCAACGAAGCGTCGATTTGGTGCCTGGCTAACTAGAGAGTGATCGGAGCTGCGAACATGGAGCCTGATGTGAATTGGCGCCGCGTGCTTCTGGTGCAGTCACTTCGGTTGAGGATGAAGGCCAAGATCGTGGGCGAATGAGAGAATGAGTTGATCGAGATGCTACCAAGCGATCAACCTCTATCGACGAGCAAGTGGATCGTTTGGGATCGGCTGAGATATGAGGTTACCGGGATTGATCAGTGGGCGGTCATTATGGCGATGAAGCCGACGACAACGATCTTTCTACTGTTACGAGCATTGTGGAGCAGAGGCACATGGCGGAGGCCGCTACGAATCTATTTGAAAGCGTTCAGGTGCGCCACCTCGAATGGCAACAGGCGTGGGCATTCACTTTAGGATCGCTACAATCAGCTGGACCAATTCAGCATACGAGCAAGTCTCGTCGCAGACTAATCTTCACTTTCTTCATTCATCGCCGCATCGCGTGCTCGATGATACAAGCCCTGAGATCGCTGAGATCCTTGCTTCTTACCGTCGCAACACCGACGCTACCATTGGCACAGGCTGACGACCACCACACACCACGCGAACACAATCACAACCATGGAGTTATCCAATCTCAGCCAGCAGCAAGCGCGCTGATGGTAAGTCGTAATCTGGCATTGTATGAACTGCACTAACGACGACACAGCAAAAGCTGCGCCATCAAAAGCCAGTTGTACAGCCACCAAAGTCCTCGATATTCCTAAGATGTTCGAAATGGTCCTTGAGCAACTTCCGATGAAGGACCTCCTCCTGGATCATGGACGTCCAAGTGCAACAAGTTTGTCAAAATGGTGTTCGAAAATCCAGAGCTGTTATTGATGGTACTGTTCTGCCTGCCGACAAGCGACATTCTCCGTGCGCAAGTCGTCAATCACACCTTCCGCGACACTAACATTGGCTCGAAATAGCTGCAGCGCCTGCTGTTCCTTGAGTCCGCGACGAGTTCCTCAAGTCACGATGTAGACGCCAGCGCTCTCAACATCCTACTTCTCAAGAATGCGCTTGGTCTTCCTGCTTTCCATCTGCGAGAGCTTCATCCCGATTCTGTCTCCATCTCGAGATCCGGGACTAAGCGGCTAGGCCTCATTCCTGGCTTGGAGATAGCAGTGTCGGTCAATAGCAGCACAATCTACATGGTCTACTCTTCTCGAGACGACTTCTTGTGCCGACCTCTCCTCAACGGGGACTCCTCACGCCCAAAGGATGCGAAATGGCGTTCAATGCTGGTTCGTCAATCGCCCATTCTCCCTATTCACCTGGAACTTCGTGACCAAAGGCAAAAATTGACCTTCTCGCCGAGTACGACATTCGGCACGATCTTTTGATGGTTAGAGACCCAGTATCTCATGATCCAGCAACAATCTTTGTCGAACTCATTGCCCCCGTACACTGATACTTTAAAATGGAGTAAGGTCAAAGAGCTTCTGGACATCGTCGAGCACAAGAAGGGACCTCTCGATTTTAAAAAAAAGATTATTCATGGGATGGTCTGTAACCTTCATCAAGAGATTTTCGACCAACATCAGGAAAGCTGGATGGGAATGACTTACACAGATCGGGAGCACAACTATATCTGACGGGCGAGGAGGAACATTGAGGTGACTCTGGATTGGAGTGGGCTGGAGGAGGATCAGTAGCCACTGCTACGAGGTCAAGAGAGGTCAGGAATACGGTTTGGCGGCATGAACTACTGTATAGAGGCGAGAGGCAGTGACAAGTCGGTGCTACTCTGCATGTCCAGTGGAAGGGTCCATAGTTGTGTGTACTCAAGACAAGTTGGAAACGCAAGTAAGGTCATCATGCATAGCACGACGCGCGATATCTCCGTGTGGTGCTATACTCCCCACTACGCATCTGCGCTCCTGCAGCTTGAGGCAAAGGCCTCAGCTGTGGTAGGAAGCGAAGCGCTAGCTAGCATTCAAATATGTTGCTAGTCCTCAAAGCATGAAGCATCACGAGGAAGTCAGGCATTTACAGCGATACAGAGTGAGAGACTGCACACAAAGCATAGTATGAAAGCTGTCCAGCTGTGCAAAGTATGGTGAACACTTTGACAGGAGAGCTACAATGACACCTTAACGGTGACTCAACGGGATACCCAAGCGATGCATGTGTTTGAGGAGGCACATGGCATGGTCCGTGGCATCGCAATGGATTGAGCAGAAGAGACCACAAGCAGTAAGCTGGGCTGCCTGTCTGCGTGTCCGCGGTGAAAGTCACCCGTTGTACAGTCTCGCGTACAGGCTGAGTAAGATTAGGTGTCATAGCACAGTCGATCGAAAGAGACGATCGGAATCGTACGGTCATAGTTGTCGTGAGTACGAGCCGCATCGCGAAAGCTGAACACGAAGCGATGTGATCACGAAGCAATAGGAAGTATACACATCACCACAGCGTTCAACACAATCTTGGTATCATATACAGTGAGATGCGCCCCGACCTCGCGCATCCCCGTGAGCCTCTCCTCGTCTGTTGTCGACAGGCCCTCCGTATGTATATGCAATGCAGTGTACACCAAGAACAAAACCGCCCAAACGCTTCAAAATGCACAACCTTCCAATCCTTCAAACCCTTCTCAGCGTTCTCAATCTCCCAAACGTCAGCTCAACCCCGTCTTGATCCAGACAAATCCCACAAGGCAGTTCCCATAGAGTCATGCACCTTCTGTTCATTGCCCTTCTCACAGAGATTCTATTGCCTTCGTCATCCCCCAATTCCGTCCCCGATCCATTACTATCCTCCATCCACAGCTTCTGTGCGAAGCAGGCTCACCAGTCCCTCGGACCTGGTGCTCAGTTCGAAGCACCGCGTCCTGCATCCTTGCGCCTGCAACGACGTACGTTGTCAGCATGGTTTTGCCAGTTCTGACCATGCTCGAGGACGATGCGATGCTCAGTCTCTACTGCGCCCATATAGGTCGAGCTCTTCTTCGCCATGGCGCGCATGGAGCCAGGTACGTAACTAGACGCAGGAGCCATCTGCCTTGGGCGCTTGGCAGGCGGCAGATGCTCGAAATCGTTGGACCGCTGGCGCTTGTTGGATGCGCTCGCGTTGCCCTTTGGGTTCACGATAACGCCAGGAGCATCCTCGGACTCGAACTCTGCATCTTCGTCGGAGTCAGAGTCACAGCCTGTCAGGTCGATGGTGTGCTGAGCTGCAGTGGCGTTGGCTTGCGCAGCTGCAGCGGCGTCGACGCGGTCGAAGTGCATCCTCAAGTGGATTTCGATTTCCGACCATGACCTGATGGTAGACTGGCTTGGGATGGGAAGGCGCTTCATCCACTCTTTGAACTCATTGACCTTGTGCTGCTTCCTGAGAGTACCGTTACGCAGTTGTTCGCGAACGGTGGCCACCTCGAGAGCACAGGCGGTGGGCCTGGCTCGCTTTGGTGCTGGGGCCTCAGTCTCGACCGAGCTGGCTGAGTTGCTCGATGTTGAGGCGACTGAGTCGCGACGCTTGCGCTTCTGACCTGTGGCTTGGTCTTCAGTGCTGGGAAGCGCCGTCTCCGCCAGCTTAGCATTGACCTCTGCGAGCTGCGCTTCGAGGAGCTTGATGCGCTCCAAAACCCAGGCGCTTGCCTCCTCGGGTGTGTCCTCCGGCTCTGGGTTGCTGCAGGAGAACTTGGGTAGAGCAAGCTTGCCAGGCGACGAAGTGGTGCTGCTCTGGCTGCTTGCTTGCTCAAGCTTCTTTGAAGATTCTTGAGCGGCCGGACCAGCAGCGACGAAGTCGCCGACGACAGGAGCTGATTTCTTCGCATCGTCATTGACTTCATCGACGGGGGCTCGTGGTGCTCCATCGACGTTGACTTCCTCTCCCTCTCCGAAGAGACTGTCGAGGTCATCATCGTCGCTGTGGGGTGACGCAGTGACATAGTCACTGTCTGGTCCAGCGCAGGCATCTTCTGCTGACTCCTCAAAGAGGTAGTCAAGATCATCATCCACTGCAACGTCCTCATCAGTTGCATGAATGGCGTCGGATTGCTCCGTAACCTCTTCCGCATCCTTCATTGCCACGTCCTCCTCTTTCTTCTCCTCCACCACATCCTCCTTCTCCTCCACCACATCCTCCTTCTCCTCCACCACATCCTCCTCCTCCACTACCCTCACATCCTCCTTCTCCACCACCCTCACATCCTCGTACTTCTCCTTCGCCCAGAACTCCCTCTTCAATTGCTCCACCCTAGCTATTCTACGTTTACCTGTCTCAACTACTTTAGTTCTATACAACTCAAGCCGCTCAAAATTCTTTGGATTCCCATTCCTGCAAAATCTCTCCAATGTCCAAACCCATTTCTCATAGTGCCTCCGCAACTGCTCCAACTCTGCCAACTGCTCATCACCGGCCACGAGACGTTGCTAACGGTCAAGTGGGGGCAATGGAGTGCTGACTACCTCTTGGGAAGCCATCTTCTGAGAAGAGTTAGTCAAAGGTAAGAGGAGGAAAGATGGGATGGGAGGGGAAAGCTTACGAATCTTGTATTGCACGAAGCGTAATACTTTCTTGAAGCAGGAGGAGTCCGGTCCGACGCTGCTTGATCTTGCTCGTCTCGTTCTGGAGAGATGTCAGTAAGCTGCAGTGGCAAAGTCTTGGGTAAAAGAGAGTCTTACTGCTCGTCTGCAAACTTCCGGTCCGACGCTGCTTGATCTTACTCGTCTCGTTCTGGAGAAATGTCAGTAAGCTGCAGTGGCAAATTTTTTGGGTAAGGAGAGAGCCTTACTGCTCGTCTGCAAATCTCCGAAAGCTTCCTAGTCTTGTCTTGTCTTGTCTTGTGTGTAGTGTGTGTATGCGTTTGGGGCTAACAAAAGCGTGTACTCTGGGTTCATGTGTGAAAGCAGTGTGGTGAGAGGAAGAAGAGTTCACAAGAGAGGGACAATTCTTTAAAGGAGCTGTGAGATGCTACGCGGCATTTTCATATTGTCCTCAGACTGTGCGATGAGTCACAGAGCTTGAGGACTTCTGCATGGACTGGTTTGTTTGGGCCATGGAGGAAGCGTTGTACTGGCTTGGTGCATATGATGGGATAGCGTACAGACGTTCGCCATTAGGCTGTGGCATGGTAGCCTCGAGGCTGTATGGATGCCATGCGACAGATGTACCGCAGAGCCCGCTTGTATCATACGGCATGCGCTCCACAGCTCAAAAGTATATTCAGTGTGGAGCTACTAAGATGTTGTCAGCACAAGCTTTGCGCAGCCTGATGTTTCAAAAGGGGTGGAAGGCTTGGCAACGCAGCGAATGACAGACTTTCTGGAATTGTCGACAAGACATCATGGCGACAGTGCTGAGGCAGGCAGCAGGGACCAGTAGTACTGAAACACCAGCGACGCGCTTCATGCTTCCGAATCGCATCTTGCGGCAAGCCGCTGCAGTGCTCTCGTCAAGCCCAATATCAAGGTCGACCGAAGAGCGGGTTTCCGAAACGCAATTTGGCAGCTGTAAGACTACGGTTCCAGTTGCCTGCGTCGATAATGCACGCAGAGGCTCTTTTTTGCAAGCTATCATGGTAATCTGGAAGGCGCGTCGCATACCTCGAACAATCCACTCCCTGCCGAGCCACTGCAAGCAGCCCGTACAGCTCGGGATTTGAATCGAGACTCGAGCGGCCATGCCGTCGGTACAAGATTACCTCTTCACCGACAAAATAGTCGGTTAGAAGTAGCCTCGGGAACTATGTCGTGCTTAACATGCGGTTGACTCGACCCGAAGCTATGGCACCAGTCAGCATAAAGAAGTTCACAGACATCCTGCCCTAGGCCCCCCTTCCAGATCGCAGATCCAATACTTGCCCAATACGATCGCACTCTCTACAACAGCACTACCATACCCTACATCCCTCGATCTTCCAGCCATCTCCCGCGCAGCTCACCTGCGAGCCTCCCCATCGCTCCCCAGAAACTTCCCACCGAACCAGAAGCTTTCGAGATCGAAACAATCCCCCATCCCACAGCTCCCCGATCCACATAAGCTACAGCTCCAATACAGATACCGCAAGACTGGTCCCAAAAAGCTGGCGCGCTAGAGGCAGGCTCCGTCACAGCCTGATCGGCTGTAAAACTGACTCGTGCACATGATTCGAAGTTCGGTACATGGCAGTAGCGTCCAGTGTGAGGGTATCACAAGGCGATCGCTACTGGTTGGCAAAGGCTGATGCGCTAGTGAATGGCCATCATTGCGGCTTTACTGCGGTACGATCGAGGTATGATTTCTGGTTGAACCAAGAATGGGGCTGCATTGATGTGGACTTGTGACTGCTGTGGAATCGAGGTCTTGCAAATGGTCGCTGGTTCGTGGGCATTGAGAGTCGAGCTGGTCAGGACTAGAGGATGTGCTCATCATGCGCGCTGGGCACATTCACAGGTCTCGTTGGGCTGGCTACTGCTCATGTGATTCGGTTGGGGATGAAAGGCTGGGGATGATTTATATGTTGCTACTGTACCTCAAGGCTGTGCTTGTCAGCCTGCAGCCTGGATGACCCATGACCTTCCAGCATTTCGGGAGTCTGTAAATCTGGTCAGCAAGGACGCTCGCACGTAAAGTGGACTTGAGAGAAGGAAGGAGCATGAGAAGATTTTGATCGTCTTTGGATGGCACGGATTCCATGTCCTCTCCATTTGCCGTGAATACATCAGCTCATCTATACTGTACACTTTCGATCCAGAATACGCCATGGAACGCCGACGCTATGAGAATTAATGGGATGCGTCTCCTCGAGCTGAAAAGTGGATCGGAAAGTACGAAGCTCAGCGCAAGCTCATATTAATCGACCAGCATGTGGCATGGCTGGTCTTATGCTTGCTGCGCTTGTCCTTGTCGTAGCGCCAGAAGAGCTCGCACATCGGGCACATATTGCAGCGCCTCGAAGAAGGGTACCAGATGAATCAGTTCGCGGTCTGTGGGATCGCTGATCCAGCCTTCTATGGGTATCGCATTATCTGTACTCGTTGTGAGCTGTTGTACATAATTCGCTGATACTGCACAAACTTACCTTCGTGAAAGATGTAGCTCATTGGTGAATTATCCAAGATCATGACCTTGCTCAAATCCGGCTCTACCTGCGCCAGATCTTTGATGTACGCACCGTTCCTGAAGGTGCAATGTTGCCTGTAGTATCGCCCCGAGAAGTACTTCGTTTCGCGTTCCAGCCAGTCGATGACCGGGTCTGCGTACTCTTGCACAGAGGCAGTGAAGACGATCAGGTTGTACCATTTCCGTACCTTGCGCAAGAACTCGTGGCATCCGGGTCTTTCGTGCACGTAGTATAGTATAGGCACCCCGGGTCCGATCTGGACGCCAGAACTCGAGACTTGCCCCATGAGTCGAACCTCAACCATGTGTCCTGTTGACATGCGCCCTCCCTTGGCCATGCTATGAATGAGCGTCTCGTCAAGATCGATTATGAGTGTCTTCTTGGGCGTGTCTGGCGAGTAAGCGAGGGTATATGAAGGTTGCCGTCTCGGTACAAGAGGTCGTGGAGTGGCAGGCGCCCGTGGGTACCGAGTCATCTTTAGCGGGTTGGAAGGTGAGGAGGGCGATTTCAGCGTATTCGCGACGTCTGACGGCACTTCAGAGTTTGCCGCTCGTTTCGCCTTGGAAGCCTTGCGTTTGCGCAGAGCTTCGTCTTGTGGCTCCTTCATGCGGATGCTCCTCCTCTGCTCGCCGAGAGCCTGGTGTTGTGTGCCGGTCTTGGATCGCGTGCGCCGTGCTGGACTGTCGGGCGCACGCTCGTCGTCTGACGTGGAGGATCCTGCCGTCGCAGTCGATGCAGTGCTGTCCACGGATGGAGATCGCCTGGAAACACCTCTCTTTTGCCGCCTCGACTGCTCTTCCTCGGAGGAGTCCTGCGCTCCACCCAACCCGACCGCCTGTGCCGTCGATCGCTGTTTCCGCCTTGTCATCATGTGTTTGAAATTCCTCAATGGCAGTATCGCTGAGAAGTGTCCCTGCTCGTCGTAGAAGCAGGCGATTACGTATCGTCCTGGTGCTGTGATAGTCGAGAAGACGAGGTGTACGCTGTGAAAGACTGCGGCTGCTATCCGTCGAGGGAGTTCCCACCCGTGACCAGCCTCTTCTCTCGCAGCGCCAGAGTCACCGGAGCTCAACAAAGGCGTCTTCTCGCTGACGTATTCGGCCTGGCTTTGTTCGTCCTCATGCGCCGCTTGCTTTACATCGTCGTCCACGCTCTGGCTCAGCTTCTCGTCCAGCGACGCGAAGTCCAAGCTCGGTGCATCATTGCTGCCATTGCTCGATAGCGTTCCCACCCCGGCGGATGAAGCTGTTCGCGATCGCGGTGGAGTAGCAGGAGGGGTGGTGGTGAACCTCTTGACGACGGAGAGGCTGTTCATTGCAAGGAGTGAACATTAGCATCCCATTGGATCGTCGTAAGAGCGAGTGACTGTGGGATATGAAGGGAAAAGATATGCGCAAGACGCAACGTTCCCGAGAAACGGTTGTGGTGCTGCGCGCAAAGCTCGGCTCGGCTGGCTGGCTGATGAGGAATGGCACTCCCCAGCTGTGTTCTCTATCACTCTCGTAGCTGTATCCCCTCATGCGCTGCAATCGAAGCGAAGACGTCGTGGTGAAGAATAGGCAATGCGCCAGAGTCACACAGCACCGGGCGGAGGGTGGAAGAACAGAGGAGCCATCGGATGTTCTGTAGAAGGTCAGCAGCTGTGAAGACGGCAAGATGGGATGGGATGGCTGGCCTGATGACATGGCCCCCCCCCACCCCCCCCCTAACCCCCACACAGCGCTAGAACTATCACTTGCCATGCGATTCCGCAGCAGCTGAGTCACCAATTGGTGGTGAGTGTACTACGTACAACACAACTTTTATGCCACTCACAACAGAGACCACATCACACCCTCTCTCTCCCCCAAACATGCCCGCGCCAGCGGTAGGAACAAGACTTTCCCTCACTACTTTCCTCCATTCTCTCAAGCATAGCGACAACGTCGAGAGCTCAATCGCGCTGCTAGTCTCGCTCCTCAAGTTCCGCCAGATCGCACATTCTCGTCCATGCGCCATCGCGACCACGAGGCTCTTACTTCAAGTGGTGGCGGAGCGACGATGGTCCAGCTCCCAGCATCTCGAGCGGCGGATCCGAGAAGTGGGCGAACGACTCCAAGCTGCACAACCGCGAGCAATGGCAGTCGGGAATATTGTTCGCAGAGTACTCGGCATTGTGCATGAAGTTGCCGAGGACGATCAGGACCAGGACCCATCGAGCATCACTGACAGCCAGGATTTCCCAAGTCCCGCCGTGAACGCAGGAGAATCTGCACATCGCCCCGAGCTGCCTACCAACATATCTGGCTTCAGTCCACTGAACCAGGGAGCAGCTCTACCTCACACAACTCAGACACAGGCGACAAGTGCCACATCTTCGCCTTCCATCAATGGCCCCACGGACAGTCCGCCCAAACGACCAGGATTGACCGCTGCAGCGAGCTCGTATGCAGGCCAAGGACCACATGGGTCTCTGTTCGGTATCCTGACACAGCCACAAGGTCTCGGGTCGAGAGGCGGTTCGCCACTAGGATCAGGAACCGCCACGCCAGTACCAAAGCCAGCGAAGAGTCCAGACGAGTCGAAGGAGAAACTCGACATCAAGGCGGAAGTGATCGATGGCATCAAGGATCTCCTAGAGGAACTTGACATAGTCGACAGTCAGATCTCCGAATATGCTCTCGACCATATCCACAGCAATGAGATCATCCTCACTCACACATCATCGCAGACGGTCCAAAGATTTCTGTCTGCAGCCGCACGAAAGCGAAAGTTCACGGTCATCCACGCCGAAGCATACCCTAACAACCACGAAGAGACACATTCGACAATCGTCAATGGCAGCCAGAAAGCTGGCGAAGACGAAGATTCCAACGAGCGCTGGAAGACCCTCACATCAATGGGCATCAAAGTCATTGTCATTCCGGACTCAGCCGTCTTCGCACTCATGTCGCGCGTGAACAAGGTCATCATGGCACCACACGCAGTACTTGCAAACGGCAGCCTCATAGCAGCCGCAGGCGCGAGTACCATCGCTCAGGCCGCCAAAGCTCACCAAGTTCCGGTGGTCGTCCTGAGTGGTGTCTACAAACTCAGTCCGGTATACCCCTTTGACATGACAGAATTGATCGAGTATGGCGACCCAGGCAAGGTCGTCCCGTACCAGGACGGCCCTTTCATGGACAAGGTGGATGTGGTTAATCCGCTGTTCGACTGGGTCGATGCAGATCTGGTGAACCTTTACATCACGAACTTGGGAGCTCATGCGCCTTCGTATCTCTATAGGATCGTGGCCGACCACTATAGGACGGAAGATATCGATCTGACCAGGAAGGCTTGAAGAATTTCGCGAAGGACGAGGTGTACCAGCACTTTGGCGATTTGATGGAGGAAGCGTTTCAACGACTGCAGCACATTTGAGCCTAGATGCCGTAGCACGGAAAGAATCCATTCGGTGCGATCGGAGGCAGCATCCCTGATCATGACTTGCAGAGCTGCATGGGGAAGACTGGGCTAAAGTTTGGGCTTGGCATATCCAGGCGCGCCTGCTTCGCTCCTCCAACGGGAAGCACAACTACCGCATGGCGGCAATGTGCTCTATGTTTTACGACCTGCGGGTAGTCTTGAAGTGGAATTTCAGTTGATGGGAGAGTGCTATGTGCAAGACCTGATGGATGGTCAGGCTGTGGATCTTGCCAGGCAGAAAGGTATCGTTCCCCAAACGCTGTGCCTAGTCTGAGCTTATCGGCACCGTATGTGCAGCATGGTGGACCGCATACATAGGCATACAGCATTATCAAGAAGACCTTTTTGCTGCAATAGTTAAACTCGCCAGGACCCGACCCGCCCTGCTTTGCCCAGGCCATATGACGCGGGCTCTTCTCCGTCCACTTCCCCCACCCCCAGCACCACTGGATTTGATCGACATCGACTGCGTCCCATAGACTAGCCATATATTTATTTGGTCCTCAGCGGAACTCTGTGAATCTGCACACTCCGGAACTATTCTCATCATGGCACAGAACGCGGATTACGTCCCTCCAGCTGGGCTGCGGACAGACACTTGAAGACTTTGCCTAGCATGTTGGGCAGAAATATGACGTCTCGATTAGTACGCTCATGCCCAGCCTTCACAAATCTTCTTAGCTTCAGAGGCCATGCGGACAAACAGTGCTGTTTGCGGTGACTAGAAACGTACTGGGATCTTCATAACTTCTCAGTCCACCGCATGAACGATTTTTGGCTGTCGTTCTGGAAGTTTGCTGAGATCAAAGCTTCGAGGCATCCTGACAAGATATGTGTACTACTTCCATTACGGACAAGTCGCATGGCTGACTGTTCCATACGCTGTGGACGAAAGTATCTCGATCGACCAATTTCCAAATTTCTTCGGAGATGAAAGACTCAAACTTGGCAGAGAATATTCTCTGCGGCAAAGACGACGATTTGATGATTCCGAGTATGAATGGGATCACTCTGGACATGCCGGAGCAGTATACCGGGGGCGAGATGAAAGAGCTGGTCGCTGAAGATGCAGATGTTCTCTGAAGCGATCTGGGCTACGGAAGGGTGACTTTATGGTTTATATGCTGAGAGCCACAACTGCTTTTTGATTGCCGAGGAGCGATCACTACTTATTGATAGCAAATCTAGTGCTGATACATTATTGCCATTGGCAGCAATCGTGCAAGATCGTTAAGCATCTTACTGGCTTCAGCCTCGACTGGTGCTATAATTGCCAACTCCGCTACAGACATTGGCGAGAAGGCATTCAATAACCATCTTGATCAGTTGAGACCAAAACTAATTACTTCTGAGACTGAGTACTCTTACAACGGGAACTCGCATAACATCGAGGCTAAGATCACGGATTGTTACAACACCATTGCAAAGAAGAGGCCTGCTCCCTAGTCATCATCGGACCTAACAGCAAGATATCCTGCGACCACACCACATTCTCCACCTTCACCAGCAAATCTAGAGCCGCCAAGCTCGCCTTCGAGCAAGTACCCTTCATCCATCAGGCCCTCGTAATGTTGACCAGCGGTCCCCCTGGCGCAACCAAAGGCATAGTCCACGGCCATAACGGCCTGACCCTCAATGGCAAGAAGCAATTCCCTCTACACAACGGCCTCGGCCCAAAAGACGTGCATATTCACTTCAGTAACATCGGCCGGACGCTCTGGAATATCTCAATCGGCGCGCTGCTTTGTCAAACTCCTATGATCTCTATGATGGCTCACCTTTCGATCCGACATCGAAGAAACCCCGAACCAGATCCGCCACAATCTAGCCCACAGGCGCAATACTCACCTCTAGCCTAGCAACGTTGCTTGTTGAAGGAGGAAGCTTTCGAGTCCGTTTGTCAACTGCCAATTTCAGGTGGCACAGAACTCTGCGGAAATCACTTTTCTGGGAGCCGCTCCTCAACACCTGCGCTCAAGTCGGCGCAGAGGCAGCAAAACTGTACCGTGATCGCTTACACAAGATCATGAGCGAGACTGTCAAAGACAGCAGCAGTGGTCAGCGAGAAGCTGTTTTGGGGAAATCAAGTCCGTCAAGGGAGGTTCGAGGTCGAGTATAAGGGGGAGAGGCTGGTGGAAGCGGAGAAGAGAGCGTTGCAGCGTTACATAAAGGTGGCTTTAGTGGTTCGTGGGGAGATGGTCATGGCGGCGGAGGATATGAAAGAAACGAATGGGGTTCAGAGAGAGCGGTGAGCCGGGACTGAGGCATGCTTTGCGAGTATACTATTTGGTCTTGGCGATTAGAGGTAGGTATGTGAAGGTAGGTGAGAAACAAGTCGCTAAGGTGGGTATCTAGTTGGCAGGGCAGAAGCAAGGTGACCCGACTGTCAATCCAGCTTCTTTCTCGCAGACAGCTCCATCGTCTCACCCTGCCGCTTGATCAAGCAGTATGCCCTCCGTGAACGGGATCGCAAGAGTGCTGAACCACATCCACGCTGGATCAGCCGTCTACAGAGATTTGCCCTGGCTGCCTCCTTCCAAGCGTGACTGGCTGTATCATCGAGGCAACGAACAACCATGAGCTGCTCAACGGCTAGGCGTTAAGGTGTGCAGCGTGCATTCAAGGAACTGTCCACGGGCTTCGAACTGAAGGTTGACCAGGCAGCAAAGGTTCGCTATTCCACCCTTTTACCACACCGTCGGGGATCCAGACTATGGTGGAGGCTATACTGAGTTGGGTGGACCATAACAGTCTCGGATGATCGTCCTGACGAAATCATCGTTCTATTAGGTGGCCGACGACACCAGCATCACCGTGACGTGCAGCCATAGGAAGTAAAGATGGCGAAAAGGGTCGGAAGTGTTGCGGCTAATGATAGTCTGTTGGCCACAGCAAAACACTTGAAACAAACGACTTTCGTCCTCGTTTAAGGGATCAGTACATTCGTCCGGCCGCAATAATATCTGGTTCCGGTGCGGCCGCATTTGCGGTCATATTCCAGTGCTCTTCCTGGCATCGATTGCGGCGGTGATGCTTTCTGGGCTTGCCTACTCGACATCTCGACCAGTTCCCCTGCCGTCGGCGGGTCTTGAAAGGCGTTCTGGCGAAAGCTTTCACTCGATGCCCAGCAATCAGCTGTCTTGAAAGTGGCGAATGGACTGTGCGGTTGATAGACCAGCATATCTTGCCAGCTGCCAGTGACTTGGAGATTGTGAGCCTTCATTGTGGCCAACATGCAGATGTCGCAGCCAGAATGGGTCAGTGCCAGGATGTGTTTATGCTTCTTTCGTGCCACGCTTCTGCTGAGCAGCGGGTTCAGGCGTCCGCGATGCCATAGCTGGATGTCAGGGTTCGGCTCCAACCACAGCTTTTGCCGTAGAAGTGGCGATCCTCTGATGCTGTCCCTGAAGGTCTTATTGACACGCTGGCTAAGCAGAATCGTGCGCGTGTCATCCACCAGTCTAAGAATGGCCTCTAGCAGTCTCGTGTCGTTCAATACTTGCTGCTGAGGTGTCTGATCGTGACGAAGCTGTTTTTGGTCGATACTCTGGATGGTAAGCCGCCGCCGACTTGTCTTCGTCGGGCATGCTGGCGCCACAGTGCTACGTTTCCTGCCGAGAGTCATCGCCTGTGTGACTTCTTGACACGATGTGAGGGAGCAACAGAGCGTGGAGAGGTGGACACCTAGGGGAGGACATGATGTCGTGCGGTTGTCGGGGCACTACAGGTATATACGCTGCAAGGCTGTGCGAAGTATTGCAGTCACCTACCCGGAAGTCGAAGGCGAAGTTTAACGAGCACATGTTCTGACCCTGCCCGTGGCACTACGGAGACTTTTGCCGAAGTGAAGGTGGGACTAAACTGCTTCGAGACGAGGTTCCATGGATGATGCCGAAGATATGATTTGAGCGGATGTTTTTTGAAAAGAACAGTTGTAGGCTCAGTTCGTCGATGATAGGCTCACTGTCTCTCCGCGAAGAATATTGCTCTCAAACGCTTCGAAACATGTTCCAAAAGGGCATATTGATACGATAGCTATATGACTAAACGCAAAAGGGGTAGGATTAACGCGGGAAACATCCTCGCTCTGTGACATACGCCAAAATCGATCTCGCTGTTCTGCCATCACCAATACACAACAAGCCGCCTGGCAGTATCATCACTATGAGGACTGCGATACGATCATGGACACGCACTGCTTCTGAGAAAGGCGGCATTCCACGGCTGGATACGTCTCCGAGACTCACGCTGGATCTTCCAACCTGATTTGGAAAGCTCAAACCGCAACCAGGTCCCGCCCAGCTCCCCGCATGCACCCCAGGGAGTCGAACATCATGCGGCGTGCAAGCTCAACGAGATGGCAGCAAGATAGGTACGCTGCGGAGAGGCTCGACGGAAATGGCTCGCCGGACCTCAGTATCGCCACTTTGTCTGCATGTGGTAGATACGCAGTCTGTACTGCACTTGATAGCCTACGAAGCGCTGCCTGAAAAGCACATGATATAGAGCCTCCAGTGCCTTCAATCTGGTGCAGCTGCAATGGACAACCTTCTTCGCGGAGATCCGAACTCCCTACGGCAGCAGTCCTGTGCAGTCGACCGATCAAGATCTATAAGCATGGCTTCTGCATCGCAGCGAGTCGTCATCATCGGTGCTGGTATCGTTGGAACCAATCTTGCCGATGAACTGGTTCAGCGAGGATGGAAACATATCACAGTTGTTGAGCAAGGACCGCTGAGCATGCCAGGTGGATCAACGTCTCATGCCCCAGGACTGGTCTTCCAGACCAATGGCTCAAAGACAATGAGCAAGCTGGCGGGCTATACCGTCGAGAAGCTGCTATCCTTAGACTGCTTCAATCAGGTAGGGGGACTTGAGGTGGCAACCACTCCCGAGCGGATGCAAGAATTGAAGCGCAAGCACGGCTGGGCGTCTTCATGGGGCATTGATGCCCGTCTCATAAGCACCGATGAGTGCTGCCAAAGATATCCACTGCTCAACCGGGACCTCGTTCTGGGTGGACTGCACATTCCGAGCGATGGCTTGGCACTGGCGACGAAAGCTGTGCAGCAGTTGATCGACCGAACGCGAAGGCATGGTGTTCGCTACCTTGAACACACTCCTGTCACTGGCATCTCTCGCGCGAACGGGCAGGTGACTGGAGTCGAAACGCCACATACCACAATTTCAGCGGACATTGTCATCTCATGCGCAGGCTTCTGGGGCGTAGAGGTCGGTAAACTGGTTGGATTGCCAGTGCCATTGCTACCATTGGCACATCAGTACGCCAAAACAACGGAGGTCCCAGCCCTTTCGGGTCGAGGCAATCCGCCAAATGGTGCGAAACTGCCAATATTGAGGCATCAAGACCAAGATCTGTACTACCGCGAGCACGGCGAGCAGTACGGTATTGGCTACTATGGACATCGACCAATGCCGGTCAATGCTGCAGATTTGGGTATAACGCCGAGGCATGTCGATGATAAGCACATGCCGTCTCGTTTGCACTTCACCCCAGAAGATTTTGAGCCTGCTTGGCAAGAGACACAAAACCTACTTCCAGCACTTCAACAGACCACTATCGCCGATGGCTTCAACGGCATATTCTCCTTCACCCCGGACGGCGGGCCTATCGTTGGTCAGCACCCTACACTGGAAGGATTCTGGGTCGCCGAGGCGGTATGGGTTACTCACTCAGCCGGTGTGGCCCGAGCAGTGGCAGAAGTCCTGACCACAGGCCACTCCACCATTGACATTGCAGAGTGCGACATCTCTCGCTTCGAAGAAGTGCAAGTTGCCCCAGGATATGTCAGCGAGACCTCACAGCAGAACTTCGTGGAGATCTACGACATTATACATCCATTAGCACCAAAGGAGTCTCCTCGCAGCTTGAGAGTCAGCCCCTTCCACGCACGACAGCGTGAACTCGGTGCATTCTTTTTGGAGTCTGGTGCTTGGGAAAGGCCGCACTGGTATCAGGCCAACGAGATAGCACTGACACATGCACCTGCAAGGTGGCAACCGGTCGAGCGAGATCCTTGGTCGGCTCGGTTCTACTCTACAGTGACGGCTGCTGAAGCATACAAGACACGCACTGCCGCCGCGCTGTATGACTTGACTCCACTAAAACAGCTTGAGGTGTCTGGTCCAGGAGCTGAAACACTTCTTCAGCAAGTATGTACCGCTGATGTGTCCGGACGACCGGGCAAGGTTACTTACGGTTTGCTGCTTGATGCACATGGTGGCATTCGCAGCGATGTAACTATCGCCAGACTTGAGGACGATCTTTTTCAAGTTCGTGTCAACAACACCGTCGACCTGACATACTTGGCGAGGGAATCCAAGAGGCTCGTTAAGCGCGTTTCTGCCAGCTGGACACAGGTCCGCGACGTCACTGGCGCGGCCTGTTGCATCGGTCTCTACGGTCCACTTGCACAGGATGTAGTTGATGATGCTGGCGGAGAAGCTTTCTCCGACCATGCCCTACCATACATGCATGTACAGCGAACGAGCATTGCTGGTATTCCAGTAGTAGCTCAAAGACTGTCTTACGTTGGTGAGAATGGCTGGGAGATCTACACAAGTGCGGAGAACGGCCAGCGGCTGTGGGATGTTCTCTACCAGAAAGGTCAGCCGCACGGCTTGATAGCAGCTGGACGTGCTGCCTTGAATGCTCTGCGCATTGAGAACGGCTATCGCGACTGGGGCGTTGACATGACTACCGAGCACACCCCGTTCGAAGCAGGCGTTGCATGGGCTGTCGACAACACCAAGCAATTTGTCGGATTGTCAGCACTGCAGGCTCGTTCGCGCGAGCCAGCCAAACAAAGACTGCGGACTCTGACTGTCGACGATGGCAAATCGATGATCCTTGGTAAAGAGCCTGTCTTCTACAACGGAAGGGCAGTTGGCTACATCACAAGTGCTGCGTTTGGCTACACCATTCGAAGGCCGATTGCCTTTGCCTACTTACCGACGTCTGTGGCAGTGGGTAGCAAAGTCGAGGTTGAGTACTTTGGTCAGAAGATCAAAGCCACAGTGGTTCCAACACCTGCTATGAAGTTGCCTTTTGGAAGACAACAGGACAGCGAAGGTCCTGCCAGGTCACCAACAGCAAGCTCAGCTTCAAGAAGCTCCGACTCGCTTGGCGGAGCGGAAGTGTATGCTAGAGCCAAATTGTAAGCAGACGGTCGCAGCATCAGCAGCCTGTAATTCCAAGATCTCCAAAGAATCGCCTCCAAACCGTGTGTAAATGCCGTGGTTTCGGCATGGAGAGCGAGCACATGTTTGGAACTTGCATTAGACACTAATCCCAATTGGGACGACATTCACACTGCCTGTTTGGGGTAGGCAAAGCGTAGCGTACGGTGCTGCAATTGGCGCGGGTACAGCTCCCCCCCACGACTGTCATTGCTTTTGCTCAGGTGACCTTATCTATGTCAAGGTCATGCCCTCCTCCATCTTCTTTTCGTTCTGCTTCCTATCTCTTGATCAGCTTGGGAAATCCGTGGCTGTTGGTGGCCAACTCTACCTACCTGATCCTCCCAGCAGCATTACACCATCAGATAGCTTCATCACAAGCACTGTACTGACATGAAATGAGCTTGTTGTCATGTCGCAGACGTTCTCCGGACACTGACCGTAGCACTACAAAGCAACGACTTGCCCAAGCAACAAACGTCGCCCTATGCAACAATACCCCTAGCAACTACCCGAATATTCCAATGCGACTTTCCCATGCGACATCCTAGCAAGCCTTAGCTGAACCAACGCGACTACACCCAATGCAGCTATCTCACGATAGACCAATGCGACCACCTCCAAAGCAGCACGGAAATGCGGCGGTGCCCAAAGTCCAGACGCGACGCGAGCCATGTGCCATCTACGTATCTGCTCACGAGCACGACCGATTTTCAACGAATGAGCACTGATGCCGGATGAGTGGAAAGCGCTCATTTGCCACTCTGTCTCTCTTGTGACGCGAAGCCCATGCGCCCGCGTTCGCAACTCCTGCGACAAGACAGTCCTTCAATGATGATCACAGGACAGTCGAGGAGACTGAACTCATGTCATCCATTGTCGCTGTCACTGTCGTAATCTTCCAGATCGCAGGGACACTTCATGGAGTGTTATCGCGATCATGACTACAACGACGCAAAATGCTCACGCGGTGTTGTGAACTCCTCACATGGACCAGAATCCGATGCCTGCTACCTCTGTGAATCGCAACCATATTTGGGCATTGGGAGTCTGAGGAAACGATGTGGAGGGCTCGGTGCGACCATGTGACGATAAGCATACGTTATCGGACCGCGCCTCGTCAGGTTATTGAGGCCTGATTTGGCTGGGGTGATGATAACACCACCACGTGTGATGTATGATGAATGGTACCCGTACGGTTGCGGATCAACGCGGTTGCGGCCCGTCAAGGAGTCCATTCCTCATTGGCATCCATGGCCGTGAGACATGGACACGACTACCCCATGAGGCTTACGGGACCATCCGCCTGATATGCAGTATCGATAGCTGTAGTATAAACAGCCACATATCAGGAGACAGAACAGGAACATCCATCTTACAGTTCTTGAGCAAAGCGACTTCTTACTAGAGAATCGACGAGCGCACCTTGTTCACCTCATCGACTTGTACTTAATCTCCATCTGCCAAGATGCCTTCCAGAAGGAATGACAGCATCACCGACACCGTCTTTAACTGGTTTGGATACGGCGGTGGAGCCACAGAAGACAAACAAGAAAAGCAGGCCATGCGAGCCCTTCCTGCAAACTGGTATCAGTCAGAAGAGATGTACCAGCTGGAACGGAGGTCAATCTTCTCAAGGAAGTGGCAGCTTATCACGCACAAGTGCCGACTGCCCAAGCCAGGAGATTGGCTCAAGTTTGAGGTTGCCAACTTCTCCTTCGTGATCACACACGATCGCACCGGCAAGTTCAACGCCTTCCACAACGTGTGCCGGCATCGAGCGTTTCCTGTCGTCACGGAAGAATCAGGTTCCTCAAGGATCTTCTCCTGCAGATACCACGGCTGGTCATATGGTCTCAATGGCAAGCTTGCCAAGGCACCTGGCTACCAAGAACTCCAAGGTTTCGACAAGGAGAAGAACAGCTTAATGCCCATTCATCTTCATGTCGACCGCAATGGCTTCATTTATGTCAATTTTGATGCCAAGGAGACACCTGAAATCGCCTGGGAGGACGACATGATCGGCATGGACACTCAGGAACGGTACCAGGACTTCAACTTCGAAGACTATCAGTTCGATCACTTCTGGGAGATGGAAGGTGACTATAACTGGAAAATTCTGGCCGACAACTACAACGAGTGCTACCACTGCGCAACATCACATCCAGACATTGGTGCTGTAGCGAATCTTCAATCGTACTCGGTCGACACAGCACGAGGACAGATCGTCCACAACCCAGCCACGACACAAGAACAACGCGATGCTGGCCTCGTCGTGGCGAGTACATACTACTTCCCCAACGTATCCACAAACATCACGTAGGTCATAACCTCCCCTATCACTGTAGAATCAAAACACTGACGACATCAATAGTCCACACTTCTTCATGATCCAACGCTTCGTGCCCTCCTCCTCCTCAAGGTCGTCAATGCAATACCAAGTCTTCCGCAACAAGAACTCAACCGACGAACAATTCGACCTCGTTAGCCAGATCTACAAGCGTGTCATGTCCGAGGACAAGTATCTCTGCAACCTCGCTCAGAAGAACATCAACGCTGGCGTCTTCACAAACGGCGAGCTGCACCCGCGACTCGAAAAGGGACCACTCTACTTCCAGAACAATGTCCGCGAGGCTGTGATGGAGCACTTTGAGAAGGAGAAGCGAGCACGGAAGGAGATCTGGCCAGCGAGGCCGGAATTGCCGCAGACCGGGAGCACGCATATTTCGAAGAAAGATATTGATTTCTGTAGTGGGTTGAGCTGTGCCACGCCGCCGAAGGAGTTGTCGTGGTGAAGAAGCGACAGGACAATGGTTCACGATGATGACTTAATGAGGGCTTGGGCTTTGAGCGTTTGGTGTTTGGAGTCGGAGCGATCGCTAAATTGGCGAAGTCAGGATGATTGTTGTGAGGAAGCATTGGAGATGGAGTAGTCAGACAACATGTACTGGCCAATTGGCTATCTGATCATGTTTTTCGCTTCCAACGAAGGGTCACTCGCCACGGCGTATCCATGGTCCCGAAAGCTTCCAAACGTTCCTTGATCCGCCTGGCTGACTCCGCCACTCAACTCCAAGCCCAACAGACCTTCCGTAGGCCGCTATTGTCATCGCGGCCTCGATATCATTCAATGATACCCACAGTATGCCCCCCACAATAGTTCCCACGTCTCATAGCAAATTTCCACCTCTTCTTCATCGTCGCCGTGCTTGTGGAACGGGCAGGTCGGCGGCACAACCGCACCCTCCCAAGTCTCATGGTCGGGTCCAGCATCATATCGACATTCTCCCTCTCCGCACCGAGTCGCACAGTCTTGCGACCGAATCTGTCAAGGACCATGATAGCAGTCATTGTGACTACAACATTAATAACACCCGTGATGCCGATTGCGAGCAGGCTAGTGCTTGTACTGGTGAGGCCGAGGTTCTGGAAGATGATGGGCGCATAGTAGATGACTGTATACAACTTCGCATTAGTCGATGGCCCCTCAAGCAAGTTGATAGCGATCGGCTCACTAGGTACCATGCCTGACTATTGTTGAAAGAACATTACCAGGCCACCAAGCGCGACGCGCTTGAAAGAGACCTTGTTACGGAATATGGTGACGTACTGAGCAATTTCGCGTCGGAATACGACGCTATCGATCTTGATGTCTGGAATCTGCTTGGCGAAAGCCTTCCGCTCGAATAGCACTTTGGCCTTGAATCACTAAAGCCAGTCCGAGCACGCCTTGTTGATAGTCATATAGCAGACCTCCGAAGCTTGGACCACATTATTCTGCGTGTACAAAATGTGGAAGGGCCCTTACATTCACGATGTGAAGCTGCGATGAAGTGAGCCTTTCAGTTCTGTGTCAGAGAGGCCACGCCTCTCTTGCCGGTCAGGTGCTGTCGACGAATCGCTGCTGCGCCAACGGCCACGCCAGCTCCAGCAACCATCATGCCCATAGATTTCGAAGGCGTCCAGTAAGGGCTCGCAGGTAGCAATGAGACACTACAGTCTGGCAGAAAGGGTGCTTCAGAACGACTGATGCCTCAAACGTCAGATGGAGGAATGAGGTCCAGCCTAGATCGCTCAACAATCGCCCAAGACGAACTGGTTTTGCAATGCTATACCTCGGAGTCGAGTACATGGCTCCAAGCTAGGTTTTCAGCCATGGTTGTTTCTTCACGGGAGCCCGTGATGTCGTGGCAGAAAAGGTTCTTCCACTACCTTGCGTGTCTCGTCATGGCATCATGGCACTGTTCGTTGTTTTATGGGAACTTGAGCGGGGATAGTTCAATACAAACCATCACTTTCAACGTACGCAGGCGATAATGCTTACGGTCCAGATCTGAACTGTGATATGGCTAAGCGATCCAGGACTGATACGAAAAGGTTTCTCGCTTAGACGAGCTTATATAGGAAGGTCTGGAGACAATGTTGCCGGACATGTAGGCAAGGTCAGCAGCTGTAGTCTTTGTTATTGCAACACCTTCACTTCTTTGACGCGTCCTACATCGTGAGCGATCTTGAAGCTCGATTTACACTTAGCTGCTTCATCCGCAGTCACGAGTGCTCGGTCGGCTGTGTGCAGAAAGAATATGATGCCAATTAGTCCGAGGATAACACGATCGTGCCCTCAATCATGTACCCTGCAATGAAGCCGTGGGTGACAACGTCAAGAAGATACCACACTAGATCCCATCCGCTTTGTCTGCCAACTCTGATGATGTTGCAATGAGAGAGATCATCTGGTGACGAGGTGAGGTGAAAGAAGCGAGGTCGAGATACGTGTGAACGAGTTGTTTTAGGTAACAAGGATTCCCCGAACCTCGCATCGAGCCTCCTCGTTCTGGGTCCACATCTCGTAGCGAATGGACGACATCGGCCATGATGATTGTGCATGAACGTGCGCGTTACGCACAGAGCTCTGGAGCAAATTGATGACCCGCTCTCAGGCCGCCGTCCTTTCCATCCTTTTCTCTTCCGACAGAGTCAACATGGGAGGCCTTCTGGTGGGCAAAGTCGCAACAGTCACGGGTGGCGTGACTGGCATTGGCCGCGCCATTGCACTGGGCTTTCTCCGCGAGGGCGCCTCTGTGACAGTGAACTATCTTGACACGGTCGAATCCGCCAAGGACTTCGAAAGCCTCAAAGCTGAAGCACCCGGCAATGCCCGTCTGACGGGCGTCGCAGGCGACATTGGAAAGAAGGAAGTCGGGCAGGCCATTGTCGACGCAGCAGTCACTGCCTTTGATGGTCTCGATGTCTTCGTGGCCAACGCCGGTGTCAGCCAATTCAAGGACTTCCTGACGTGAGCAAGCCACGGCACTATAGGATCCTGGCTCCAGCATTGACGAGTAGACAGACTAGAAGATACAGTCTTGGACTCCCACCTTGATACCAATATCAAGGGTACCTTCTGGACCACCCAAGCAGCTGCGAAACAGATGGTCGCACAAGGTCGTGGCGGCAGCATCATTGGCATCTCATCTATTAGTGCCCACCTCGGCGGAGCACAACAAGTCCACTATACTCCAACCAAAGCCGCTGTCCTCAGCATGATGCAGTCACAGGCATGTGCTCTTGGGAAATATGGTATTCGCTGCAATGCTCTGCTGCCTGGAACTACGAGAACTGCATTGGCAGCAGGCGATCTGGCTAATGCAGACAAGCTACGGTATCTGGAGACTCGGACACCACTGGGAAGGGTCGCTGATCCTGAAGATATCGCCGGCCCAGCAATTTTCCTGGCGAGTGATCTGAGTAAGTTTGTGTCTGGAGCTCAGATCTTGGTCGATGGTGGCATCTCCATATCTTTGCAATGAGATCTCGGCTGTTGTCAAGTCGGCCCGACCGTTGGAAAGGAAGGACGCTACGTCCATTTCTACTCTTACAAAGCCTCCTCGAAGCACCTCTTGAATACCTCTAGATCTGCCCTTTCTATACCTCTCCCGTGTTCCCTCATCCCCTCCAGGACAGCTTGTAGCCTACGCTCCATTCTTTGCACAACCTCCTCGAACCTTTCCATCACAGCATCTCCCCCAAACGTCCCTGTCCTCCTTACTACGCCCTTCCTCTCTTCCCTCGGCAGATCTACTGAGAACCACACCCCGCACCTCCCGCTACTCCTTCCGTTCATGCTGACGATGCCACTGATCTCCATCATTCGATACCTCATTATGACCGCACCGGACCCACGAGCAATGAGACGATCCATGGGATCTGTGAAGGCATAAGTGCCTCTACCCAAGACAGAGCCATACGGATCTACGATGCCAAACTTGGCGCGATGAAGGTCGTAGAAGATGGGAAGCGCTTCTTGGCGTAGGAGTCGAGAGACCTCGACAAGCGGCGGGGGAGGCATGGTCATGCTTTTGGATAGTAGAGCCTCGTGAGGAGCATCGGTTGGTGGGAGGAGCGATAAGATGTGGTGTTTATAGATCTTCTCGCGGAGCTCTGCAGGCAAGTCCAGAATTGGGAAAGTCAGCTCGTCATCGTTGCTTCCTAGGAGAGCTATAAGAGTCGGCCTAATAGAAGCGAAGCCGGGACTTCCTGGAATATCCTCCACGGTGAGCACCTTGCGCCGGATACAAAACCCATGAAGCTCCCTAGTAGTACAAGCATCGTACGAGAGGAGGCCTCTATTGCACGATCACTAAGTTGCTGCAGGCGAGGTGTCGATGCCGAGGCCGGCCAGAAGTATTCAAGAGCGTTGAGTCTGCTTTGGAGGTCTATTTGATGAGTCTTTTGTACATGTGGGAGTTTCCAATAATGTAGCAGCCAATTACTGGCGGAAGGAGGTGCGTGTTGGACCATACTGTTCCTTTGGTACTACAACAATTTACTGCAAGTCGCCATCGCTAGCTTCATAGTCCACGGACGTGACAAGAGCGGTCGATCAAGAACGGCGATTGCTCTTTGTTCATTTTTGCTTGGAGTGGTATACTTACCTTCGAGCTTCTTCGGACACTAACAAAGAATCGTTGGACATCTCTGACTTGGCGTGTTGTGCGAGGATATTACAGTACACAACGAGATTTATCTATGTGGCTCCTACATGCATCTCTGCATTGTCGAGCGATTCGAACACACGCCTGATAACACCCGACATCCCTCCCTGCTTTGCCGCCTTCTGCATGAGACGCAACTTGTTGTTCGATGTGTCTAGACTTGGGGACATGATGCCATAATATGAAGCCAACCTCTGAGAGAAGAGCCGCGTGGGTTGTGGAAGACGCTATGGCACCATCCGTCTACGTGCCCCATTCTTCGAAGATGACTCTGCGCACCTCAAAGTCCTGGTATCGCAGCTGTATCTCCCCTCGTCCCTCGATATCTTCAAGCAGGTCTTCCACATGTGCCTTAATGTCCTTGACTAGAGCGTCGAACGACTCTCGCGCGCAATGCATCGAAAATTTGCGACGTGGCGGGACCTTTCCCTTGTGCTGCGGGAGGTCGATATCGTCGTAATCACTTTGAGGTGGTATCTCGCGTTGTAGCCCTCAGGCCCGCCACGAGTGTGAGCTTCTTGTACCTCGACAGAACGTCTGGCTTTGCCAGAATGTGCTTGGACAGTAGTGGCAAGTCGTAGATGCTGAATGTAGGGCTCGGAGCGACGAGACAGGTACCACCGCTGCAGAAGAGAGTCCTGCCTGTAGCACGAGAGCGAAATGCTATTGGAGACTCATCACTCCCCGGTTCTCTGCTGTACAGCACAAGGCCACGATCAAGCCGCCAGAGGAGACCTTGAAGCTTCTCTAGAGAGAGCGACTTTGCGACTGATTCTTATATGTCATAACCTTTGGCTTTGAGCCCGGTTCGCATCATCTCGCGAGTCTGTTGTTCTCGTAGCCGCAGCTTCCAGTAGCTCAACCGCGGCTTATGTTGTCACGCCACGCTGTCCTGATGCTGTACCATGTGGAGTGTGTTGTTTTCAGAGACTCGGTGTTTGGTCTGGTGTAGATTACGAGGTGAGGAAAGAACAGGAGGACAACTCTCGAAGTTCAGAATCGGGGCTTGGCGCAGCCGTGCGCTCCACGTGCTGCAGTGAATGACTATCTTGACTGACTACCGCCTCTGCCACCTCGCTTCCGAGCTTTCCAGAAAGGCTCTTAACAACTGCTCAAAAATCAGCCTTCCTCATAGCCTTCCTCTTGACTTTCCGCTTTATCCATTGCCTCAACTTCTCATCAAAAAGATCATGCGTCACCGACTTGATCCGATCTCCATCCCGCGACGAGTAACCCGCCTGAATTAACTCCCTGACCGCCACCCTACCGTCCTGGTCGCCCATCTGGAACGTGCCCCTCAAGAATGACATCGACAGTGACCTTTAGGAGTAAGATCTGTTGCGATACAGCTGCAGCTGGAAAAGAGGATCTGACACAATTTGACGAGTCTGTAATAACCTCAATCCGGGTGAGCTGCAGCTATGATTGCAACAGAATGGCGTGGGACATTGTGGGACCAGCACGCTGTGGTCAATCTCAGCCGACTATGCCACACTGGTAATGAATCTCCGTGATGTACGACTCGAGTCTAATATGCGTCTTCACAGTTCCGCTGAAACTACCCACACTGAAAACCTCGACAGGAAAGTCGGCAATTCACAAGATACAGATTCGTCGGTCATTTGGTTCACGGCTATTGCTGCCATCTATGTATCATTCGGTCTACGCCATGGCTAAGGAAATGATAGACTCTCAGGAGTGAAGAGAACATCAACAGCGCTACACATGCCCATTCGCCCTGCCATGGTGGCGTCCGTCGTCGGCCTCATCCTCGTTGTCCAGTGCAAACGCCTCATCGTCATCATCCATGTCAGATCTCTCTTGGCTCTTCCCTATCCTTCCCACTTCCATGTCATCAAGTTCCGCCTCGCCATACTGTCTTGCAGCCTCGACGTCACGTTCTGCTTTGCGGTTGTTAAGGCCGAGTCCGTCGCCTCGCCCATCCTCGTAAGGATCGCTGCCGACTACGCCTCGGTAACCACGTCTTCTCCATCGACTCCGCCAGATAAAAATTCCCCATGCGACGGCTGCGAGTAGGATCACAGCGAGTGCTCCTTCTCCTGATCTTCGATAGGCGATCCATTGTGCTTCCTGGAGTCTGCTCGCTTCTTCTTCCTGCGCGACGGTCGAGTTGGGGTGCCCGCCGACTGAGACTTCAGTACCCTTCTCGCCGTCAATCTTGCTGTCAACTGGTGTGCCGCCTATCGAGGCGATGTCGACGCCCATGAAACGGTCTAGCATGTCCCTGCTTCGGCGAGGGTAGTCGAAGGGAACCATGTGGGAGGAATTGTAGAAGCGCAGGTAGGTGAGGTTGCGAGCAGTCTGGTATTGACCGGCGGGCTCGCCTTCGAAAGTCCAGTCGTGCTTCATGGAGGTGATTCCATCACTTTGCATCCCTACGCCACCGTTGTATTTGAGGTTGTTGATCAGATTCTCAGTACCGATGTGGTTGCAAATCATGTCCTTGTCGCCGGAGAAGAGGACGATGGGCATTTGCTCGAGCAGGTCTGGGAGGAGTTGTATACTGGGCTTGGAGTTCTTTGCGCTGAAGGCAGCGGAGACTTGGTTATTGCATTCCACCCAACCAGTTTTCTTATCATCATTGATGTGCAAAGCTTTCTTCACGTCGTCACGGCGTAGGTATGGCTTGACCTGTGCAAGATCCGGAGGCCAGTTCATACCGCATGATGGGTAGCTGTCGCGGAGGCGCACGTCATACATGTTGATGCATGCTTGGTCGCCCGAACCCTTTCGGGTGTTGCGCAGGATCTCTTGCATGACAGATTCGCACTTGGCGACATCGATCTCGTCAGCCGCACCAGCTTCGTTCAGTGCTTCGAGACATTCTTGTTGCTGCCTCGTTACTATCCTGTCAGCCTCTGAGCCGGCCTGCAGAATACCAGATTCGTATGCGAAGGGTAAGTAGGAGATGTATTGGTCTGGTCCAGATATCCAGCCGTTCCCGATCAGAAGACCTGAAAGATTCCACTTTTGCGCTTGGTTGGCCTTGTTACGGTCGACGATGGCCTTTGCGACATATGGTATCCACTGGCCTGCGTAGGACTCTCCTGCGATGTAGATCTGCCACATATTAGTCTGCATGTCGTGTGTGCAAGTGAGATGTCCACTCACATCATCATGCTCATGGTTCGGAAAGAGCTGGAAGAAGCCGTCCAAGAAAGCGATCATCTGCTCGGCCATCTGATCCATATCATGCACAAAGCTATCCGTATCCACATAGCTGAATCCTGTTCCCACCGGGTTGTCGACGAACAGGACATTCGCAAACTCATCCCAGCTCCCATCTTGCAGCCTCAGCGTCCCGTCCTCGTTCACTCTATACGGCCCAATCTCCATCAGCGCACCATCCATGCTACTGCAGCCTGGGCCTCCATTCAGCCACAAGACCAAGCGCTTCTTATCGCCTATGTGTCTATTCTGCACCAGCCAGAAGAAGAGATTGCCGTGATGTTCCGGGGTGACTTCGAGGTGACCGGCGTACATGTCTAATCTTGGTGATGCGGGTGCGCCGGGGAGGTCGCGGATGTAGTAGTCGCTGGCGGACTTTGCGGCTTGCGCGATGGGAAGCCATATCGAGGATAATAGTATAGCGACAGACATTGGCGAAGGCCATGGAGAGCGGCGTCGCGCGGGCGGATGTGGTGTATATGCCATGATGGCTGAAGGTTCATACGTGGCCGCTCCTATTGCTGGACCATCCCTTGGGGGATGGTGCTGCCTCCCGGGATGCTGGACGGCGGCGGCGACCGGATAGAGACAGGAGTCGCGTGATGGGGTAGGACTTGGGACTTGTGCGATTTCGGGGTAATAAGGTGATCGATGGTACATGTGAAGGGGAAAGGCGCCGAAGTTGCTTGGATCGCCGTAAGCTTGTTCCCCGGAGGATGCGAGGCGATAGAACTACATACAGTATCAACATGGGTCCAACATGCTCCAACAATCACTGCTGCAACGAACGCATACACAAAAAAAAATACCGATTGGCCAGGCCGCCTCATAGTCTACTGCATCCATCTGTTGAGCTATTGACAACCGTAGGCAGAACAAAGGTCATGTCGGTGCCTCAGGCTCGGAAGGTCACGTGCTTGCTCTCTTCCAGGCGACAGCTTCGTGATCGGCGGACGGGATTCTTGTCGCGTCAGTAGCAAGTAATGACAGGCACGTCGCGACTCGGAACATGCAAACAGTGGCAGCACCCGACAAGAGACAAGACAACACCACCACACAATGCTCCATGCTCTCTCACAACCACGCCGATAGCCCGAGATGCCTGCGTGAGTACACTGTAGATATACCACATGATGCGCCCTAACACCACGCCCCATCAAGGCCAGGCGACCAGCACCGCGACAACGCGAACACGATAAACCCGTTCATCGAAAAGACGCCCCATATCACGGAGTACACGGCCCAGGAGATCGCCACTCTCCAGAGTCGCCTCGACAAGCAGCTGGGCCCGGAGTACATCTCGACGCGACCGGGCAATGGAGGAGGGAAGGTGCACTACTTGGCGGCGGAGAAGGTCATCAACCTGGCGAACGAGGTCTTCGGCTTCAATGGCTGGAGCTCGTCCATCATCAATGTCCAGATCGACTTTGTGGACGAAAACCCGACCAATGGCAGAATCAACCTCGGGCTGTCAACAATCGTGCGCGTCACGTTGAAAGATGGCACGTTCCACGAGGATACCGGCTATGGACACTGCGAGAACACAAAGGGCAAAGCTGCCGCCTTTGAGAAGGCCAAGAAGGAAGCTGCGACCGATGCCATGAAGAGGGCACTACGGAACTTCGGCAACGTCCTGGGCAACTGTCTCTACGACAAGGACTATCTTAGCAAGATTACCAAGGTCAAGGCGACGCCATCGAGATGGGACGAGAAGAACTTGCATCGGCACCCGGACTTTGCACCAATCAAGCAAGAACCTGCGACAGAGCTCCCGCAACAGAACAACGCAGCGGCGATACAGAGAAACCCAAGTGGGCAGTCTGTTCAGTCGGCTGCATCCTTCGGGTCGGCAGAATTTGAAGACGACTTTGGTGGGACCACATTCGATGAGACGGACTTTAATCATCCAGACGAGGTAGTGCTGGAGGACAGTACAATTATGAATGGGATGCCGTCACCGGCGAAATCCGCTAGCCACGGCCAGAAGCAGAACACTCAGCGGCAGGCTGTGCCCAGGACGCACTCGATGCCACAGATGAGACAGCCTAACCAACAGGTAACAGCACAAGGCAACATACAGCCACCGGCACCTGTGCAAGGCCTCCAGGCGCCACAGAGACCCCCAGCAGTATCACGACCGCCCATGAACGCCGGACAGCCAGCAGCCAGGATGCTGCCACCACAAACGCCGGGTAATGTACAGCGACCACAACAGTACAACAATGATCAGTTGGAGCCGAATCATGATGGCGCTCGTTCGAATCCTTCTTCGGGTACCATGAGCGACTCTCCATCAAATCAGGCGTCGAGAGCGATCGGTGTAGCCAAGAATCAACCACAACGGCAGGAACCGAGCGAACCGACAGACGAGCATGGCTTTCCAATACCTCGGCAGCCGCCACAAGGCATCCCTTCGGGATTCGTGACTGGACGCAAGGCTGAAGTGTTCAATCATCCTGGCGATTCTCGGCCGGCGGATGGTAATATCGCGTTCAACCCACATGCAGACAGCCCGTCGATACGGAGGACGCAGGGCATCAATCCAGGCAAGTCTGCACCGATAAGCCGCGCAGTCTTCAGCAACGGCCACACACAGTCACCAGCACAACAGCAGCCTGCTGCTGCCGGCAATGGGTTCCAGAGTGCCGCTAGCAACGGCTTCAATGGAGCGCAGAGACCCGCTGGCACGAATTATGTCAATCCATCAGCGGACATGAGCCGGAAGATTGGTATGCCTGGCGGACCGGGAGGAATGCAGAATAGATCCGCCTACAAACCACCTGCTGCTATCAAGAGGCCGGCGATGGCTGACGTGACGAACACGCATGGCATGGACGGCGCATCAGATCCGAAGAAAGCGAAAGTTGACGGTGCATCACCAGGACAAGGTGAGAACGCAGCCGCTGGGGATCAGAATGAAGGCGCGACATGAACGACCGCGCATGACATTCGGCTGCTGTCAGAGCGCAGCACGACAAGGGACAGCTTCCACCTACATTTCGAGCGTGGCGTTGGGGAAACCGTGAAGTTTATACTTGCTAGACGAGTTAGCTAGCGCATCATGACACGACATTAACTACTCAGCCTTTCCAGGGGTTTGCCAGCACCATCCTCCCCGATCTCTGGCGACACAAAGATCGAGTCTGCCGTTTGCTCTCGAAGCCACTTTCTTGGTACCATCTGACAATACTTCATGTCGACCCCCGCACGACCTTTGCGATAGGCCTCCAAGGACTTCTGACAAAGGTGGCGGCCGTTGCGCTCTGGCGGTGTCATATTACGTCGAGTGTCATGAGCATGTGCAACTATGTCGAAGCGAAGCTTGCGCCCTAACACTTCTACCTTGCAAGCAGATACTTCGCGGCCATTTTGCTATCGTCACTTTGGAAGATCACTTCACTCCTCGTGTATGTGGACAACTCTTTCGTCGGGTGCCCTCGCTCAATGCCGTCTGAAGCAGGATTGTGGCTGACTTTTTAAGCTTTCGCAGCCGCAAAAGAGGTCGTGTTTCGGCTTGTCTTGTGCAGCCTTGCGGCACAGTCGATCCTACCAGCGCAAGCGGCCTCAAGACTTGAATGGTCTTGCTCCTTTCATGCCACTCGAGCATGAAATCCACAGCGCATACTGACCAAAGACGGAGATCGTGAGAACCGTGCTTCTATCAGCGTGTCGAGATTCCAGCGCAGCCTTCATCGAAGCGTTCGACCGCGCCCGGCTGCTGGCACTGTAGAGCATGGTGCTCACTCATCGATGCATGTACATTGCTCATCCCCGGCTTTCTCATGGGCTGTACCTGGACTGCTATTCACATCGCTTTCGCAGAATGAGATCTCAGCAGTGCTGTTCATTAACTTCGTATATCAAGGATAATCACGATGAAGAGTCCGCTTCTAGCCTCGGCGTTACCAGCTAGGATCGCTTTCGCTTGTATTCAAGATTGGCCCCCATGTCCCACTACCAGCATCTAAGCGATTCCAGGTGTGCGTCCCACTGATCCTTCCCCCTCCACTCCCTCTCCTCTCCAATAACCACCCATTATCAGGCTGCTTGGGCGTCTCGGGTTGTGCCTACGTTGTCGCAAGCAGACTGGGCGGCGGCGCAGCTTGTGAGAATGATTGTTACAGGAAGTTGCCGAACAGATGCCTGGAAACCCACATGCTGAACGGGAACTCAAACTGCGGCGGCTTCAACGTTTTTCTGATACCTCAGACTATCGATGCCACGCCGACAGTGGGCTGTGCGATGTATACGACGCAGCCTATAACGAACAGCTGCCCGACTACTGCGCCTGTGCTAAGCGTAACGTTCACCGCGTCGACGGTACAGACGACTGCAGCTGCGAGTCTTGCAGAGGCCACGTTGGCTGCCCAGGCGAAATTTCCTGCGGCGAGTGGTACGAACGGCACATCTGGCGCCATCATGGAGTCAACTGGCATGAGTGGAGTTCTGGCAGTCTGCTTGTTCATGAACGAACATGGTCTGCATGTGTCGTGGATGCCGGCGTTGAGGACTGTGCATGGCGTCATGACAGGGCAGAAACTCTTGGTGGTGGTGACTTTTCGACGGTTTGGTAGGAATTGTGTAGAAATAAGTGGTTCGAAGGAACGCGGTCTTGATAAATAGACTTCCTTTAACCATTTCTTACGCCCCATTCCATATTGTACAAACGATGTCTCTGCCCAACAGCCCTGGGATGGAAAGGTTCTCGTGCGTGGGTCCCGTGTAGTAGACAGACTTCTCTGTGTCCTTGAAGAGCGTCCGTGCTCGTTCTAGATCCTTATCGCTCTATCACCACATTGCCTCTGGCCCGTTCAACTCATCGATCCTGCCTCGTCCACGTGCCCCTACATCTCGACTCCCAGCGACGACAACATTACTATCCAGGCATTCAGAGCAGACCCCGTGCTTCTGTCCGAAGCCCAAAGATCGGGCACGCGAAGCAATTGCGCGTGCGCTTGCGCAGCGGCCTACTGCACCTGAGACATCCGATTGCCCCCTCCCTAGAACGACAATTTCTCCAGGCCAGGCGGCTTTCTGCAAACATGAGCGGCGCCCATACCCGGTCTTCGCTACGTCAAGCCTCTGGCCCAGAGGTGGATTTTGCCAGGGCCGTATTTCATTACCAGTGTAAGTGGACAGTACGACAGTGACCAATCATCGCGCAAGCTTCCCGCACTTTTGCAGTGGGCGATGCCGATGAAGTGACTTGGGATGGCACGACTCTGCAAATTTCAGTTGGACCGATCCCATTCTCGATGCCGTGAAATTAGATCTCAGAACCTATGAAGCGCAGATCGCTGGGATCCTGCTTGCACCCACTCCGACCAAGCCATCAATATACGCCAGGAACGTGCCTATCGGTACCATATCCATGCTCCCAAAGTCGGGGTGACTGCTTCGCAAAACTTGGCCACCCCACAGAACACGTAGATAGTAGCAGCCACTCTTGCTGTACAGCTCAAATACCACTTCGGCGCCCATACCCGGCCAGACCATCTTTTCGAGCTGCAAGATGGATAGCAGTCTTGAGATAGACCCATCGTGTGCTACGTTGTGCCGGTACTTGATAGTTGATGATGTCGCGTTGCCTGTAGAGGAGGCGCTGGCACCCATCGCGTGGCGAAAGTTCTGCGCAAGTTCAGCGAGCCAGATGCCGTAGCTTCCAGTGCTGGCCGTCAAGGATTGGTTGGAGTCGCGGTAGATGAAGCTGTATTCGTACTCTCCGAGTCGGAAGGCTTCCTCGGCTTCCGTTAGGCTTATGCAGTCATCTGTGTTGTTGATGTTGCAAGGTAGCGGCTTGTCGTGGCACAATCGAGCGGAGAGATTGTCGAAATAGTGGTCGTAGCTCATATGCCAGCCAGAGTCGTCCGGGTCAACGCCAGAGAGAGTATCGAGGCGAGTGAAAAGATCACGAGAGGCGGTGATGTGCTCGAGCCAGGCGGGCGACGAGCTTCCAGAACCATAAGAGTTGAATAGATCTGACGCGGAGCTGCAGGTGTACGCAGGCTCGAGCGAATCAACGCTGTCTGGCTGGATCAGGAGGGGCGTATCCTTTCCTGCGCGAGAAGGATACATGCCGGCGATTAGCATGCTAGCAACCTGAGAGGTAATGACGTTGCTTGTGACGCGATAAGAGACCGTCTTCTCATCGTAGTCCTGTGGCATGAACCCCAAAAGATCTGAATACACAGCTTTCAGATCGGCGCCGTGCTGGTGACTATCGTCCAGGCCTTCGCGTGTGATTTGTGGGAATTGACAGGTCCCATTGAAGCCTTGGGGAGCGAAAGGATTGGACTCCGACGTATATACTGACCAGTAGGTCGACGCTGACTCATTACCAGGGGGGCTCAGCGGCTTGCCTCGATAGAAAAGGCCTTCGTCGCTGCAATACCAGGCGTATCCTTCCCTGGGAAACGTATTCTCGGCGTAGGGCGTGCGCTTGTGGTGGCGATGAATGACCTCGACATACTCCAGTTTGTACTCGTCGCTGGCTTTTTGGTACGTCTGTGGATTTGTGTGCGGCATGTTGCACCAGTTGTAGGTGTTCGATGGGCCTTGGCTGGAATTGAAAATGAAGCCATATACCCCTGTTCCATTTATGGCGGCCGATAGACTGTTGACCTCGTACTGTGCCGGTGGGTGCCAGGATAGACTGACGTTCGTCGCAATAAAACACGATGTGTTGGCTGTTTGTGCATTGCTGAGGATGGCTTGACTGGCCATCGCCGCGAAGAGTGAAGGCAATCGCTCGTGAAATCTCATTATGACCGAGATGACTGTCTGAACTGTGAACATGACAAACAGCGACAGGAGCAAAGTCTTATAAGACAGCACGGCGGGCCGCATGGAGTGCTATGGACGCGGCCCTGCTTCCACAGTGTCGATTGGAGGCAGAATCGTCATGGCAAGAAGTTCGGGAGATGGCACGTTTGGACGCAGATACGATCGCGCTCGTGCGCTGGACTGGCAAGGTTATTGGCTAGCGGGGTGCAGGATTTGGGAAAAGGGAGTGGGGAGTGTCAGGGTCAACGAGTCTCTGAAAGGGCCTCATGGGGCAAGTGACTATGCTAGCGATGGACATGAGCATGAGATGAGCTAGCTTGGTGAGTGAATGACACCTCGTGGCATGAGAGCAGGTGCCAGGTGGGTTTGACGCGCTAGGATCGGCCGAACTGTATCTCCGGCGGGACCCTGGGGAGCTCCTTGTCTCTGCTCGTATCCTTGTCGTTGCGCCGTTCCAACTTACGAGCAATCATTCACTCACTTCTTCCCTGCCTCGCCCTCAGCGTCCTACGCAGAGCGACCTCGATACTGAACATCACAACACGCGTTTCGACCTCTTCACTGGCAAGGCGCTGTCACTTTCATCAAACTTTCGGCGTTGGCTCCGGCCATCAGAATGACGCACGAAACGTTGGCGACCACGCGACTGCCGTCGCTTGAACGGCGAAACCTTCTTTCACAGATCTGGCAATAGTTTGAGTGACCGACCGACCTACTACTTCGCCGATGACTGTAGCATTGATACATGTGAAGTGCTGCGGGTCCGATTGAAGCTGGAGGTAATCTCGTCGTATCAACTGACGCGCTCTCGCAGCATCATGGCGCCCAATCCTATCATGATCCCCAGGAAGCCAGTCCCACAAGCCCAGCGACAGGCTCATGCGACATCTCAAGGACAACGATCAAAGGCGACTACACAGTTTGTGGCGGCCTCTCTACTGCTCCTCCTGGTGGCGGTATCGTCTCGTGCTAGGCGCTGGCTGGCATCGGGCGCCGCAATCGAGAGCCTCCTCATACTGTACGGATCGAGCACCGAGAACCGCGTGGTCCCCTCGATACCGCTATGGACAGTCATCGCGACCTTGAACTTGGCATATGCCGTGTGCTCGACCTCATGGCTCCTCGTCGGTACGTTGCTTGCAGTCTCAGACATGCAGCAAAGGCTCAGACTGAAGACGAGCCATCGAGGCATGCACTGGACGACACGCTACGCTCACTGCCTGGACCTTTTATAACGTGCTGCTGCATACTGCTCGAACATCGCTGACATAACGCTATCTGCAGCCCTATTCACCATGTTCTGCTACATCACAATATGCTTCACCACCATCTTCCAATTTCCCCGAGCAGCGCACTTTGCCAGGCGAGGCCTGCGGAAGTTCCTCGGCCAGCATCCTCACTTTATCAAAGACAAGTAAGCCAGTCCTATCGCACTGCAAGAGTCCACTAAATCATATGCAGGGAGACCACGTGGAGTTATGTGCTAACAGCCGGCAGGATTGCTCTGTTTAATTTGCCTGCTCTTGAAATCGATACAGATGTTGATGGACTTTTCGTGATCCGAGGAGTCACTCTTTCGCTCTCAAGTTTCACCCTGGTCGCTCATGGCGTCGAACTTGGTAAGTAGGCCATTGAAGCACAGTTGCAATGCACTGACAATGCTGTCCTAGGCCTGATACTCACGAACGACATCGAACTCGCCATGTACGTGGATGAGGTTGTTGTTCGCTTATTCCGAAGCATTGACGTGGGTGATGTATACGCCAACGTCAAGGGCGGCAAGTTCGAGATGACCCTTGGTGGCCTGGATGATGCCGCAGACGACGACACAATGAGCGAGACTAGTGTATTCCTCGACGATACGCCACTTCTCCGCGCAGCCACAGCTGGATCTCGAGGGTTTACCGACAGACCTATGCTCCGAGAATCTCTTACCGGCGGAGTGAAGACCATCCAGGATTCCTCGGCGCAGGCTGGCTTCAATATGGTCGAGAGCCTCTCTCCCGATGACACCATCGCTGACAAGCAGTATCACGATCGACTGACCGAGATTCGCACCACCAGTGCCGTATACCAATCACGACAGCAGGTTCGACAGAAGGCTAAGGGTGAAAATGGCTTTCGTTTAGACGATCCAACGGATATGCGTGCTGCAGTCAGTGCTGAGCTTCACAGCTTACCATCGATACCACACCCTCCCAATCGATCTGTCCGGGTCACGACTCTACAGACTCTGGCACCGCCATATGTTCGTACGTTCTTGCATCGGTTGCCATTTCTCTTGCGTCTGCTCCTTGCACCGCTGAGCTACTTCCACCCGATCAGTATCGCAAGCATTACGAGTAATGGCTCTGGGCAGTGGCTATCAGCTTTACTGCAAGAGCAAGTCTTCAGGCACCACACGGAACACAATGCAGAACTTCGACGTATTCATCGGCGCGTCTCGCACTGGTTGGCGGATGCAAACTTCTGTATGCAGTTCACGGACGTCTCTGGCCTTGGTCAAGTTCCACTTAGCACGTTCTTTGACATTGTAGCCTACCTGAAGTTCAGCGACGTCATGGCATACCGGACAGAGCCAGAGAAGAACACCATCCGAGAAGTGGTACGTTTAGGCGGTGCCGATGCAACTTTCACGATCCCATCGTATCTCTTACCTCACCACGAACATATAATACCCGCGCAGCCAACGCCCGAAGAAGAGCATGAGCTGAAAATCGAGGTAGAGCAAGCCGATGGCCTGCCGCATGAAGTACAGAAAAAGAAAGAACTAGAGAAGCTACAAAAGGACGAGACGCAAATAATCATGAGTGTACATGCCAGTCTCCCGCTGAGCTGTGACCAAACTCTACTGAACTTCGTTGCTGCGCTTGTCAAGGCCACAAAGATGATCGAAGCCGAGAAGGAAGTGGAGGTAGTAGATTCGAACGGCGGAGGCGATCAAGGCACGCCCACTTCACCACTTTCACGATCGTCGACTATGGACAAGGACAATGACTCTGTGCACTCACGAACGGACTCGAAAGACAACTCAGGTTTCAGGACGTTCGCGAAGAACATCCGGCAGAATCTGAAAGATGGAACCACCGGGAACCAGATCAAGGAGCTGGCAAAAGAGCTGCATCAGAACACAAAGGAAGGTTTGGAGCGAACCAAGAGGACGATGGTAGCAGGAATGGTGAATGACCGATGGGTAGCGAAGATCGTTGGAAAGACTGCAGCGATGCTGCAGAAAGCGCAGGGTGATGTTGGATACAGCGGCGGTATACCGGTATCACTTGCGCCGTACAGAGGATCTGCAGACCTGCCTTTGAAGATTCTACCCTGATGCTGAAGCACAACGCCTGACGAGCGACAATGAGAGACGACCATAGATGACCTACAACGAGCAGCGGCAGTGGACCTAATTGATACTCCAAGAAGGACCGCAAGGTGGGCCATTGTCTTGAACCGATATTCCGAGGAACTGGTGACTACATACAACTCGGCTAGGTATTTCGGGCCCTGCCGCGTATCGAAAGACAGATGACCATGCAGCTGAAAACCTGTGATATTGCTTGTGACTGCTCGTCGATACACATCGTTTGCTATCGGTAGACGAAATGGCTCGGCGTTTAATTACAGCATGTAAGCACAGCGTGAGCTGCCACGATGCTCGGTGCTTGATTAGTAGCACTGACAGTATCGGCGTAACTCTCTGACAAGCATACATTGTGCGTTTGTCGAAACGACGGAGAAATGTTAGCCTACAGTAAAGAAGCGCATAGGTCCACCTTTCATAGGGATTTTTGGGTTGACGGGAACAACAGAGCAGCGCCGGCTTGCGCAGATATCGTGACCAGATCCGTAGAGACGACCTAGTCATGCTAAAATGGGTTCTGTCCTAGGTCCCGGGGGATATATGGCAGTGAGATGTTCTTTGCGGCATTTTCTTCCGTCCTGTCCTCAAATCACAACACCCACAGAGATGCGCCTCGCGAACCTCACAATACTGCTTGCGAGCTCCTCGCTGCTTGCGCCAACGCAGCTACCATCCTCGGATAACAGTCATGGCTTGGAGCATAGCCCCGGATTGCCGCACTGCGACAAGAAGTGTCGTCGCGAGTATCGCGATCGCCATGCCCTATCTAACGCGGCCACTGCGGCCAACGACGCACTTGAAAACTTTGCCGCATGGAAAGAATGTGGCTCGCAAGACTGGTGCACTGACGCCATCAACATGATTGTCACGAAGAGTATGATGAACGCCGTGGCGAACAGCAGCCTGATCGAGCCGCCTACAGACGATCTCAAATTTGCCAAGCATGTACTGGAGGTCGGCAACGTGGCTGCGCTTAACAGCCTCTTAGACACTTACAACATGCTGGACGCCATGAGAAAGAATGATCATGAGTTCCTCAAAGAGCGTTGGAATGCCACCCAGATTCACAGCAAGCACTCGTACGCCAACTACACGGAGTGGGTCTCTGGTAGTCCGCACGTACCGCTGCCACCACTACCGAAGCCGAAGAAGGGCGAATTCTTCCCACCTCAAGGCCCAGAGAAGGTACTATGGGATGCAGGCATGCTTCACAGGGATATTGAGCATCCTTCGTTCAATGCCACAGTCTTTCGCGAGGTCCTGGCGAATCAGACGGCTGCGGAGCACGCCGCTGCCTCTTCGACGACTTCTTCTGGTCCCACCTCATCGTCGACCGGCAGCATTGATTCAGCTACTCCAGCCTCTTCTATTCTGGACATCGTATCCGCTCATAACTTTGCCACTCAGCCAGCAGCCTCTCGCAAGACCACATCAATGATTCCGAAGCATAATTCCGGTCAGGATGACGATGACGATGACGACGACAAGCTCAAGGCTTTGGGCGCACTTGCTCTGTTACCAGCTGTTCCTGCGGTATTCCTCGGTGCCTACAAAGGCACCGACAAGTTTCTCAACTGGTGGGACAATCCCTCCCGTATCACGGGCTACACCAGACACACGATCAGTAATGCTGCGGAAATCAGGGCCATAAAAACATGGCCGGAGGGGGTCGCACCGACAAAGATTTTCGACGTCGGTAAGGCTGTGCGTGATTCGGTCCCGAAAACTCACGGTTCCGCCGAACTATTGGCCCAGGAGCTGGATATCCCTTCTGATTACTACAAAGTTAGCACCAGAACGGACCAGTATGGTTTCCCTGTAGACTACGCCGAAGTGAAGGCGAGCAAGGCTGCACAGGCAGCCGAGAGGGGAGCAATATTGGCCCAGACTCTCGCTGAGGATTGCGGGTGCTTAGGCGGCACAGTGTCTGAAACTTTCACCTTTGAAGCGCTCTCTCCATTGTCGTTCCTCGCACACCTACTCTTTCACCCTTCTTTGCGAGGTCCTTCGGTCAGCAAGCCCAGATGGAGAGATCCAAAAAGGTGGAGACCCCGGGGACCAAAAAATGGTGGTTCAAATGGTAACGGCGATAATCCTGAAACAAATCCGCCCCCGAATAGCAGTCCAGTCAATGCTCCTGGCGACCAGTCTGGCGTAAGAACTACTGTTGAGCCGACTCAAACCTCTACTGGCCACGCTTCGTCCACCGCGTCACATCTGAAAGCACCGGGGCAGCAGTCGAGCTTTACGAGTACCTTCCAGCCAAGCCGGACTACTTCTGGTATCGCTTCATCGACCAATCAGTCATCTGTTACTGGATCGGCAGAAGCAGTGTCCTCTACTACTTCCAACTCCACCGATACATCAATGCCGTACATCGCTCTCACTCCGTCAGCACAGACATCCGCTCTCAACTCCACCGGCACATCATTCAGCCTGCCATCTACCACATGGACGCTGCCAGCAATGACATCCACTCTCAGCTCAACCATCGGTGTCTCATCAATTGAGATTTCCCTCGCAGGATTCCCCACCGCCGCACCAGTTCTTTCCATTGGACACGTCCAACCCCTGCAAACCACCGCGATCCTCACGATCGGCCCAGCTCCAGCACCGGTTCTACCAACCATCATGCCAGCGGCCTTGAAATACGAAGAATGTACACCAGCCTGGTGGTCAATCCGCCGCTACTCCTGGATCATCCCGCCCAAGGGCAATCACCCGAACTATTGCTTCTACACCAACCCAACGCCGTCCCACCTCGCCGCAAAGGACATGGACTGTCTACCAAATTTCCGAACGAGGAAGTGCCGGGTAAAGTTCTTCGACAGGCAAATTGACGGGCTGCTGGTGGAGATGCCGAAGGCGCCGACTGGCGTGCCAGAGGAGTGTACGGAGGAGTGGAAATTCATGCATCTGGGCTGGTGGGTCAACCCACCGAAGGACGGGAGGCCGAAGTATTGTACGTTGCCTGATGCGGAGAGGGATCGGCAGTCGAGGATGGCCGACAAGATGGGCTGTTTGCCGCATTTCCCAAGGGAGGGCTGTAGGGTTGACTTCTTCAAGGTGTGAGGCCTTGTCGACAGGTAAAAGTATTTTGAGAAGAGGCTGGGAGAAAGTCGACGTTGTCTCTCCAGATGCTGGCGAGAGTTGGAATTTGCTTTAAATCCTTGGTGCGCAGGGTTCGATAGACAGGGCACGATGGGTTTCCGCGATTATGGTGCGCTAGATCAGCTTCGTTGTAGTGGTAGTAGCAGTAGTCGTAAAATGGGTTATTTTCTTCTTTCGACTTCCAGATCATCATTCATGATTTGAACGTGTATATATACCAAAGATATGTGGAACTTCAACAGTCACATCCGGCCATATGCCTCAGTTGTCAACCTACACACTGGTATGCAGGCCGTATGACATCTTTTCTGTGGATACGGAGGATTCTCTTCTGCTATCCCCAGCACAGCATCTTGCCACATTGACGGGTGCGATTGTCGTGCGCCGCAGTTGGACACATTCTTCTTGCATTTCTATCAGACTTGGTCATTTTAATCCCAACTGTAGGAAAGGTCTTTGTACAACTGAAATGTGTAAATTCTCAACCATTGCTTCCCTCGATAAGGCCCAGTCGTTTACATTGCCCCATGGGGTAATCAGGCTGCATGAGGCCGTTACTGTGAACATGCAGATCTCCTTTCCCCCTTGGCGCAACAGCACTGTCTTACCATCTCGACGGATGCGACTGTTTCGCATATCGGCTGAGCATAGTCATTTTACTTTCCTGGTCGACAAAGTCATTTTGCAGCTCTGTTAGAAATCGGCATTTTGCATTCTCTGATGCTCTGTGAAAGATAGGGGTATATATAGCAGAACGTGTAGACTCCAAACAATTACTTCCGCCGCTATTGACTGGCCGTCAATGTGCCGAATGGGCAAAGTAGTCATTTCGTCGGATGCGCGCTTGGTGTCGCCGAACTGCGCCATGATATGGTGAGCACCCTTCTCGGACTGCTTGGGGCGGAAAGATGCAAGCTTCTGCCAGTGGTTCTTGAGCTTCCAGTATTTCTTTGGACCGTCAATAGCTGACTCAAAGTCAGATGACTTGAATTGCACCATGGTGGAAGTGTTCGGATGACTTGCAGACTTGTCGTGCTTCGTGATATGTGTTGAAATCAGAGGTGCAGTGATGCGAAGCAAAAGGAAGAAAAGCACCATGCCCGAGCTTCGACCAAACCGCGGCAGCAGCCCGACACGACCCTTTGCACGTGCATCAGAACCATGATTCACTATGTGAGCCCTCAGACGTGCTGGAAGCGCCACCGATCCTTGGGTTATTATACACGATAAGAAGCAGAGAATGCACCCGCTTGAAGAGCATGGCACGGTGACGGCACGCGAGAGCACACTGACGCGCAGCGCCTTCACGTGCCACCAAAAGTTTGCCTGCTGCAAGTCAACCATGCAGCAAAACTTCAAAGGCGCTTACAATCCCTTACCACCATCTGCACCATGTTCTCTTCATGTGCAACCCATGACGCTCTCCAAAATCTCATCAAAAACGGACCCGCACACTCATTTCTTCATCCGAACGGAACACACCAGGATAAGAAACAAGTCATTCTCCGCTATGATACCACCCGTGATTGAACTTTTTAGGTCACGGCTAGACAGTAGGACACTGCAAGCTCATGGTCCGCAGATCCAAAGTACTAGTGCACTGCGCATGGGGAAGGTTTGCACTTCCTTTTGCATATCTGCAAAAGTCCATGAAATGGAGCATTGTCGCATCGAGATCAGGTCGACGACCCTGACTTGCTTGTGCTCGATGGGCTTTAGTCATTGGATCAGCGGCTTCGCTGGCTTGGCGTGTGGGTGAATGAACGAAGGATCCAGATGCTAAAAGTTTCGGATTCTGCGGATTCGTTGTCTGCGTAGATGTGATTCTTTCTGGAGTACACCATTATGCCAAGGTTCTAGAATACCGTCAGCAACCATACTACACAGACGTCCTGACTGGTCCTTTCGCATATAGTATTCTATCAGCGCTCTCTTTGATCAAGCACTGCGCCTATCCCATGAGGTAAGGGAATCGGCGCTAAGTAAGGTCCGCGCTCTGCGGGCTGTCTCTCCGATGAAACAGGACAACCACAATCAGGGCGCTTTGTGGACTTCAGTTTGCATCATGTGTATAGAAAATGTGGAGAAGGGACGAAGGAGCGGCAACATACCTGACAACTCGCTTTGCCATCTCGATGCTGTCAATTGGGCACAAAGCCCGGATCTGTGCCACCAGCACAGAAAGGCGCTTCATTCATCATGCATGCTATGCTACATTGCAGCTCTCTAGATCAAGTCGCGTGATATCGGAAGGGTATCGTCGCAGCGTGATCTGTTTCTACAAGTACAAAGACTGCGCAGCAACGATGTCACGTCTGACTCTCGTGAGCGCAACTTCGAATTTCTGCTCGAGCTCTTCAGAGCCCATGACTTTCGATGCTTGCGCGACCTGTCGCAGGAGCTCTTCGAGTCGGCGGAAGAGGCGGATTAGCGAGCCTTCGTAGACGTCTGTCATTTTGCTAGAATCGTGTTAGTGTGATGTCGGTCGTGGAAGGATGGGTTGTACTCACCAGATCGCCGCGAAGCTCGCACCTTGCGTCCAAGCATACACAACTTCCATGAGCTCCGGCTTGAACGACTGCAAATATTCTTCCTCATTGACCACAACCTTACTCTCCATGCTGACCTTCGCCACTTGTCGTGCTTGCGCCTGAATCTCACGGAAGGGCTTGGCAAGCTCTTCCTTGAGCTGACCTTTCTCTTCGCTCTTCTCCTCGAAGATGAAGCATGATAGAACAGCAGCGCACTGCTCGGGTGTGAGCTCATTGAAGAAGCGATTGAACAGGAGCTCGGACAGCACAAGCTCATCGCCCGTTGAAATTTCGCACGCGACACGAGCCTTGAGCTGGACAACATCTGCGTCGTTGACGAAACCCAGACGCCGCAAGACACGCTTGCGGTTCTTCAGTTCGTCGAGTTGCAATACCGAGAGAGCGTCGGACATCTTCTTGCGAAGCGCCTTGATCTCGCTGGAGAGCTCGACCTTGGCGTTGTACTGGTCGTACAGTTCTGGCAGTCGCTCGTCCTTGTGGAGTGGTGAAGAGAGCAGCTTGTGCTCGAGGACCTCGATCTTGCGCAGAAGCTTCTTGAAACCGTCATCGTCAATTCCCATGTTCTCGATGGGGTCGAGGATGGCGATACCGTCGGGAAAGCGACGTGCGATCTCTTCAAGGGCCTTGCGGACGGTGTTACGTTGCTCCTGGGTGCGAAGATCGGGAGGCATAAAGACACGGAGATGACCGACGCTGTCAATTGTGCCGTTCATGATGGGCACGACCTCCATTTTGCCTTTCTCTCCGGGTCCAGGAGGTCGCACTCCAGGTGGAAGATCGTCGCTGAGCTTGGATCTGGGCGGAGGTGGTGTCACGTCTGCTGCCACGTTCAAAAGAACGTCGACAACGACAGCTGCTGATGATGGAATGTCCTCTTGCTTCTGACCTTTGTCTGCTCTCACGTTCATGAAGTTGACAACGGCACCCCAGCCGAAGTCGTAATCCTTGTACTTCACCTTCACCAGTCGACCTGATTGCAGGAACTTGGTGAGATACTGCGGGTGTGTGATGACAGCCTTCATCTCGTTCGCGTAGTTCGTTAGGGTTTGTCGTAGGTCATAGTACTCCTTGATCTCTGCCTCGTTCTCAACAACGATTTCGGATCGCTTCTGCTCAAGTTCCAGAAGCCGCTTTTCAAGGCCAGAGACTGACGCAGCGTTCTGGAACTGGAAGAAGCAACGCTCGAGCATGAACTCAGGGCTGATGCCCTCGACACGCATCAGGTTGAGGATCATGTTGTAACCAAGGTAGAAAGCACTGTTGAGCTTGTCTTGCTCACCACGTACGATCTCTTTGGCCACGCCCGGTTCCATCTTTTCGTCAATCATCATAATCACAATACCACGCTCATCGAGACCTCTGCGCCCGGCTCGACCCGACATCTGAATGAACTCGCTGGGCGTTACCCATCGTAGTGAAATGCCGTCGAACTTGCGCACCGATGTGAACACGACTGTCTTCGCCGGCATGTTGAGACCGATGGAGAAGGTCTCGGTCGCGAAAAGTACCTTGATGAGGCCTTCCTGGAATAGAATCTCGATGGTCTCCTTCAGAATCGGGAGGAGACCAGAATGATGAATTCCAATTCCTCGTCGTAGGAGTGGAAGAAGATGTTGAATCTGTGGCAGCTCCTTGTCTTCATCCGACAGCATCTCGATGGCACTATTAAAGACCTTCGAGACCATCGCCTTCTCAGACTCGTCATTGAATGCGAGCTGGCTCATTTGCAGGGCATAGTTCTCGCAGTCTCGCTTCGAGAAGGAGAAGACAATGACGGGATTGTAGTTCTTCATCATGATCATCTTCACGATCTTGTAGATGTCCGTTGGTCCGTCCTTCTTGCCGCCTTTGTTCACTTTCTTGTCTTTGCCCTTGCCTTTCCGCTTTGCCATTGGATCTGAGCCATCGTCACCAGCTTTTTCTGCGATCGTGGCCATAGCCTTGTTGAAGTTCTCCTCTCGGAATACACCCTTCTCATCCACGACCAAGTGTATACCATCTGCGCCTGCTGGGAAGAAGTAGTGTTGGAGAGGGGTAGGTCGGAAATCGGTGTAAACAACGTGACAGGGCTGGTTGTGTGTCTTGGTGATCCACTCGGCGAATTGCATGGCGTTGGGGATCGTGGCGGAGAGGAAGACATATCGGACCTTGTCGGGGAGGAGAATAATCGTCTCCTCCCACACCACACCACGCGATTTGTCGCGCATGTAGTGGACCTCATCAAAGACGACCCAAGCGACCTCACGCATGATTTCACTTCCACGGTACAGCATAGAGCGCAAAATCTCCGTCGTCATGACCAAACACGTTGCTGTGGGGTTGATGGTGACATCTCCCGTCATGAGGCCCACATCACCAAACTCGGCCTGGAACTCGCGGTACTTCTGGTTGCTCAGCGCCTTGATGGGACTGGTGTAGATGACCCGCTGGTTGTTCTTCAGACACTGCGCGATCGCATACTCTGCCACCACCGTTTTTCCAGCACTGGTATGCGCCGACACCAGCACAGTCTCGTTGCGCTCGATGGAGGATATGGACACTTCCTGGAAGGGATCGAGCTGGAAGGGCCAAGTGCGCGCGGGTTCTGCTGGTCGCTTGTGTTGTGATATCGGGACGTAGTCGCAGTCTGGCGGGAGGGAGACCTGATGGCGCACTTGATGCTGCAGTACCATAGCCGTCTCCTCCTTTTGCGCCTGCAGACCTGCCGCAGCGGCGACTTCTCTCGATTGGGTGGTATCGAATGTGTCGGTGACGACTGGGTCGGGCTCGTCGTCGCGGCGTCGGCGCTTCTGTCCTCGGTCGGAGGCGGCATCGTCCTCCGCTGGTGCTGGTGATGTTGTCGCGGGAGGCGCAAAGTCGTGCGCATCTGTCATATTCGCATCGCCATTCTGCTGCTGCTGCTGCTGCTGCTGCTGTTCCGCGCCTTTCACATCGCCATTGAGCGATCGCTTCTTGCTCTTCTTTGCCTTCCCACTCGGCTTCGCGGTCGCCTTCTCGTCGAAGACGTCAAAAAGCTCGTCGGCCATGGTGAAGTGGTCTGTATGCGAGGATGTGTGATGATGTTAAGAGAATGAATTCATCGCCATATAGATTCAATGCAAGCTCGAGTTCCTGCATGGGCGAAAGCTCGGCTCGAACCTCCGATGCCAAGATTTGCGATCAAGGCAAGGCTACCGCCGGAAAGCAAAACGGAAAATGAGACATAACGAACAACGACGCTTTAGTATTGCGTTTTTTGCCCTTCGTTCTCGATCGAAGCGACGAAACGAGCGGGCATACTATCTACGCTATTGTTTATTTGTTCGTGCGTTATTTCTTCGAGGCTACGAAGAATCAAGATTGCGACGATACTGCGGAGGGATCGACAAAATTTGGGGGCCATTTTCCGTTTTGCTGTCCACACCTCGCAAGGACGAAGCGTTCACGAATTCGCTTATGGCTTCTCTAACATCTGCGTCTCAAAGATGCATCCAAGGGCTGTCGACAAAAGACGTGTTTGCTCTGTCCTACATGAACCTGGTCTAGGCACAGCAACCGGCCTCAAAAGTCATACATATGTTTATAGAACCACTGGCCATATATGTTTCGCGCGAGCTCTCAATACCTACTGGCCTTAGGTCGAGTACCACAACGGCCAGAAATGAAAGCCAAAGACAGGAGGCACTGATCTCACGCCGAGGCGCCGAGCTCCAGCCAAAAGTCGGTTTGACATGCATTGTCAAGGTCGCATCGAAAGAACCGAGCGCTGCCGATTGCGCGAATGTGGCCCATAGTGAGTTCACGTACGGGAAGACCGTAGCAACACTGGCGCGGCGAATTCAGTTTTCTTTGATTGCTGAGCTGGTTGCTTCGCTCACGTGCGTACTAGCGGTCGACGACGCATGTCCTGGCTCAAACAGTAAAAGCCTTGAGACCAGATCAATGCCGAAGATGCCATACATCATGCCTCAAACAGCATAATTACCACCGTGCTCATAGAAGATACTTCCAAGTATAGGTTCCAGAAGTACACCTAGCGACAAGGTCAAACTCGTGTAGCTCAGAAATTAGCCAATTGCTTCTCCGGGGCGGCTCTCACAAAGAAAGCCAAGGGGGAGGACCACACGATTGAGGAGCCAATTCCCAGGATGAATTGACCGGCGATCCGGAAGACAATCCGGCTTCCCGCCATCAGGAAAACCACATGAACCACGATAGCGACTACGAAAAGCGGCTTACGGCGTCGAGCACGGTCTGAATTCTACCTCTGCAGAGCGGGCACGTTAGAGAACACCTTATGCCTTGTCTTAAGGTATGATACTCACGAGCTGATAATACAATGCTGGCATTCGCTATCGCCGGCAAGACAGTCACTCATAGTTGGTCAGTGGGCATTCAAATTCAGCAAAAATATTTATTATTTCCAAGTGAGCTGGAGCAGCTTCTTACCTTGATCTTGCGGCACATTTGCTCGGCTGGGCAAGTCAAAGGGCAAGAATGTTGCTAGAAATTTTGCCCCAACTATGTCCTAGGAGAGCATCGATCGGGATGTCCTGAGTCTGGCCACAAGGGACTGCGTACGGCAGTCTTGAACGCAGTGTGCTTGACAGACGGACTGAGAATGATGGCTTCATTATTGATCACTCGGGATCGAACTGTGCCGGTGCTCAATGAAGGACGGTTGCAGGATGCATGACTTTCTATGCGTAATGTTTACCGCCGGCACATCAGCAAGGTCCGCTCGTCCACTGGCGCGGACCGAAGAAGATTCCCGTAGTCTACCACAAAAGTCTATTTGTGTGCCTGCCTGACATAGGAACGATTGGCACAACGGCTCGACAAGCAGATATATACGGTTACCTTTTCACAGGCCAAGTGGGCTCACTTCGTGTGCAATAATGGTCAGCAACCACCTTTCCAAGCGTCAAGGCGATATTGACCATCGAGCATACGATAGCAGCAGCTTAAACCTCATTCCAAGAAGTTCTCCAGACTCGCTTGCATCTTGCAACCTCACCGATCCGAATCAGCTTGCGACAGCCATGTATGTCCGCCAGTGGACTTATCACGTATAGTCGACAGGAGATGTGCAAGCCGTTTCAGAGGTGCTCCGACAAAGGGTTGTGGGTCTTGGCCAAAATATCGGCGTGTGCTTCGACCCGTGCCATGAAAACTAGTCGTGCCTAGACGAGCATCTAGTCGCAGACACTAGACTACAAGAAGGCAATGCACTCAACGACAACGCATATCCATAGATAGCGACACGCGAGCAACACCGGCGCAGATCGCGGCCCACAAGACGAGGAGATCGACTTTAGGTTTGTGGTAAAGTTTGCGTCACTGTGAACCCGATACATTATTTGGTACAGTACAACAGCATGTCTTCTCTGCACATTCGTGAGGACAGGGATGCTGTGCGTCGTCAGACAAGATCAGCACAATGCTCACAGCGTTTCCCAGCGACGATGCTGCGGGCCAGAGACCTCTGCTACAGGATCTGGATACTGCACCGGAACAGACATTGGTTTTTGGAGCACAAGCACGAGCTACAGACGACCAGACTTTACACCTCAACCCAAGGCGAGTTCTCGAGCTGGCATTTGCGCTGGTCCTCGATGCGTATACCTGCTGTTCGGAGGTCGCATTTGCGGCAGGCTCGATCGAGAAAGACTCGTTGAACGAGACGAAGCTGTACACATGCGAGGTCAATCTGCAAGAAGGCAATACAATTCAGGGAGCACTGGATGGAATTACTTGCGGTGATTCTCAAACAGTGTACAACCGGCAGGTGCCTTGCTTGCTCCTATCGACCACTGATCTGGACTACCCATTAGAGAATTTTGAGCTCCGTTCATCCCTCGTTCTGGCGTATACACAGGACGAACAACATCGAAATGGAAAGATTCGCCTTCACTATGATACGAAAGTACTGGGCGCCGAAAGTGTCCGAAGAGTCTGCTCACAGTTCGCCCACATTGTCTATCAGATTACTTCGCAACCGCATTCGACACTGTTACAGCACTTGAGCAAACTCTCTCCGAGTGATGCAGAACAACTCCGCGAATGGAACAAAATACCCCAGCCACTCGACTTTCGAACAGTACACGATCGCATTAGCGAGTGGGCTTCCAGGCGTCCACATGAAATAGGCATACATGCGTGGGACGGTGAAATGACACGTGGTGAGCTCGATCTCAGTTCCAGTGATCTGGCCAAGTATCTTGCACAACAAGGATGCAGGACAGGACAAACTGTCGCAGTCCTGATACAGAAAAGTATGTGGACGCCTGTGGCAATGCTTGCAATCCTCAAGACCGGAGCAGCATTCATTCTACTGGATCAGGATCTGCCGCTGGAGCGGTTGCAAGTCATGACCGAGATTGTGTCCTGCACTTATGCAGTGGCTTCAAGAGAAAACACAGCTCTGGCTTTGAAGTTCATAGACAATGTTATTTCTCTCGATGACGATGGCAAGCCGATGAAGGTGAAGTCATCAGCCAAGGAAAATCCAGCAGACGTGGCTGCAGAGGTGACTTCCAGTCCAGAGGATATCATGTTCTTTTGCTTCACCTCTGGAAGCAGTGGTGTTCCTAAGGCCGTGGAGATACAACACTTTGCTTGGTCTTCGGGCTACCGGCCAGATGCCGTGCCGTACTGGGCGGATGAAGGAGCCAGAGTCCTGCACCGGGCTTCCTTCAACTTCATTGTGTCAGTTGTCGAACTTTTAGTGCCACTGATGAGTATGGTATTCCCCATGGACTCGCGCGTCACGCATTCACCGTGTCCTATGATACTAGTGCTGGCTGCCAGTCCCCCGAGAACTTTTGCAGATACACGCTAACACCATCGTAGATGGCGGCACCGTTTGTATACCTAGCGCTTCGGAGCACATCAATGACTTGACCAACACTATCCGCCGCTTACGACCTAACTGTGTTGCTGTTGCTCCGTCGCTGGGCAAGAGCCTCAATCCCCATGACCTCCCCTCTCTGGAGACCATGGTCTTCGTTGGGGAGTCGTTTCCCGCCTCGTTGATCGACAAGTGGTTGAAATCTAATGTGAAGCATGTCGTTAGCTGCTTCGGCTCTTCCGAAGGCTGCAGCTACACCAGCATGCGTTCGATCCCAGCGTCAGATAAGAGTGGCACGAATGTCGGGAAAAGTATGTCTAGACGATATTGGATAGTGGATCCTCGAGATCACAACGCCCTACTTCCGATTGGCGCCACTGGTGAGTTACTGTTTGAAGGCTACAGTATTGCTAAAGGCTACTTCAAGGATCCAGCCAAAACTGCTGGCGCATTCATTGAGAGTCCTCGATGGGCGGCCGAGTTTGGGGCTGGAATTGGAGGAAGGCGATGGTACAGGACCGGAGATCTCGTCAGATATACCGGTGACGGAGAGGTCGTGATTGTTGGTCGCAAAGATTTCCAAGTGAAATTGCATGGACAGCGTATCGAACCTGCAGAAGTCGAGAATCAACTGCTGGAGGCCTTCAGCGATGAGGTACAGAACGTGATTGTTGATGTGGCATACCTCTTGGGGCATAAGGAGCAGCCTAGGCTTACTGCCTTCCTGGTCCTGAAGTCGCAGCCGCCCGATGATGAAAGTTCTCGGGCGCTGGCACGCAAGATTAAGGAAAACTTGGGCAAGAAGCTGCCATCATTCATGGTACCAACACATATCGTTGTGCTAAAGGAGATTCCCAAAACACCTTCTGGCAAGGTCAATCGAAAGCGACTCCGTGAGTTTGAGCTGGGCAATGGAGAAATAATGCTTGCCGTACCTACACATCAACCTGCCATGCCTGACGAAGATGCGAAAACCTCGATGCTCCGGCAGGCCTGGGCACAGGTTTTGGATGTTCCGGAGAACATCATAGCAAAGGACAGCAGCTGGCTTGATCTGGGTGGCGACTCGTTGACTGCCATCTCGCTTGCGCAAAAAGCCAGGCAATCAGGCTTATTGATCACCGTGGCCAATCTCTTGCAGCATTCGACGTTCGCAGAGCTCGCTCAACATCTGCAGCCCATAAAGTGGGGTCAACAGCCAAACAGTGGCCATGGTGGTACACACGTCAGCGAGGCCGGTCCAGTCGCAACGACTTCATTCCAGAGATTTACTCTGAACGTGAGCGTCTCACCGCTACATGCGCTAGTCTATCACTACCTCGTCAAAGTACGAGGACAGGTGGATGTTGGCGCACTCGAAAGAGCTGCGCAGACAGTGTTCCGACGCTGCGACTCGCTCCGCATGGAGTTCAAATCCAGCGATTTGGAACCGGGCAGAATCGAGCAGACGGTCCTTGAGATGGGCAATCCGGGAGTTGTTCAGCGAGTGAAGGTTATCCACTGCGCTGATGCTGACCAGGAGTTGGCCACATTCTTCGCACGCTTGAAAGCATCACCTGTTCATGATGTCTGGTCTCTGCCTGCGCTATGGATATTCCTGGTCTCGCCTGAGAAAGTAAGAATGCTCGCACGATTTCACCATGCCGTCATTGATGGGACCTCTATATCGTTGATCTTCGACGACTTTCAGCGAGCACTCAACCACCGCGATGCCCTCCTGCCCCGACCGCAGTTTCTACCATATCTGAGCAACCGACTCCTGCTGCAAGATACCACGTCCTTCGATTATTGGCGCAACCTATTAAAAGGCTCAAGCCCTACCATGCTCCGCAGGAGTAACGCCGACTTGGCGTCAAATGATAGCGACATTACCCCATTCATAACGCAGCGGATCGTAGTGCCCTACGTGGCAAGCCGCGGCTTCGCAACCCTCTCCACCCTGGTGAAGGCAGCGTGGGCCGTGATACTGGGCGGCATGTCCGCGAGCGAGGACGTTGTCTTCTACCATCTATTAAGTGGCCGGGACGAATCCATCGCCGGATCCCTTGAAATTGTCGGCTGCTGTGTCACAGAAGTTCCGATGCGAGTCAAGCTTGTTCCTTCATCAACAGGTCAAGCTCTCCTCCAGCAAGTGCAAGATCAAGTGCTTACCTCGACACCACACGCACAGCTCGGTGCTGACACAATTGCCAAGCACTGCAGTGACTGGGCCGAGAAAATTCATTATCGCCATAGTAGCCTCGTGCACCATACCAATGTCGAGGAGGTGAAGCATCTGCAGCTGGGCGATGGAGCTTATGCAGATGTGCAGACGGTTTACAATAGCGATGCTGTGCAAGACTTCTCAATCACCTCCTCGCCTCTACCGGGCGGCGGACTTCAGCTGGAGTTTGAGGCGCCAAAGACGCTCTATACAGCACGAGAACTTGACATTGTCGCGGCCGGGGTTGTAGAGGTTATTCGTCTGCTGGCTGTCGAGCCGGAGTCCATGTTGCAGGACCTTAGGAACCGGCTGTCCTTTATCAAGATCTGAGTTGAGAGCTGGAGTCGAGCAAGGGCTTCGACATCCAGTATGAAGAACCCGTGGCATGGGTTGCGATGTGTTCAACTTCAATATTATTGTGCTTTGCAGGTTGACGTGACCACCCCTTATCAGCTCCGCTCGAGGCTGCACGCAAGCAGCGTTGTTCACAGCACGCCGGCGTATTTTTGATAACAGGCTCAGCTCCTCGGGAGGTCCCGTCTTGCGCAACGCTGCCTCATCCTTCGCCTCAGCCTCACACCTTTTTCCCAACATGATACATCGGCCACTGGTATGCTCCAACACGGCTATTATCCTCCGCCTTGCTCAGCCTGCTCAGTGCTACAAGGATAACCGAACACTAGGTCACGCCCGCAGAGCCGTCCTTACGCCACCCGCGCGAAACAACGCCTTTCTTGCTTACCACTACTAACACCTGCGCAGGGCACTGACTTTCGCAGGTCTGCCATGGCACTGCCTTTAACATAATCCCTTGACCGGTGCGACGTTTGTTCCTCTTCGAACCTTGCAATGTCATAATGATCTCGTGAATCGTACTATCTCGCTTTGCTAACCGAGTTCTACTGACGATACTTGCACAAAACTGCCTCAACAATGACGGACGCCCTGTTGATTTGTCTGGTTGTTGCCTCTTCCTACGGTGCTGAATTGCTGGGGGCCCTGCTTTACTATGTTACCCGACAAAGGCGTCGCAGGACGACACAACTGTTCCAGCTATCACGCCTGACATGGTCCTCCGGTGCTACTATGGTGGCATATATGCCCACATCAACAGCGATATCTCTCAAGGCTCGATATTACCGAGCATCTTCAATTCTATCGACCGGCTGAATAAGTAAAAGACCTGGTTGCATCCTATCGATGTGCAGCAACCCGGCGTCCCGGCCAGCTCTGCCGCAATTCCATTCTTACGCAGCATCAACGCGCTCATGCGAGACCCTGACATCTCCAGCATCCGTGCATATATCTCCTGTCGTGCGGCCGGCTGTTAAATACCATACACCTCAAGTCAGAGGTCCAGTCTCCCGCGCAGCAGCTCAAGTCGGTAACATCCGTTTCCTCGATCGTTCAGCAACATTCGCGTCGGAGTCCTCCATCTATTCTCGGACAAGCAACACCGAAACTGAGATCAACACACCTGTCGTCCAGACTGCCGCACGAGTCCGACTCAGCCGAGAGACGCTTTGTAGCAAGTCCAGTCTCCAGTCAGGAAGTGGCAAGATCCGGTACTCATTGGAGTCAGTCGTGGTCGGACAGTGCTGCGTGCCTCCCATCGAGGTCATTCCTCTATATTCCGTACAGTCCGGCGACCTTGAGAGCCACGTCTACTGTGGGTGGAGCTTATCGGGTTGCACATCTGGCTGCCTTTCGGGCCATGAGAAGCAACGGCGATGTGGCTTGCTGTACTTGATGCTGCGGCGTTTCACGATCTGAGGAGAAGACTGACGAGTTGCCCTCGGGCCGATCTCTTTGTCATCGTAGAGATCGTGGGCATCATCAGCACTTCGGCGGCGGATGTGTGCTGGCTTGGGTATCGCCACGGGTCGAAGGCAAGTGTGGTGCTGGTGCCATGTGCTGTTACCACACCCCACCAATGCTCCTGAAGGACTTCTTCCTTTCTTCAACGGCTCTCCGCTGTTGGATCTGGTATTATCGCTGGCGTGTTGGTGCACCTGGAATGTCAGTTGCACTGGACTTGGCAGGCAATCTGATTCGTTTGCTGAACTAGCTGCCTGGCTTTCAACTGGCGCTTTCAATCCAGGAAATCCAGGCTCGGCCACGCAAGTCGCCGCCTCTCGATAGGGAAGAGTCGCTCGGCGTTGACCTGTGGAAGCTGGAAGTCTTTGGCGTTGCTGCGTTGTGGGCGCTTCTCGCTGCTGAAGCTCCCACAAGATAAATAAACAAGACCGGAATATGCTGCAGCAAACGCGTTGCCATGGGTGTCGTATCTTGGAATGCCTGTTCGCTCGTTGTCGGCCTCGACCCAGCCACGTCGCGGCTGATATCCAGAAGATCCACCACTTTGCCAACCAGGAAACAATGCCAGTCGGACTTGACAGGGCACTGCCGTTGACTTTATCGCAGAGAGACCGTAGCATGATCGCTGTCATTCGCAGAAGACATGCTAGAAACCTCGCGGTACGGCAGCTTGTTCGCCAAGACAGTAGAGTTGTCCAAGTGCTGAGTTCTTCATGGTGTATCATGTTGCCGCTAAGCGATTCGCAACTTGTCCCTTCTCGTTTCGAAAAGTCTGCGATTGGATTGGAGTGTAGGACCGAACAGCATCTTCGCTTTATTTGTTGTGGTGGGCGTCGGTGTTGTCAAGCCGTTGCGTTGCATCGAAGCCGAGCCATGGGGTGCAATCGACTGCCACCAAATGGCCGTTCAACCGCCACCCAATGGCCCGAACATACCAAGATGTTCTTCCCAGAATACCACACGTCGCTTCCAAGCCAGGACGAGATGGGCAGTAGTGATGGCTGTCGCGCTGCCACGGACAAGTCCTTCACTCACTTGGTCCTTTGGGCTGTAAACGTAGTCCACTTAGTTATTCAGCAGTACAATTTCCTGTATTATCAGCCTTCGTGGCACTTTCCATCGAGCATAACGGTATACATGATGTGATGTCTGAATGGTGTGTACACAACCTTGCAGTGCGGGACAGCTCAAAGCTATTTCCTAGCCGCGTCAATATCTCAGCTTAGGTCTACCACATGTTCGATCTGAATCAACACTGATACCATCGGAGCGTACACCATGTCAGAGGTGATTCCAACCACGAGCCGTTGCCACACGGAAATGATCACATTAACCTGATAAAGATCCTCCACCACCAGGAACATGGCATGCAGTTGCGGATAAGCACCTGGACAAGCGACGAAGCACCTCCATATCGCTGCCATATCTCACACTTTGGGCTCACTGGAAGAAGAATCAAGGCAGGTCGCATCAACTCCAAGCTATTTGAGCTTCGCAAGAACTGCCATTACGCTCTCTGGCAATTTCAACTTCACCACCCACAGAGCTATTTTCGGAACGATGCTATATGCATCAACCCGAATGATGTCTCGCAGAAGAGCGCTCAGGTCGCTATGATGCGGTCGCTCTTCAATCACGCAGAGCAAGTTCTGATATGTGTTGGCCCTCACGCAGACTCGAGTGTCACAACAGCATTTCTGCAGATATTCTCAGATTCTGAACATTTAACTATTGTTCTCGTAGCTATTGTCACCCGAGACGTAAATACTTTTCCTCGTGGCCCTTCCATCTCTTCTTCCTTCAGACACACCACAACTCGAAGCATTGCCGGCAATCCTTGTCCATTCACCCCATATCTGCACGAACATACACAACAATCATGGCATCATTCAACTTCAATTTCCTCTCCCTCCCGACGCTGGCCGTCCATAACAGATCTACACAACCAGACTGGCAGCTTCCTAACTTCTCCGACATTCGCCGACCAGATCTCAAGAAACGCCTGCTCGGGCAGGACTTCCCATTCAAAGTTGGCCCCACGCACAAAAGATGCGAAGCCCTCCCCCTTCGACCTGAAAGCGGGTTGATGCCTTACGAGGATTGCTCGATGGAAGAGTTTCAACGCTTCGTGCAGCAGCGTATGCCGGAGAAAGAACTGCCTAGCAATCACACGCGGCTGGTCCGCTTGCTGACGAGAAGATGGACAATGAGGTGAAATTCGAGCGGTTTCTGGAACTTCCAGCGGAGATAGGGAATATGATATATGAGTTTCATTTGAAGGATTTGGGAGTGCTGGAGGCGACGAATCGACCTCGTGAGAGGCAGAGCGGCTCACCTCTGCTGGTGATTAGGGTGGTTGTGCCGTCGATCTGTTTGGTCTCCAAGCAGGCGAGGCAGGAAGCGCTGACGGAGCTCAACGGCAAGCGACGCCTCCGGAAATACACGAAGAGATGATCGACGGCACGATATACCATCGGTTCATTGCTCGGGCTCGACGACTCGAGTCACATCAGCGCTTCTCACTACCACGATCTTTCAGCCCATCAGGTCCCTGGCCCCAAGCACCAGCACGACCACCACTACCACCAGGCCACTTGACCATACCCCAGAAATGCGTCCAGCCAATCTTCTTCGGCGGCTCTCTTTGTGGCCGAGGTTTTTGCGGCGTTCTCGTCTCTGGAGTCTGGCCATCTCTCATCTCTGGCGACAGGGTATACTGTTTAAAGCTCCTCTCATCTCGACTCTTATCCTCAACCTCGCCGGTCATGCGAATCTCAGTATCAGCAGCAGAACCCGCAACAGCATAATGCGGCGCCATAACTTTTTCGCGAAAGCTCTCCCAGCGCCTGATCTCTTTGGGCAGAGGCCGGTGCCAGTCGGCCTCGTTACGAGCCCACCAGCGCTGGCTACACATCTCCCACAATCGACTTTGGGCACGTTTGTACGCGAAGCGCTCGTCTTCACCAGTGAAAGCTGAGGTCTTTTGGAAGTCTGGACGTTGGGTGTAGCGGACTTCGTCAGGATCTACTGGTTTTCGCTCGAACTCAGAATCTGTTTTGCCGAAAGAGCGGCCGAAGGGGTTGCTGGTCGATCCACCTTTTGCTCCACGCTCTACGACTTTTGCCGTGCCATTGGAGGATCCATCTTCGAGAGAGTCGGCGCGGAGGAGACCAGAGAGGCGGGCATGGGTATAATCTGGTTCGAGTTCTGGTTCTGCATAGTTTGGATTTTGGCTTAATATGTTGGGACGGAAGGGAGCAGTGGCGTCTTGGTAGACTTCTGATAGAGTTTCCGAATAGACACTGTCGTTTTCTTCAGCTTCACTTTTCTTCTTCTGTTCCTCTGGGAAGAAGATGTCGTCTGGCCCGGCCGCTGCACTGACGAAGAGTTTGCAGCGGCATTCGTAGAGTGCGTCGAGGACGGTGATGAGCCTTCTAGCTTCGTTCTTCATGAGCCAATTCAGGACCGGCACCTCCGTGAGTATCATCGTGTGGAAAGTCGATGCTAGAGTTATGTAATCGGCAGGCCCAAAATTTGCTTTGCAGAGCTCATCGAATGTCCACATGCATACTCCCTGATATGCTCGCGGTACACTGACCTCTCTCCCGTATACTTTGATTCTTGCTGGAGTCCACTTGACTTCATCGACGCTTTGGCCGTTGGTCGCTGCGATCAAGGCAATATCGAGTGGATTTCTCCCGTGCTGTGAGTCGCCTGGAACATTGTAATGCTTTGGTATCGTGGCCGTCTGCGGCGGCGCGGGTTCCTGGTCATCGGTCTCCACCCCGATGTCGAGCTCTTCAAGCACAATTGCGCTGTCAGCCAGGCTCTGCTCGTCAATCTCTTTCACAGGAGCCACACTACTGCTCTCAACCCTCCGCCAGTCTTTGCCACTTTCCATTTCCCAGACTTCGCACCTTGCTTTCAACACATCCAGGAATGCCACGAACTCATTGTATCCTCCATACATGCCACCTCCTTGACTGCGTCGTCCACCCAGACCCATTTGCCAACCAAAAGATCTCTGTGGAGGTACCTCGAACGTCCCCAAACCAGCGGCTTTCGCCAATTCCTCTGGCATACGATTGCTCGTCGCAATTAACACTCCACCAAGCTGAAAGAAGCCTGTCATTAGATTGGTCAAGATCTTGCTCGCCACCCTATCCGGCATCTGAAACTCATCAAGGAACAAGATCGGAGATGTCTGTATCATATCTTTGGCCAGCCAAAGTAATGAGTAGTCGTCTTCGGCGAAAGCAAGCTGCGAGGGTAACCGTGAAGTGCCAGCCAACGATCGTTCTGCACGTAATGCTTCGAGCTTCGCAAAGGTCTCCAGCATGAAAGTGTTGAAGTGGCTTCTTCGCTTTTTTCGATTCGGCAGACAGTCAGCAAATAGATCGATGAGCATACTCTTGCCAGTTCCCACTTCGCCATGTAGCATCAAGCCTTTGGGCGAGTTCATCTGGAGTGCTGACTCGTGAGATGTCAGCTTTCTGGTAAGAGCAAGCGTATCTTGCCTCTCACGAGCTGACAGCCATCTGCGCAACGCACTCTGCCGAGGAGGTGCTGCTGATCCATCTTCGTTGTCCTGTCGCCTGGGCTGCTGTCGATTGATGGCTCTGGATATCTGGTCCAAGCGATGGCTGTATTCCAGTTCTGGCTCGTAGTCCTTCAAGCGTTCGTACAACTTCGCCAAGTGGAGTGCCAATCGATGTTGAGACTACGGAATCAGTACAGGCCTTCGCAAAGCAAGTCAACAAGCAGGACGTACAGGATCAGGACTAATGGCCTTGGTGGCAACGAGGGCTCTATACTTCACCAATGGATTCGTGATTGCGAGTCCGGTCGCCACACCCACAGACATCGCCCATCACACTCCAATGAACACGAACGAAAGAATATATATGTTTATGTAGACGATCTGATAATGCATGGCCAGGTGAAGTCGGTCGGGAAATGACGTGCATGATTCGATAAATCCTCGGTTGTGGCCTGGCGCGTGAGAACTTCGTGGCTTTCGTGGCGAATTCTTTCTTCATTAACAAGTTGTTCCATCGGATTAACTCTGAGGGATTCAACAGCATTTCTATCGCTGGCAGACGAGCCAATGGAGCCAGATGAATCTTCCAAGACTTGATCGACGTTGCATTGTTGCGTGACTGCTGTCGTGCGGAGCTCGTCACGCGCATCCCTCTGCCGCCACATGGTGAAGGCGTGCTATATGCATCAGTAACATGGAAAGATAACATTATTGCTGTCCGAATAAGTCTGCTATCTGGCTTCTACGACTGCACGACCTCTGGCGAAATGGCTCCATCACCAGAGGACAAGAAGCGGCCAGCGATCCACGATGTCACGAACCACGAGAGCAACCATCCGGCGACAAGCAGCACCAAATTCGCCGATATCACGCTCGATGCCAAAGATGCTACAGATAAGGAGCATACCATGTCCTTGCCAGAAGCCATCAAGCTGTATCCAAAGGCCATAGCATGGTCCATGTTCCTATCCTCTGCCGTGGCCATGGAAGGCTTCCAGCTCATCTTGATAGCATCTTTCTTCGCCTTCCCTCCTTTCACCAGGAAGTTTGGCGAGCCACGGCCAGACGGGTCCTACGAAGTCACTGCGCCATGGCAGAGTGCTCTCTCAAACGGTGCTCGTGTTGGCGAGATACTCGGATTGACCATTAACGGCATCATTGCTGAGCGATATGGGTACGTACCGAATTAACAAAGGAGGTGTACATGAGATTGGAACTCCTTGCAGTGCCACACTCCATCATGACACAGCTTCAACAGCCCGAATCATCCAGTGGAGAAGCAGAGTGCCTCTCCGCAGCATCTCAAAGCACTTCGGCGGCTCCGTCGAGTCTAGCTGATGTTGTATTTCATAGGTACCGAATCACGATCATAGGAACCCTCGTCTCCATGATAGCTTTCATATTCATCCTGTTTTTTGCTCAGAACATCGAGACTCTGGTCGCAGGTGAAGTCTTGATGGGCATTCCTTGGGTATGTACGAAGTCGAATAGCGTCCTCTACCTTTCCATGTGCGCTGCATCGAACGTCTGATGTCGTGCGCTGTGATAGCGACATGTACTATTCGGAAATAGCTAATGGTCTCTTGGCGGAGTAGGGCGTCTTTCAAACATTGACCACAACATATGCCGCCGAAGTGTGCCCGGCCGTTCTTCGAGGCTACCTGACAACATATGTCAATTTGATGTGGGGAGTCGGTCAGCTGGTCGCAGTCGGTGTACTGCGAGGCTTTTTGCAACGGTCAGACCACTGGGCCTATCGCATCCCGTATGCATTGCAGTGGATGTGGCCACCAGTGCTGCTTGTCGGCACCATTTTCGCGCCAGACTCCCCATGGTGGCTCGCACGCAAATCTCGCTACGACGCTAAGAAAGCCCTACGCCGTTTGACCTCCGCCGTCTCCGAGACCGATATCGCTCAGACGGTGGCGATGATGAGACATACAGATGAGCTTGAGAAAGAGGTCTCCGTGGGCACTTCTTACTGGGACTGCTTCAAAGGTACAGACCTTCGCAGGACCGAGATTGTCTGCGTGGTATGGGCGATTCAACCGCTCTGTGGTGCTTCGCTCATGGGCTTCTCAGCGTACTTCTTCAGACAGGCTGGACTCAGCATAGATGTTTCATTCGACTTCTCGATGGCACTCTATGCGATTGCTATGATTGGTGTAATCATTGCTTGGTTCGCGATCCATCGGTTCGGACGCCGAACGTTGCATCTCGCAGGTCTTACAGCAATGTGTCTGGTCCTGCTCATCATCGGATTCGTGGCATTAGCACCGGCCACAGCTAAAGGCCCGAATTTTGCGATTGGCTCACTCCTGCTAGTCTGGGCACTTTGCTACAACATCACAGTCGGCACTATCACATTCTCCATCGTTACGGAGATACCTTCTAACCGTTTGCGGACCAAGACGGTTGTGCTGGGTCGGAATTTGTACAACGTGGTCGGCATCATTAACGGGGTCATTACTCCACGCATGCTCAACCCCTCTGCTTGGGACTGGAAAGGTAAAGCCGGGTTCTTCTGGGCCGGTATGTGCTTCTTGTGCCTGTTCTGGAGCTACTTTCGTCTTCCTGAGGCCAAAGGAAGGACATATGGTGAGATGGATGCATTGTTTGAACGCAAGGTCAGCGCCAGGAAGTTCAATACGACCGCGGTAGAGCTGTTCTCCACAGAAGTACATGAGAAGGCAGCTGCCAAGATCGCTGATTAGTGTCCGCATCCAACGACGTCTGCATCGGCACAGCATCACTGAACATTCGTGGTGACACTGGTGTGTCATTGTGCGATCCTTGACCAGTGTACGTGCAATGTGTTTTGCGCAGGTGGTCGCCCCGTGACCTGGAACGATGCGGTTCCCCCTCTCCCGCTATCATGATCTGATGACCTCTTTCGCATTCAAGTGTGACCGCCTCCCGTTCTTTCGCTGTCGATGCTTCTTGCCCTCCATAGTGGGTTTTGTTCTTCGAGCGCAGTCCATCGGGTATGATCGGAGGGTTAGAGGTGTGCACTGAGGCCCGTGGACTTCAAAAGCCTGCGAGCAACAAGACTACCTGTTCTTTGACACCCCGTGAAGCGGACCATTCGGCATAGTATAGATCATTCCCATCGCGACGGCTAGTCGCGGTGGGTTGCATCGAAAGTCCGAGGCCGGCCGGAGACTATACAGAATGCTTGCGGGACAGTATGCGGCACACCAGCATCGGGCTCGACACGAAATCTTGGCAGTTTTCGGACGACCATGCAGGCTGCCATATAGCGTCTTCATGTGCCATGTTTAGAGCACAGCCTGCCCTCTCGGCCTAAGCAATGCCATGCACAAAAATTGTTCCTGCATGTCAGTTGCAGCTATACGCCTTACCATGTACTCGTCCTCCCATTCCGACTTAGCAGAATAAACCTGCACGCCCAGCTGATGGGACTCGGCGTGCCCTCGGACATCTGCGATCGCCCGACAGAAGAGGTGATAAGACTCATTACCCTGCCCCCTCCTGGAATGACTGTTTGGTTCGGTAGGGCGATTACACATACTTCTCCTTTGCCATTGTCTTTGCTCTTCGCTCTGCTCCCTTGCTTGCTCCTCGCTGCAGACACCTCTCTTTTGCTACGGTCTTCGAGCAGTCGTCGTTTGCTGAGGTGTCCTTGAGTCTACACGCCGGCAACAAAGCATTGGCAAGCCAGTACTGTTTCATCCCAAGGCAAGACGAGCACCACCACCAACTTCCGACCATACACACGACCACCATGGCTCCCGCAGCCATCACACCAGAGACGTCTGGCACCAACACGCCCACGATAGCCTCTGCCTCCCAACTCACAGAAGCCGGCATCAAACATGCCTTCACGGAGCACGCACCCCTTGACACTTCCAAGATGACCTATACCTACACCACAAAACCTCGCGCCGTGCCCGCACCAGACAGCGACGAGACCAAGTCTCAAAAGACCTGCACCGACCACATGGTTTCCGCCCGATGGACTGCCGAGCACGGCTGGGATGCCCCAGAACTCAAGCCTTACGGTCCTCTCCTCATCATGCCCTCAGCCAGCGTCCTGCACTACGCGACAGAGTGCTTCGAGGGTCTGAAACTCTACCGCGGCCACGATGGAAAGCTGCGTCTCTTCCGTGTGAGCAGGAACTGTAATAGGATGTTGAACTCGGCGAGGAGGATCGCACTGCCGGATTTTGACCCGAAAGAGTTGGAGAAGATGATTATTACACTTTGTGCGACGGATGGAGATAAGTGGCTGCCGAAGGAAAGAGCTGGACACTTCCTCTACATCCGCCCGACCTTCATTGGCACGGAAGAAGCGCTGGGTGTGCAGAGACCGAAGGAGGCACTTCTCTACGTTATCATTGCGTGCTTCCCGGATATGACGAAGTCTATTCCACCAGCTCTCAACGGCAGCGGCAATGGTAATGGGAATGGTCACGCAGCACTAGCGAGGCAAGGCCTCAAGCTCCTCGCAAGCAACGAAGACACAATCCGCGCGTGGCCTGGAGGATTCGGTTATGCCAAGCTGGGCGCAAACTACGGACCTTCCCTCGTCGCACAGGGCGAAGCACGATCACGAGGTTTCGATCAAGTCCTCTGGCTCTTCGGGCAGGAATGCTACGTGACTGAAGCCGGTGCCTCAAACTTCTTCGTGGTGTGGAAGACGAAGGAAGGAAAAATAGAGCTCGTCACCGCACCGCTGGAAGAGCGCATCATCCTCGAGGGCGTCACACGAGCCTCTGTTCTGGACCTGGCGAAGGACCGCCTGAGCAAGGACATTGGTGATGTGGAAGCTGTTGAGGTTGTGGAAAAGAGGTTCACGATGCATGATTTGATCGAGGCACAGGCTGAGGGAAGGCTGATTGAGGCTTTCGCGGCGGGCACTGCGTTCTTCATTGCGCCCATCGGCCTCATTCACCACAGAGGGAAGGATCTGGATGTTCCCACTGCCGAGGGGGATAGTGGGAAGTATGCTAAGCTGATTAAGAGCTGGTTGGTGAACATCATGTATGGGAAGGAGCAGCATGAGTGGGGTGTTGTCGTTAAGGAATAGTTTGGATGGCAACTCAGGATGAGTGCGGTATGGCGCTGATGGAGTTGATTGGCACTTTTGGCGATCTGGCGTATCTGAATGCAACAAGCTGCAGTCAAGCCACACTTTGCTCTCGTTCTCGCCACCAGCAGTAAAGCGATTCCTGCTAGGACAGTTTCCACAACGAGAATCTACGACCCCCTTGAATTATCACTCGAGGCTGTACTAATACATAACACAGGGAAACAGTCATTTGCCGCGCAGAAGCTATTGCGATGCAGGTTCATGGGACAAGTAGACTGACTGTAAACAGTAGAAGCCTACAGATACGCAGTTGCATAACATTGCCACCATTGCGAAATCCCTATTTGCGCGAATAAGCAAGAGATAACCAGTCCTCGAAATTCCTTGGTGTTCGAACAGTCATCGCTTCCTAGATCGCCATTCCTTGACCATTGAACGCGGAAACCGGACGCTACAAGATGCTTGAGAGTTGACCACGCCACAGATCACGCGTCGGACGACTCTATATACCCTCATTCCAATTCACCCCAAACAACGGCCCGCAACATAATCCAGCGGCAATGTTCGGTCCGGAAACTTCCAACGAGATCGGCTTCTCACTTGATGGAACCACCAGCGCTAGGCAGCAGCCGCGGAGGCTCTGGCGGTGTTGCTCGATCATCTGATCGGTCTGAAGCGAACGCATAAATGGCCGCATCTCCTCAGTCGCTCCTCTCCAAGTTGAACTGTAAAAAGTCTTGCCAGCTTCACTCCGTCTGGGCATTCTCCCACCTTCTTCAACTCTCCCTCCACAATCGGCCGCTCCTTGATGAAGCTGCCACTAAAGCAGTCGAGCTGAAGAACAAAGGCCACGCAGCGTTTGAGAATGAGGACTGACCTACTGCTGTTGAGCTTCTATACTTAAATGATCGAAGCGGACGACTAAGAACTATCTACCTTTCTGCACAAAATCCCGGAGGCACATCTTAAGGTGGAAGCACACGGATATGCCGTCGGCGGCTAATGCGACTAGGGCGCTTGAGATCAATCCATCCCTCGTCAAAGCATACTATGACGAGTAGTGAGGATCACTACAACCTTTAAGCATGCCAACGCAATACAGTATCGGACGATGATCGTGCGAGAAAATCTTTCGAACAAGGTCGCAAAAGCACAGTACGTGGCCGCACGCCTGGCGGAGACAGGAATGATCCTTTCCCACGGCATAGTGGCGGCTCCATGAGGTATGAGTCTCGTCCCCGGGACGAGGTGCTTGATGCCAGGCATGTGATGCTTAGTTGCGGATGGGTTGCTTGGGACCATTGACTGGTGATGGTCAGAAGAAGGGGCCCGGAGGGGGGTGGGGGGGACACCCAATATCAGCTAACTTGTGGCATTGTACTTATGTAATAGAAAAGGGAGCTGCCCTCTGCTAGCAAGCTGATGAAGAAAGACTGCCTCTCGGCGGACGACAGATGGCAAGAACCGAGCTCACATACCACTGGTGCCAGCCGATCTTTGTGAGGACTAACTCGGAGATCTGTTTGAGCGACAGCTGCCTGCGATCAGGGACTCCGGGAGCTCGCCAAGATTGGCTGACGCTCGCATGTATCGCCTTTCCTGTCTCCAGTCACGTCCGCGCTACCACAGCGTTCGAGTATTGCCCCTTCCTCGTCACTTTGTTCAAAAAGGCACCTTCCTTACCCATAGCACGTGTCACGGGCAAATCGAGAAAATGTATTCTCGTTCGAACCGACCCTCGCAGGTTTGAACAACAATACCACCACCGCCTGTGATGACCATTGTTTTCGATTGGCACGTGATACGACGTGCTACCGGCAAGGAAAGTACCATTTCACGAGGAGACAAGGAAGGAAGGTGCTCCTCTTTGACGTGTGATGGTGATGGTGAGGAAAGCTCCTTTCTGTTCCGTTACAGCCGCGTCGATACGGCTGGCGGCAGGTACGAACGCAGAGCGGATGTCTGTCGATCTGTGAGCAATGTCATTGATTAATATATGTACATGTAATATCCTATCACCTTTCATTTCATGCTCGTGCCCACGCAGGGCTCATGCAGACTCGGCGGCTGCGTCACTTTGTCTCAGGGATACAACCAGGTGGTGGACGCGAAGTCTGCTTTTTGCCGAACAGGCTGGAATGCGTGTCAGCAACACCTCGACTCTGACACTTGAGACATGTCAATTTATGCATAATGATCCGATGGTATATGGGAAAGTCAGCGACATCAACGATATAGGTGATATCGGCTAAGCGAGGCGAGACCTGCAGCGGCGGCGGTGGGACTGCGTCGTGACCTGCATCCTCCAAGCGGATTTGCCTACTAGTCAGAGGCTGGAGATTAATGCAGGAGTGCATGGACCGCGACGGTGCGTAGAGGGGAGGCACGACAGAGTGGAAAGCTGGGATGGTTTTGAGGCAGAGGGCGAGAGCGACCGGATGTGATTGAAGTCCACGATGTGAAGATGAAGGGACGCCCGTGGAGGATAGTGAAGAGAAACGGCGTGATGGTGTAATAAGTGTTCGAGATTGGCTCGGTGCACGATCTTGTGCCTGGAGACGGCCCTGAGTGTTGGTGCGAACGGTAAAGCTTAATCTGGCTAGCTCTCGGTAACGGCCGCGGCGGCCTGAGCTCTCGACTCTGCAGAGTGAATCCCTTCCTGCCTTTCGACGACCTCGACTTCCCAGCTGAGCTGCCGGATGGGACGTTGTTTCCTCCGACGTGCGCTCGACGACAATTCATCTCTACACACGACCGAATCGACTCCCCGACGGTTGTTCAAAGGCCCACCGCTCGAACGACTGCCGCCTTCACCACAGCCCGACACCGCCCCTTGGTGGTTGTCGCATGCTGTCTCTCACCTCGAACTGCTGACCACCCCCAAATGTGACTTCCCCACCCAACGAACCATCACCGACCATGGCAGCAAGCACCTCGTCGAGTAGCAACGTCGTCGGTGTGCATTATCGCGTCGGCAAGAAGATCGGGTCCGTGGTCTGCACCTCACATGCGGCTGGAGACATCAGCTAACACACACGGCAGCGAGGGCTCGTTCGGCGTCATTTTCGAAGGCACCAACCTCCTCAACAACACCCAAGTCGCGATTAAGTTCGAACCCCGGAAGAGTGACGCTCCACAGCTGCGTGACGAGTACCGGACATATAAGATACTGGTTGGCTGCCGTGAGTACCTTCCATCTCCACGTCACTGCCATCGGCCATGCTAACAGGTGAACGCAGCCGGTATTCCCAATGTCTACTACTTTGGGCAAGAGGGCCTCCACAACATCCTCGTCATAGACTTACTTGGCCCGTCGCTGGAAGACCTCTTCGACCACTGCGGCCGCCGCTTCTCCATCAAGACAGTCGTCATGGTCGCCAAACAGATGCTGTCAAGAGTCCAGACCATACACGAGAAGAACCTCATCTACAGAGACATCAAGCCGGACAACTTTCTGATCGGCCGTCCGAACACCAAGGCACAGAATGTCATTCACGTCGTCGACTTTGGCATGGCGAAACAGTACCGCGACCCGAAGACGAAGCAACACATCCCCTACAGGGAACGCAAATCCCTCTCAGGCACCGCACGATACATGAGCATCAACACTCACCTCGGCCGCGAACAGTCAAGACGTGACGACCTCGAAGCACTCGGTCATGTCTTCATGTATTTCCTACGAGGCGGACTCCCATGGCAAGGCCTGAAGGCGGCAACAAACAAGCAGAAGTATGAGAAGATCGGCGAGAAGAAGCAGACCACAGCCATAAAGGATCTGTGTGATGGATTTCCCGAGGAGTTCAACAAGTACCTGTCGTACGTCCGCAACCTGGGCTTCGAGGACACACCCGACTACGACTACCTACGCGACCTCTTCACCAAGGCACTGCAGAATAATGGCGAAGTGGAGGACGGCGAATACGATTGGATGCGATTAAATAACGGCAAAGGCTGGGACGTGCCAGCGCGGCCGTCGGCGCGTGAGCAGGGTAATCCATCAAATGCCGATATCAACCGCGTCGCGCAACGCGCCTCGAACACACCACAACTCGACCGCGAGAAGCCACTCCCTAGCAAGCCAGGAGCCGTCCGGCAACCTCAGCAGCGGTTGCAGCCACAACAGCAGCCAGCGCGTCGTGCACAGGGTGCCCTAGAAACCAGCGGCGACCGCCGTAGCACGGCGGCCCAATTTCAGAACAGCAGGGCTGATTTGACCCCTGCCGCGGCAGCGCCTGCTGCTGCACCACCGGTGAGGCAGGCTCACCAAGAGCCCAAGGAGAGCGCAGTCGTCAAGATACGAAAGATGCTATGCTGCGGATGAGTTGCGCCGCATGAAAAATACCACTACTGTAATGGAGATCGCCAGCATATTGCATATCATCACCCTGCACTATGTATGTATGTAATATGCAAAAGCGCGTCGTGCACAATGTTCCAAGCCGCTGCTTCACCTTTGCGGCTCTGAATTCAGACCTCATCGTCCGTATAATGACCTTTTCCGCCAGGCTCTCACACCGATTTCCGAAAAGCTTGCGATGGCTTTCGACGGGCGCGTCACCAGTTGCTCCACGAAACAAGCTAGAACTACTGGCAAGGTACTGGGCGGCCTATGCGGCTCAAAACACCGGCCGTACTCGTGATATCTGGCCTGACACATCGAAACCACAATGTTCGAGATAATCAGCCTCACCCACGTTCCTGCAACCTATTTTTGAGCATTCCACGATGGACTTTCGCCGGCGTGCGACGGTCGCTCTACGAATCAAGCTGGTGTTAGGGTGCTGGAGTGCGCACGTGGCTCAAACCATTGGTAATCGTATCGATATGCAGCCTTTACACCCCGGCCCTCGAGCCGAATCGAAATTCAACCTCAGCTACATTTTGAAACTCATTTTCAGCATTTTGTAAAGATGTTTTTTTTGGCTAGCTACGGTTCCTTTACGGTACAGGCTGCTGTCACGGTGCCGCAGGGCGCATGCGGTTCAGACCATTGACCTCGTTGTCGGAGCGATGCCTGTTGTAAGCCGACATGAATTTCAGTCCCGACCACGTCCTTGGAGCCTCTGCAATGAATCCTCAGCGGCACGTCATGGTCACTACACAGAATGAGATGTTGAAAAACTGCTGGGCGGCGACTGCGACTCAAAAAACATTGACCTCGCTGTCCGGGGAGCGATGCCTATCTTCGTCTGAAACACTGCACTGAAGCCGACTTGGAAATCAGTGTCGGCCACGTTCTTGAAGTCCTTGTTCAGCATGGTGCAGCACGGATTCGCTGTCGTGGTCACGAAGCTTTCACGAATTGAGATGTTGGAGGGCTAGTGGAGGGTGCATGTGGCTCTCGTATTGGCCCTCAGTCAGCATTTCGAGCGATTCCTTGCAACGCCGGAAATGGTAGGATTGGCTTGCTACAGCGCCGCAATCTCATACATCGACAGTTGGTTGCTGGATGGCCGAGTAAGATCGAGTTGCGCATCTGAACAGGCTAGAATGAAACCACCGCCTTGAGCAAATTCATCGTTTCCCCTCCGACGTCTGAAGGCCGACCGGTTGATTCGATACGCTAAGAGACATTTCGTGCCGCTACAATCCACGATTCCTTCATACGCCCGCAGGAAGACGGTGAGTACGATTCGATGATGAAATGTCGTTTGTTCACCAAGATCAACGACAAAACCTCCTCCATTGCTTCAGTATTCTCATCAACTCGGGCATCGTCACTCTTCTCCTCCTCGAATGGACCGACCTCTCACATACACAGGCGCTTGGGGTTCACAGGTGCCATCACTCTTCTCCTCCTCGAACGGACGAAGCTCCTCCCTTATCACTACAGGCGCCATCGCTCTTCCCCGCCTTGAACACGCGGACATAGAGCGCCTGTGTTGACGAGATTGCGAGGTACGTGGGAGTGAGTAGATTCGTGCACGGCGGATAGGGACTCTTAAGGCGTACCGACTTTCGAGGCCTCCTTTCCTCCACTCGGTGACACATATCTACGAGACTGACAAATTTTCCAACCGGACTTTTGCAGCTACGACAGCTGCGGTGCAGCCAGCAGCCGATGAGAGATATGTTTTGGTGTGGTGCGAATCGCCAGTGTAACAGAAAATACGACTTGTCAAGCTGCTGAGCGGCGTGCGCGGCTCAAAACATCGGTCATTGTCTCGATATTTTGCCCGGCACGACAGCTTTTTCGGCTCGATCACCGCTCTCGAGCTAACTCCGTTATGTATGCTTCAACTGGTGATTTTGCAGGATCTCTACTCGACGATGGATGTGTCATGCTGCCGGGCGTCGTGCGCGGCTCAATAAATCGACCTCACTTTCGATATGCTGCCTGTCCGACAAATTTTCCGTGTGAAAAGAAAGAGATCGCCGTCGAAAAGAAGCACGAGAAGAATGCAGCAATCGCCGAAAAGAAAGATGGCCCCATCGAGAAGGCGACCATTGCCCCGGACAAGCCAGCTTCAGCAGACAATTCTACTGCGGAGTTCGCCCAAGCCGCCACGAACTCGACCAACCATCCTCCAGACAAGTCTCACGCCAGTGTCGTCGGCGGTGCTTCGACTGGCGTCTCAAGAGATCTCCACAGAGCGATCGACTTACCAAGGCCCTAAGTGATGCATGCTCCAAATCCAGTGTACGACGTACACGATAGCCTTCTCAGGCTCTGGCGACCATGCAGGAAGACGGCATGTGAAATACAGATCCTCTGGGACATCGGATCCACGTTCACGCACAGTTTTAGTGAACTCTTTGCACCTGTGGACCCTCTTCAACCCAGGCACCTTCACCCCATTCTCCTCCTCTACACCTCCGACCTGTCCTCGTGCCTCCGTCAACAACGGTCGCGAACAGTCTAGCATCGCAACACTTACGTACACGACGTATCCCTGTCCTACTGAAGTTAGAGCTTGGACGAATACCACAAACACCATCGACAGACTCACAACTTTGGCCTACACGTTAGATACTATGCCAATCACATCTAAAGGCTCATGCCTCAACAACCCTCTTAAGACGCCAGCTTCTTGTTCCGAACTGGCTCGGCGGCAACAACCTCGAGCATCGCCCACCTCTCATTAACATCTCAACGGCTGTGCCTGGTAATGGGTTCGGCCATGTATGAAATACACCTATTCGCTCAAACCCTCGACCTGGAATCTATGAACCTTTCGGCCATTATCCACTCCGGCGCGACTATTCCGAGCAGCGGATTCATCTTCTTATCAAACCCTACATGGTCAAGCTCTCGACCTGAATGCTATGGTTCATACTCTTGTTCCTACTCGCCGTCGCCGTCCCGGCATTTCCGCTACTTTACACCTAGAATCAATATATCTACTGATGGTCATCTTCTTTTCAAAAATTGACTGCATGAAATTCGACAATGGAACGGGATGGGGTGTAGGTCCGGCTCGCGACCTCACAACAGCAATATCTCGGGCAAGGCAGGCTCACCACACGCCGCTGAAGGAGAGCGCCTCGGTCAAGCTGCATGGACACGCCTTAAGGGCCTAGAGCCAGGGCTCCAGAGGCGCCTTTCCTGCTTCAAATTCACGGAAAGCGATGTTGCTGTTGTAGGTCGGGACATAGCGGAGACCCCATCGATGTGATGCCGCTTCGTATCTATGGCTCTCTGTTGTCAGCGCTGTCAGAGATGCGATCATCCCGGTCAACGCTACAATTGTCTCTATTATAAGATCTTTTCTCGAAATACCAGCATCGACTAGCGATTTTGCAGGATACACATCCTACAGTCAACACGTCGGATCCTGCCTGCGAGACTGGCTTAGGCTGGAAGTGTTGGACAACCAGAATACGGCAGATTCACAACAACCGACGAAATCCATGGATTTCCTTCCTGTATCAACCCTAGCGCGTCGCGCATTGCCCTATCACTATCAGTGAGCACAACTCTGTGCTCTCCAGTCCAACATGTCACTCCTCAAACGCCACCACACCCAAACGCTATCACCCATTGCACCACGCGCCACCAGTACCTATCAAAAACAACGCTAATCCATGCTCTGCTCTGCCTGCTCTGCCTGCTCTGCCCGCTCTGCCCGCTCTGCCTATGCCACCGCGCCCTGCCACTCCAACTCCACCAAGCTTACCTCCTTCTCCGTTGCATCCCTCTCGCACCTCAGCAAAGTATCTTCCTTGGGACCCAAGCTTGGCGAATTGCCGACAATGAAGACGCACTTGCGTGGCATGTCGATAGCACCGATTGTACCTGCAGGTGAGGTCAGCATGCGACGATCTGGTGGAGATGTCGAAAGCGCACCTTGTAGATCTGCCAAGTGAGCGAGGAGAAACTTGTGATAGAGCTTGAGAGCTTCTGAGCGGACGAGGCGGCTGGTAAGGAGCAGGCCTGGTGCGGTGTAGTCGCGGTATGGGCGATCCCACCACTTGTTTGTTTTGGTGGCGGTGATCGGCGGTTTGATTTCGAGCGTGGTTGTGAGAGTGAGCGTGTAAGCATAGATTTGCAGACGGAGTTCACATGGGAGGGTCAAGAGGACCGATCGTTTGGTAGACATGGTCGTTGTCGTGCTTGTGTGGTTGAATATCCTGTTTTGGAAGTCTTTGGTTGTATGTCTTGTATTTGTTGTTCTGAGGTGGGGTGGGAAAGTTGTTGTTTGGAGCAGGTGATGTGAAGCAGAGAATGATATCTCAACGCCAACGTTGAGTCGGCGCTAGCGTTTCAGGAGATGGCGAATGCCGCAGCAACGGCCGCGTGCAACGGCTTTTCAATCGTTACGACAGCGACAACACCGCCCGTTAAGTGCTTCTCAAGTTGAAGCGTTGCCTGCTCCTCATTCCTACAGCACGCATTGCGTCTGGGACACCCTGAGCCATGAAATTAGGTCGACAAGCCTTGGCACCCCCCCCCCCCCGACACCTTTTATCTTATTCGGCACTGCCGTGGCTGCCTTTATTCACCGAGCCTGCAAGGGGAACCGTGCTATAGAAGTGCTCTCTAGATCAGCAACAAAGCTAAATTGTTCTAAAGACGGTCCGAGGCATCAGTCATCGCCAGTTTGCGTCGCGATCGCCTTCCACGGCTGAAAAGGTAGACGAAACGGCAATAGACGCAAGACAGAGGTTAAGCGGTTCCTCAAAGGCTCAGCGGATCGACAATGGTGTCCTTAGTGCTGGAGCTATACAGACTCATGGCGGCGATTGTTGCTTTCCTGATTTTCTGCTCGGGACTTCTACCCCGAGCAGAAAATTATCAGCACAGAACCGCCTCAACCCATTGCCCAATTTGCGCCCCTGCTTCGAGCGACGCACTTGAGGTTACCTCTGATGGCTTCGATAGCATGCAGTAGAAAGCGTGCGAGAGATGGAGCCAGCTGACGACTTCGTCTCGCCTGCTGCGATCTTGGTAGGCTCGGCAGTAGACTTGTCTGCTACTGCAGGCTCATCTGGCATAGTGGGCGACATTTCAGGCGAAGAGCCCTTCGCGACGACAGCTTCTTTGGCGGCGTCTTTCTTCTCGACAACGGCAGCCTTTGTCATGTTCCCTTAACGGCACGATCCGTGGCAGGGTCTTTCGTGTAGCGGCGATCTTCTTTATCTTTATTCTTCTCCAACGCGACAGCGAAAGCAACGGTGATCGTGTGGTCCTGAGTGGCGATTCCTTTGCCCACTTTTCGGCACGGAGACCCGGTCGACTATGTAAACGTTGTATGACTGCGAGAGTGTTCGATTGGCCCGATCTGTCGGTGGTGTCTGGCCTGCACAGGCAGTCTTGCGAAGTCTGTCCTTGTCAAAGCCCTGCAGGACAAGCCAGTCCAAACACTCTTGTGCTCCTGTCCCCCACTGATCCCAGCATTCGAGGTAAGACCTAGACGTCGAAGTTCGCAACAGCACGACACCTCCAACTAAGGGCCTGGTGAATCAACGTTCCTGGACGTTTACGATAAGGGCTTTCACGATGATGGCAGCGCGTAGACCGGGACGTATCGACCCGATCCGAACAGGGACGAAGTTTTATCGACGCGCGACATACCGAGTACTCCGCGATGGCAGCAAAGTCACAATTCGAGCCGCTGCAGAATGAAGGTCAGTCAATGCATCACTATTCATCGCCATTGATCGACACCCGCATACTAACGACTGGCTAGTTGTCGATCTTATAAGGAGATATTACAGAAACGAGAGTAAACAGCTCCAGTATACCGAGAGGAGCACACTTACACCTACGACAAAGGGGAAAGACTAGATACGCAGATTTTTCGTGGCAAGTGCGGCATCTCGAGCACTTTGCGTGTCCAGCTCAGTAAGACGCTTGTCCCTCCGACAGCACGCGCGCAATGATCAACTCGGAGCGATCCTCAGATGAATAGGTGTAATCGAGCACGCTTCGCCAAGATCTTTCCCTCATGACATCCGCAGAGACCGGTGAACATCAGCAGGTCGTGTTCACCTCGCGACTCCACAATCTCCATATTTGCACGCCGCCTCTTCGCACTCAGAGTCGTCACAAAGGTCACAGGGTATGCCAACCGTGGTGACTAGCGTGGATGCTGATGAATCCTTTGTTGGTCTTGCCTCGGGTATGGCACTTTTGAGAGGAGGAAGGATGTCGTAGAGGCACTTGTGTCCAGAGGCTCTGGCTGTCGGCGCCGGAAGTCCTTATCTCATGCAATGTTGTTCCAAAAAGTCCTTCGCTGTCTAATCGCTCGTCTGCAGGATCTTGCTGTCGGCAAAGGAGGTCCTCGTCCCGTGCATTTTTGTTACAAAACGTCCTTCGACAAAGGTGCTTGTCTGATGCAGCATTATTCCGAGAAGTTCTGCCCTGTGTAGCAAACGCTGTCAACTGCCGAAGTCTTGTGAGCACAAGCATCGATGTTCCAACAAGCTGCTATGTGGCGAAGTCCTAGTATGCTGCAAGAGAATCCTTTGGAAGCAAAAGAGAAACTATAATCTCTGGTATGATGGCATCCAGACACATGATCGACACCTCTAGCGAACCTGGACCTATCGAATGTAGCCCAGAGATGCGACAGAAGCACCGCTCCCAACTCTACTCTGAGGCCGACGACAATTGTCAACATCAAGCCAGAGTTGTATTATATATGTAGCTTGCCGTCGCCAAGACCAGCATGTGACAGACCTCCAAAGCTGACAAATCAGATCCTGCAGCAAAAACAGTATACGAGAGCAAAACAATGCTCTCCGGCGTGATGGCCTTCGACACCTCATCCGAACCATTAAAGTAAGTCTGCAATGATCAACGTAGCCCATTTTAGTGACAGAAGCATTGCTTCCAATCCCGCCATCGCGCCGAAGATGATCGTCGAGTCGAGGCCAGATAAGACTTGTATGCATGCCTTGGGATGTTGAAGGCCAGCATGTGACAATCACGCAACAGTCAAATTTCTTGAATAACCAGGAAAACTCAGCTCTCTCATGGACTCCCAGCCCAAAGAGGAGCAGAAAACATTCCCAGCGTCCATCCTGCACAAATACAAATAAAAAAACCCAATCGCCTCCGTCAGAATGGCTGACGTGGCACAGCGGCTCAGTCCCATGCTGTACGCCACTGTGCCTCGGACCTGGTGAACCTAGGGGTGTTTAGCCACCAGGCCATCGTGCCGAAGCAAATTGTCGAGGATGACCAGCTGGTGGTGGTATACAAACCTCCTTCCAGGCAAGCACGTGCACGTGGCACATGATCTACAGCATCGATAATATGGTGCCCTGGGGCCATGAAGGTAAGGTCATATCTTTAATCACATCTCTTAATCTCCAGCACTGACAACGCCAGGAGCCTGAAAGTGGAATGAAAGGGAGTACTACTTCCCACTCGCGCTACTCTCCGGTCTGACATGCCCACTCGCCTGACTCGTCTGACTCTCTTTCCTCTTCAAATCCGGTCTCGGGCTTATAGGACCTCCTCTCTCGCTCGTAGGGCTCATAACTCCGATGCTCGGACTTCTATTGCTTTGGATACTCTGCCTTCGACTGCTGCCGCCGCCTTGCTCAGCTTCTCGTTCGAGAAATTCGGACCACAGCTCTGCTAAGCTTTCTCGCACGTGTGCGCCTGTCGGCGAGAGCGGGCTGAAATCGCTGCTGAGCGAGGGCGTGCTGGGTGTTCGTCTGAATTGTGACACGGGCACACGGAGGCTGCCGCTTGCTGTGGCGAAGCCAGATCCTTGGCGGAGAAGACCTGCTTGTTCGCGTTGTTGCTCGTCCCAGCCGAGCAGGGCGGCGATGAGCTGGAGGATTTGGAACTTCTTGGGATCTGAGCGGTCAAGTGCTAGGAAGTGCAGGAAGTGATTCGTGACAATCTGGCGGTCAACGTTATCCTCGGGTTTGCCTCGTTTCAAGAAGCGGAGGGCCTTCGTCAAATGGTCGTTCAGAATCACTGCTTCGTGTCTGAGCTTGCCAATGAGCAAATTCTTCTCCTTGACTTCCTTTTCAAAGGGCGCTGCTCGCTCGAGCTCTTTCTGAGTGCTCTCGAGCTGTGTTTTGAGCTCTGCTGCAGTTTCTTCGGCAGTCCTTGTCTGCGCTCGTAATGCAGCGAGCTGTGCTTGTGACTGCTCGACCATTTCCCGAAGCTCTCGTTTTCGCTCTTCTTGTAGGTCTCGTAGTGCCCGCTGTAGTCCATCGACTGTACTACTTTGCGTATTGACCTCTCCTTGTGCACGCTCGAAAGCCTCCCGTTGTGCATTGAGCTGTTCTTGCAGCTCTTGCATTCGTTCTTCGAGGGCTTCTCTCCTTGAACGTTCATCGGTGGCCAAAATCTCCCAGTCTTGCATGGCCTGCTTTGCAATCTCATACTCTTCCCGAAGATACGCCTCTTTCTGTACCATGTCATCCCGCTCCTTCGCCCAGTTACTGGTGGACAAATTCGTCCGACTTCGTAGGCTCTCGATCTCCGTCGCTTGTGACTCCATTTCCGTGTTCAGCTTCAAGATGTTCCCCTGCAATCGCTCGTTCTCTTCTCGTGCCGTCTTATTCAACGACTCCAGCTCTTCTATCCTCTCGCGGCATTGCTCCAGCTCTGCGGCATCTGACTTCAATCGCTCCCCCAACTGCGATCGGATGGTGTTGACCTTTCCAAGCAAGTTCTTGTACTGCGTCTCGGCATGTTCCTTGCCTTCTTGTGTCTGCTGCAGCTCGTCCTTGACGCCTGACAGCTCTTCGTCATGTTTCTCCTGTAAGGTTTCCAACGACTTCCTCAGCTGCGTCACCTCAGCTCGTAAGCTGTCCCTCTCCTGCTGCATGGCATCGAGTCGTGCTGTTGTATCTCCAGATCTTGAAGGTTGCCGCGATGGCTCTGACGATTCGTCCTCCCCTTCTTCTTTGTCGTCCTCTTCTGGTTCGCGTTTCGCTCCGTTCGACGTTTTCGGCCATGGGACCCCTATGCGGACAGGCAGTGGTTGTTCTATCGCGGAGGCTCGTTCTGATGGCGAGGGAGGCATTGCACTTTTCTGCAACGCGTCTTAGCCGTGACCGTCTCCCAGATCTATGGTCGTGTCTTACTGCATGTGAGGGCGAGTCCTCCTCGTCCTCATCCTCCTCTGCTACCTCCCTGACGCCATTCTGCTGCTCCGGCGATGTGGTTTCTGCTGATGGCTGGCCATTGGCCTTCTTCTTGCTCTTCCTTTTCTTCTTGGACGCTGCAATGTCGCAACGTTAGCTTTCCTCTCGCAAACTAACAGCCGTTCCCTCCAATAACGACCGAGGCCATGCATTCGCGGCCGTCCCCACCACCACGTGCCAAGCGCGATCCGTCTGAAGGAAGTAGTTGAAGAAACATACCTGATTTGCTGGCATCTGCCTGTGCGTTGACAGCAGACATGGCCTCTACCAGACTCGAGCTCTATAATGTTTCTGTGATTGGAGTACGGAGTGATCAATGTTCATGCTCCACGGTCCAGGTGGCCTTCTCCCAGCGCTATGGTGTAAAGGGTGGATATTTAATACACGCTATCTAACTCGAAGGAGAAAGTGGTATTTAGTGCCAAGACTATACCCCCTCTTGGCTCTGTAAGGATCCCCCCAGTAAATAGATAGGGTATTTAGAGGCTACCTAAAAGTGTACATAAATTAGTACAAACTATTATTCTAAGTCTAAGTATAAAATTCTAAGCTTATACCTTAAATCTATACTAAAATTACTAAAAGAAACTACTTAACCTAGCTACCGCCTATAGTACTAGTAGCTAAGGTATTAACTCTATTATAAAAGATAACTAGAATAGATTCTCTAATTTTATTATCTATCTCCTATAGATTAGCTATATAATGTTAGATTATGTAAATTATATACTACAAATATTAAGGCTTATATTATAACTTTTTATAAGTAGATAGTATAATATGCATCTATAGCTATAAATTGAAAGATACTATAAACAAAGAGGCTATAGGTAAGTTAGAAACTTATTTATCTATTACTAAGTCCCAGTACATTTATTTATTAGAATTTTAATGTAGACCTACTATTCACGCAATTTATTATTCCTGTATCGTTAGGCTTGAAACCCGGTGGACAGCTGTGCTAGCGCCAGCTCGGACACGGCCGAGCCGCTGCGGTCCTAGCCGCTCCAACTCAATCATAACTCTTGTTAGACCACAGAATAGATATTAGATTTAAAAAATCATGCTTGACCCTCCTAAACTCTTTCTCACTTTTCGGGATGCGGGACGTCTATCGAGTTCGAAAGCGAGTTCGCGTGAGTGTAAACGGTAACTTCATGCGGCGTTCAATCACCTCGTTTGAAGAAGGCTAGATAGACATGAATAGCCACTTCAATCTCGATGCAGGACTGTATGCAGCCAATGCACTTCTAGGCGACTGTGCCGCACGTCTTTTACCATGCCCTCTACTCAAGCTGTACCGTGAGAAACGTGACGTCCATTTGTGAATCATCAATGCGGATGCTGGAACGAACTTGTCAGGGACCGATCAAGGGACCGATCGATTTTCACTCACGAGATACTCAGTAACGGGGAAATACGTCCCTTCCACCGTCCTGCTGACTTGTTCTGAACATCGAGCAGCAGAAAGTAAGCTGAGCAACGCCAGGCAGCCGTCCGCAGGCGCCCGCCCACTGTGGGGATCGGCCAACCCAACCGCCAATCGACCTGGTGTTGAGCGCTGTTCATTGGACAACATTCTGGCGATTGTAGGTGTGGTGATGTATGACGACAAATCGCTTCGAATCCTGCAAGAGCATGATCAAGAGAGGTACACGTATAAAACTCAGAGGCTCGCATCCATGGGACATGGAGGTAACCAAGGGTTCTTCTGCGAGAAATTTCCCGTGCTCTCAGCTCGCACGCGACCACAGAGTTCTTTCATCGGTGGTGAATTGACGCAACGAGCAGACAGTACGTCGCCAGAGTTCGTATAACCACAGATGTGCTGCCTCTAATAAGCGCTAAGCAGACTCCAGTACAATCCACTGAGATACCATCCCAATGTCCAGAACGAAGATCGCCGCGATGTGCACAGAAGAGTATTCGACGTACATATACTTGTGCGGCTGTCGACATGAGAAGGCAATCCGTGTCGTGCGGTGCACGGAGGGAGAGAAAGCGGGACGAAATTGTCCAACCCCTCAAAGAGTCCAGCAAAGCACAGGCTCTTCTAAAAGGAGGACAAAATGTCCAAGTCATCAGTGATCGTGTCGGCTAGACGGATGTTTGATTGTTTTTGTTCGGTGGAAGCCGCCAACTCTGAATCATCGTGGCATTTGAGCTTTTCGCATAGTGCTCTGAATGCCGTCTCTGCAGTCGGACATCGTCCTTCCCAACAATCAGCTATCACCTCACCACCAACAATGTCAGCAGTAGACGGATAGTTGTGACTTTGTAGAAGCTCTGAGATCTCATCTTCGCTCTTGCCCGCGTATAACTCTTGACCATGCAGAATTGCATATAAAACGGAGCCCAAGGCGAACAGATCTGTTCGTGCCGTGGAAGGTTCTTCTGGATTCCGAGGCAGGAAGTATCTTGCTCCTTCGATGGCTGTGCCTTGTTGCCCGCCCATTGTCGAGCCCGCGAAATCAATGACGCGCAGACGTTCTTGATGGTCGAGCATGAAGTTCCGCAGCTGGATGTCACCATGGAACACTTCGTAGGCGTGCAAGACCGCGACAGCTTCAGCAGCATCGGCCGCGATTTGCAATCGTTGTCGTTCGCTTAGAGGTTTCGCGTCAGACCGAAGCCGAGTATCGAGAGTGCCATGGGGAAGGTATGGTAAGATCAAGCGCTTGGCCGAGCTGCCGGGCAGTAGATGGAGGAGGCGAGGGTGATGGGGTAGTGTCTGATATATGTCGAACTCGCGCTCCAGCTCTTTACTCGTCAAATCCGGATCAGGACAATCAGGATACTGAACTTTCACGACTTGCTCATCATTTCCAAGCTCCTTCTCCAATCTGGCCGTACTTCCACCGGCTATCACTTCCCATCCAGGCGGCGGAGGCTGACACCATTCTGACGGCGATTCGCTCATCTGTCTTGTGTTGACGGGCAATGGATCGTGAGGTCCTGCGAGGATGGAAGTGCCGTTGTTTGTCGAGAGGCAAAAGGTCCTGCATGAAACGACACGATGCTCTGGACGTTGATGTGAACGCCGCCTCAATCGATCATGAGCACGTGCGCGTCATGCAGAATCTAGGAGAGTCACTTCGTGTCGACATGCATACTGATCGAATCTTATCTCAGAAACAAGTCTAGTCGCCCGCCGACTCGTTCAAAGCAACTGAACCCCTCGCGGGCGCTGTGCTATAACAACGAACACACCACAGCGACAACTCGATACGTGTCAATCTTCCTTCTCATACGCGAGCGACTGACGCGGGAACCCTGTCGATCTCCTCCCCACGTTAAACGTCACCTGTTCGAGTTCGCCCTCCACAAGGACAGCAGTCTTTGAGCTCTCCACCACACAAACATCTCCTGAGATATTGGCCACGCCAGGTATACCGCTTGACTATGGCTCTGCCGCATGCACCTACACCCATCTGCTCGTACCGTTACCGTTCATGATACAATGAGGAGTATTCAGGGTCCAATGACCTACTACCTGTACTCCTTCGAAGAGATCTGTACTGACGTCGCCTGCTCCGGCCGTATGTATAGGTAAGGAATAACCGCGTAGGCGTGCGCAGCCTCGCGGTCGTCATACTGCATCTTTCCGAATATGGTCAATCATACCACAAAGAGCATTTTCACGTCCTATGCTACACAGCCTAAACGCGAGATGACCAGCTCACAGTCCGGCCAGAATAATCTTTCGAACAGAAAGTACCTCCGTTGGGACACGCCCGGCGTCGAGAATCCCTCCGCCGGCGAAGAAGACGATATCCATGCGGTTGTGGAGCAGATCAACGAGCAACAAGAGCAGCAGTTCGACAACCACAGACACGTCTTCACGGGCACTCATGTCCGTACGCATGGCATAGTCAAGGGCACATTCACGGTATTGGACAATCTACCACCGCACCTCAAGCAAGGCGACATCTTCGGCAAAGGAGGATCGTACCCGGCAGCCTGCCGCTATAGTACTGAGCCCGGCGATGCTGGCTTTCCAGACAACTACCCAGCACCTCGAGGCTTCTCTATCAAGCTGTTCAACGTTACGGGTGATTTCTACGAGGCAGGCAGAGATAAGGACGGAAAAGACGTCCCTACGCAGGACATTGAGTTCAACAGCACACCAGCAATCGAGTTGGCAGACGCCAAGACGACTCGTGAGATCTTCGACATTCGCATGAGATTAGGGACTCTGATGGAGTCGAAAGAGATGGACCAAGAGCTGGAGAAGCGCAACAATACAGATCTTCAAAAGGCACGCTTCAAGGTTGAGAATCACCACCTCGAGTCCATTCGCCAGTACTCCCAGAGCGCATACCGTTACGGCGATTACGTCTTCAAGTACTGCCTCGTCCCAAACACCTCCACACAAACCAAACTCTACGATGAACAAGTCAAGCCCGAAAAGCACGAGTCCGACATCCTCCACAATTGGCTGCACAACTTCCACTACGCCCACGACGCAGAATATCTCTTCCAAGTACAGCTTCTCGAGAACCTAGACGAGCAGCCTGTCGAGTACTCTGGCACACCTTGGGATGAAAAGAAGTACCCATGGCAGACGGTTGCAAAACTCACAATCCCAAAGCAAGAGGCATGGGACATGCAGAGGAAGAGATTCTGGGAAGATCACATGAGGCTGGATCCCTGGCATGGGCTCAAGTGCTACCAGCCGCTGGGAAGTGCGAACAGGTTGAGGAGGGTGGTGTACCCTGCCAGCTCGAAGAAGAGGCGGGCTATGAATGGGACGGAAGAGATTTGGGTCAAGAGTATTGATGAGATACCGAATTAGGATATGGTATCGACGATATTGATGCAAGGCTAAGACTACTTTGATACAACCAGTGCTTTCTGCCTCAGGTTCTGACTTGCCTAAAACGAAGGATTCGCTCCGCAAGGGCAGTATATCTTGAAAATACTCATATCCCATCACATCTCATACCGTCAAGCAATCATCTTTGGTTGATAGTCGAGTGGTCATGACCTATTCATGCAATAGCTGCACTCGTACGCAGCCGTCACGCCGTTCTGATTGAGGTGGACCAATCCTGCTGCGGGCAGTGCGCGTAAGGGACGCGATAATTTATCTGGCCTGAGGTGATCGGTTTTGCATTGCGCATTTCTTTTTGCCTTATAGAATACACTGCGTGACACGGTATATGACAGAGCCTGGCGCGCGCCAACAATCTCCCCTCAACGAGCAGCCTCTACACTACAGTGCAGCCAACGTGGCGATCAAGAGGTAGTTGTGTTCATCTATAGGTAGCCAGCTCTTCTTACGAAACGCATTCTGAAAGCGGAGCGATTCTCAGCGTGCCATATCTGCCCCAAATAGAAGCTCGGTAGAGATTGTCATCCTCCACCAGCTAGCTCCTCGTCATGCAGATGTGGGAGATATAGTAGCAGGGTTGTCTCGCCTGAAGTCCTTCATGGACTGCATGTGGCGTTGTAATACCCGGGAAGCAAGCACTTCCCTTCGTTCCTCACGAATCTCGACCCTGATGCTCACTCACTGCATGCGCTTCCAAGAATATCGCCGAAGCGCCTGGGTCGGACAAATCCACAACGGCGCAAGTGACCTCTTCGATGTGCGTGACTGGCTGGCCAAAGTTCTGAAGAACCCACCTGTTTTGTACGCCCTCCATAACTTTTATGTAAATTGGAATGCATATGGGTTACATCGTTGTGTCTCTCCTTCTTTCAGTGTGTCCGTGCTTGCCTTCATCACTTCTCGTGACCACGCCTCGCCTCGCCTCGTCACCGGTGTCTTGTCGATTGCGCCCATAGTCCAAAGTCCTTCAGACCTACCACCGTCGAGCCGCCGTTGTGCGCCATGTAATAAGCAATCAAGGGATTGCATCGTGCCACGTCCCTATGAGCGTGCCCGTCGTATCTCTGTGCTGAAACCTCTGCTGTGTATGCATAGACAGGCGCAACACCTTTATAAACCGCACGACTTGCATTTCATTCAGAGCATCCAGGGCGGCAGTCAGGAAAGGGATCCAGTGAGACTAAGCTAATAGGTCATTGTCGTCGTTAGAATATTGATAGAAATTAGGCAATGCTCGACTCTTACGCTGGGTAGCGACAGTGATACCGGCCGGTGTAAAATGCTCCAAGTAACTGCGACACGGGAGAATATGGTGGAGCGCGCCAACGCTTCCCCTTGACAAGCAGTCTCTACGCTGCAGTACGGCCCTCGTAGCGGTTAAGAGGTAGTCGTGTTCTTGTACAAGAGTCTTTATGCATTACTACGTTCCTGCGGTACTGTGCTGTGCGCCCTCTGTCATCAGTCCTCCGAACAATCCTTGATCACATCAAGTCGCGATAACACTATGCTCCTGGTATGCTACCGTACACAGCAAATGCCATACACCTCAAATGCCGGTCTTATACACCGTGCGAACACGACTGTTGCGATGTCGGTACACTAATTCTTTCTCGAGGATGTGTGGCTCCAGATCATCCGGCACATCGAGGAACTCCTCGAGAGCCTTGCACGGCTTTGACTTCGTGCCATCCTCCTCTTCGTCGTTCTGCGCGCCTGGGAAAGGATCGTGGCGTAAGAAGGGGAATGGTATTGGCGTGTGAGATTGCCGGCTGTTGAGGTCATTCACCGTGCGACCATTTGGTGCCCTCCCGAACATTGCTTTCTTACGCGGCCGAGCCTTGATCTCCGCCAGCTTGGCTTTCTTGTCCATTTGAAAGTCAGGGTGGAGCTCAGGCCACTCATCCTCAAGAGATTTAGCACAGTAATTCTGATTCTCGAGCTCATCTTGGATCAGAGCACGAAGCAATAGCACGTCAGGCAGCTGGAGGTCCCGAGTTACGCCGGGATGGTACAATGATCCATCCAGTGTTGGGTTAGTGGCAGTATCTTGGCGCAAGGATGACTTGAAAGTGGCCATAGCTGCAGTAGAAGCAACGAACGATCTACTCTGCTGAGCCACCAGTGGCTCATCTTCGGAGCTATCATACACCCCAGTGACATCGGTCTCATCAACAGTCGGTGAGGGTTTGTCGGCATTGTCAACCTTCGTTCCGCCCTCTGTAACCGGACGGCCGCCTCGGGACGGTACAGGAAGAGAAGTCGCTCTTGTATCCTGTACCGGCGCCGAGCTCTTTGACGGTCCTGGCAGAGCCGCATCTCCAAGATCGCTGTCATAATCGTCCATATCGTCCTCTGCGCCGATATCCTGAGGTCGATGCACGCCCTCAGGTACCACAGGCCGCTGCAGCTCATGATTCCAGCGCTCGTGGGTATCGACCATGTGGGGAAGCAGTTGGTACAGTTTCCGACCTCCTTCGATGACTTGCGTGGCGCGTGGTGTACCAGATCTGCCCTGAGAGTTTAGTATCATGGTGGCCTTCAGTCCGTTAATCCAAGTCCCCTGCGATTTGTCATACCCAGGAATGTTCTGATCCACCCAGGTGACGACACCTGTGGGATCAGACCGATTGCCCGGGGCATCACAAAGCGCCATGCCTATCAGCCGAGAGAAAGTGCCTTGAGGTCTAGCATGTGAACCTCCAAGGTCATCCTCATTCACGGCTGCGCGACGCTGACTATTTCGCTTCAGTCCAGTCCGCTCAGGCTGCGAAGAAGGACGAGGCGCCTCGAAGAGGTTGTTCACCTGCGACAGAGCTTGGTTGATTGGTGACTGAAGCTCACGCTCAACACTTTTGCGGTTTTCGAGCTGCGTACTGGTCAATGCTTGACTTGGATTGGCACCCTTGGACCATAATCCGTTATCCTGCGACCTTGCTATGACCGCGAAGAGTTCATCTGATGCCGACGAAGCCTCTGCAGCGGGGAAGCTCTGAATAGGACACTGCATCGGATCGTGGGTACCGCCGCATTGCTCACATGTCGAAGGAAGCTTATTTGACCAGAAGTCCAGATCGTCTTCCTCATCGTTCGCGGTGCCATGCTCACATCGAATGCGACGTCTGCGACAGACCTGGCATGCCATTGTGGGCGGCCTGCTGCGGCTGCGGTGTTTACATTTCTTATGGCGTCTTCGACAGTCTTTACAGGCTGGTTCGGGTGCCAATTGACCGTCTCCATCGACATCGGTCAGCAGAGGAACTGAAAGACCCGCGTGATCCACTGGTACCTCCGCAGACACACTCGCTGGCACAGTAGTGTGATCTGGCACCTGTTCTAGTTCCGGTCTCGAGCTTGGCTGCAAAGGTGGCCCGGTCGATGATCCTGCCTTCACGGTAGGCTCAACAACAGCAGCATCACGCGTGCTTAAAGCGCCATCCTTCCGTTTGCATTGTACACACAACATCCTGCCTGAAGGGGCTCGTGGCACCTTGATTTTCCCGCATCCGGCACAATCGACACGGATGTGCTTGATGTGCTGAGCTTTCACGCGCCTGGAAGAGTCAGGGGCCGATAGTAATGAGGCACTGCTATCACGCTTGGTAGGATTCTGATCAGCAGCTTTGGCCTCCTGCGTGGTCGTCGTCATTGTTCCAACATCGACCTGCTCGTCGGCTGATGTTATGAAGTCATGACGTTGCCATTCTGTGTCGACTGTAGGCATTTCGGCCGGTGAATGAGCCGTTTTGTTCCCCACTTCTGCGACAGGACCGTTTGTCGTGGAATCTTGCAATTGACGCCGGTCTGGTGGTTCATGGCTCATGAGAGGCAAGTCGTTTCGGGTAGGTCCGACTTTGGCCTTTCTTCGTGCTAGAGTGAGCTGAACTGGTTTCTTCGAGGCGTTGTCTGGGCCGTTATTGGAGTTGAAAGCATTTTCCACCAGATCATCGGCTTCAGTAGGCAGCGCGCTGGCGGGTGTTTCGAGAGGTGCTGGGACAGTCGGTTCGAGAACTGTCCTGTCCGTTGCAGGGCGTGAGGTGAACACATCGGGGACCCGTTGTTGCAGCGATGTGTCCATTCCGATGCTCGTCTCGACGGTGCGTCCATGATTCAAGGCAGTGACATCCACAGCGGTGGCACGGGCATGGCCATAGTCCTTTTTTGGAGAGGAGTCGACGGCTGCGTTGTTTAACTTAGTCTTCTTGGCGGCCGGAGGAGCGGGACTGTCGAAGACATCTGCAGCATCTCCATCGATCGAATCGTTCAGAGTCCGCTTTGATGGGACCTTCTTCTCAAGGCACCTCTGACACTGCCAAGCAGGACCCAGAGTTGCAGGGACAGGCATTCTCGTGTGGCAGTATCGGTGATATCGCCGAGCACAACTAGAGCATCTGGCCAGATTATCAAGTTCACTCCTCTGTTTGCAGACGTGGCACGATCTCCCTGACGTTGAGACTTCCGATGTACGACTGCTCGCGGAGGAAGCAGCATCATCGTGGAAGTGTCTTGTGTTTCCTCGAGGCGGCGATGATCGCGACGCAGACAGAAATGAATCGTCTTCGAGGGCCGCGAACGATGGTTCTGGGTGAGCAGAATCCCATACGGAAGTTTGGCTGGCACGATCACGAGGCCGGGGATCAGTGGTCTTTGCGGCCATGTGGGTAGTGGCAGTGTGATTTGGTGCAGGGTCTTCCAATCTTGCCATCTGAGTGTGGGTCTGCAATTCCCGGCTAATTGGAGGTATAGTTCTTGGATTCTGGTCCTCCTGAGTGCCGACACGCGCTACCGCGCTGGTAAAGGCGGGCGCATTGTTGCCCAGTGTCAGTTTTTCACCCAATTGACCGTCTACAAAAGCCTGCATGACCAGCGTATACGTCGACAAAAGGAGTTCCCCATCGTGCTCCTCCTTGCACTGACGAAGCGTCAGTCGGCCAATTGCAGAATTTGGGTAACGAAGGTAATAGCCGGAGTCGTCTATGAGAATATCAATCGGTTGATGTTGCCTCACGTGGATTCTCAGATGCGTGACTGTCTTGATCGATACAGGTAGATGCTGCGAGGAGATGAAGATATGCGGGCCGCGCTTCACATGTTCTGGAACGGGTGTATGGGCAGCGGGCTGGTGACCAGACTTTGCAGGGCCCCAGGGGACATCTTTGACTCTACTATACTCGCTGTTAGCGGGTGCGTCAGTTGGCGAAGATGCAGCGGGTTTGTTCAATGCTAGATTGCGGTACATGAGCTTTGGCTTGCGCGGGTCCTTGTCTTTTACAGTCGGCGACTTCGGACTCATGACCGACGAGGATTGTCCTTTGGTGGAGGCGGAGGATCGCCGCGTTGGAGACGGGCGTCGAGGATCTGGTCTCCTCGGTGCAGGCTGTTTTCTGTAGCGGTCGTAGGTTGGACTTGCCGGCCGTCTTTCCGGTATGAAGGAGTGCCGCATGTTTGCAGGCGAGTGTGCTTGTCTAGGCGATCTCGGCGATGGTCTGTAGGTGTCACCAGAGAACCAGACCCGTTCGCGGTCAGATCTGGGACTGGCTTCACGCCTGCCACGATGCATGTCTGATTGATGTCGTGGAGCAGATCGTGGCGAGCTGTCTCGGCGAGGCCGGTAACGGTCCATCGTATAATCACGGTCGTGCCTCGGTAATCTGTGACTGTGTGTGGTGTTAGCGCCAAGCCTCAGACTGTTGTGAGATAGCGAGTTGGCAGAAGCCTTGATATCAGATCTTTTCAGTTCTAGAGATACGACCCCAGATGTCTCTGAGGCTAGGTGCATGTGTGCCGCAACCATCGAGAGACGTGTCGGACCTTTTACCGTTTGATCATCATTCGAAGACGCGTGGATGCTGAAGAAGCAAGAAGGACTCACCATGTCAACACTGCTTCGCTCCACGTTGAAGTGCTGCTCTGGGCGACTCGTGCTGCCCGCCTTGCACATGTAGCTCTCCTCTCTCGTCGCCAGACACGAGGTGTTGGGGTGGGGTGTATTACCGTTGGTTGGAAGAGGGAATCGTCTCATTCCAAGGTTGCCCGCCACGCGTGCTCGCGACTTCAAGTGCAAGGACGAATATCAAGCTACACTTACCATGTCGCAGGTGTTCGGAGCACTTCACGTACATGTATGTCGCAGGTGCAATGCAATCATTATCGCTGTTTGGCGCGGTTGCTGGGTGGCCTCAAATGCAGCAGGGATGTGCCGGAACTGCCACCGCGCTAATTGATGCCGAGCGGAGGGTCCTGAAGTTGAACAACATGTCGTCTATCCGCTGAGAACAGCGTCTCCATGCCCCCTCTCCTTCTGTTCCTGCATCTGGCGACATGGACTTCCTCAAGTCTGCTGTGGCTTCCATAGCCAAAGGTCCAGCATTCGGATACTCCTTTGGCGATCGTGTAGATGTCGACCAATCTATCTGGACACTGCACAATGGCACAAAACGGGTAGGCGACTCTCACACGTACCGGCGCGCAAGGACAGTTCGTTGACTAGGCCAAGGAAGACGGCTCGAAATGCAGCATCTTCTCCTTCGACGTCAACGCGAACCGATCACGACTACCTTTGGCGAGAAATGCCCTGAGAAAGTTCAAGACATTACGGCACCCTGGTATTGTCAAAGTGCTGGACACGGTCGAGGTGCGTCACGTTATGGTCAGGCCGAGAAAGAGCAAAGGCTTACCGGACACCAAGGTAGACAGACACACTAATCTACATTGCCACGGAACGAATCACGCCCTTGAACTGGTCAACGAGACGGAAAGCATTAGCAGAGGAGAGCTTGAAATGGGGTCTACACAACGTCGCGAAGACACTGAAGTTCATCAACGACGAGGCAGCATCTGTGCATGGCAACATCCGCGCTTCTTCCATCTTCACGAGCGAGAGTGGAGAGTGGAAAATAGGTGGTCTGGACATACTCAGTTCCATGAAGGAGGATGATGCGGTCATCTTCACACAAGGCAGTCTGCTGCCTGACATCGGACGATACTCTCCCCCTGAAATCGCAAAGAATGGGTGGGGCGGCGTGCGAGGTGGTCCAATACATGCTGTCGATGCATACAACTACGGTATCTTGGTGTCCGAGGTGTTCAATGGCGGTTTCTCTGGATCTGAGCAAATCGGGTCCACGAAGAGTATTCCTTTGAACATGCAGAGCAGCTACAAGCGTCTTACACACGCAGCGCCCAAGATGCGACTGAGCGTGGGACATTTCCTGGAGCAAGGCATTCGAAGTGGCAGCTTCTTTGATACGCCGCTTATAGCACTGGCAGACGGCATTGACAATCTTGGGCTGAAGTCTCCCGACCAGAAAGAGGCGTTCTTGAGGTAAGGCATTCGATACACGAAATTATCGCTCCACTGACCATAGCATGTAGCGAGCTTGAGACAGTCATCGAGTCAAATGAGTTCCCGGAAGACTTCTTCAAGGTCAAAGTTTTGCCGGAGTTACTGAAGGCAGTCGAGTTCGGTGGCGCTGGGCCGAAGGCATTCTCGCTGGTCATGCGAATAGCACAGACACTGCCCGAGGACGAATACGATACACAGATCACGCCGGTTGTAGTCCGCCTGTTTATGAGTCCTGACCGAGCAATGAGAATATGCTTACTCGACAACCTACCACTCATGATTGATCACTTGAGCCAGAAGCTCGTGACCGACAAGGTCTTCCCTCAAATGGTGACGGGATTTGGCGATCTGGCTCCTGTGATCAGAGAACAGACTGTCAAGGCCGTCCTCGTCGTGGTGTCGAAGCTGTCCGACCGTGTGATCAACGGAGAGTTGCTGCGCCACCTTGCGAAGACGGCCAATGACGAGCAACCCGGTATTCGGACAAATACGACCATCTGCCTTGGCAAGATTGCGCGCAATCTGGGAGCCAGCTCTCGAGGCAAGGTCCTCAGTGCAGCGTTCTCACGTGCGCTGCGCGATCCATTCGTTCATGCAAGGAACGCCGCTTTGATGGCTCTGGCGGCAACAGCAGACGTCTTCAGTGAAGAGGACTGTGCTACGAAAATGCTGCCGGCTCTTTGTCCGTTGCTAGTGGACAAGGAGAAGATGATACGAGATCAAGCGAACAAGACTCTCAACATTTACCTGGACAGAGTACGGAAGTACAGCACGACGCTCCCTGATACGGTGTTACCTCCGCCAGAGACAGCATCCGCAGGTGGTACCCGAGCCAGCACACCGCAACCTCAACCTAGTAGTCAGTGGATGGGTTGGGCAATCTCTTCCTTCACAAACAAAATCGGCTCAGCCACAGGCGAGATACAGGCCAACGGTATTGGTGGGCTGCCAGTCACCTCAACGCCGCCTACCGGAGTATCCATTAGACCGAGTCCCGGCCCGCACTCGGCTTCGGTGTCATCAGTACCCAAGGTATCCTCGGGATTACGTACCGCCGCCATTGCTTCTGTGCAGCCCGTCGAGCAAGATGTTCAAGACGAGGACTTCGGTGGTGGATGGGGCGACCTTGACAAAGATCCCGAACTGGCAGCCACTTGGGGCGTCGAGACCTCCTCGTCATCGCAACACTCAACCAAGCCTAGCACGTCGAGCGTGTCGTATGACGACGGCGGTGAGCCAGATTTTGAAGGCTGGCTCAACGCTCAAGCACAAGCGAAAGCTGGCAGCAAGAAGCCGCTACCAAAGGGCCTCGCAAAGAAGACGAGCACTCCACCTGCGAGACCAGCTGCACAACGAGCAACACCAACAAAGTCAGCACCCCTCACGACCACAGCGAAGATAACACCCAAGCCGGTAGCGCCGAAGCCAGCAGCAGCTCCCGCGGAAGACGAAGACGAGGACTGGGGATCGGCATGGGACTGAGCGCGTTTTATGTACTTGCGGCATTAATACCTTCGGCAAGGAAGAAGATACCCATTGATATGAAAGAGCAGAAACGAAAAGCTTCGTGAGTCAATCGAGCCAGCCCCACTATGATATCAGAGTTTTCTGCTCAACCGGGCTTGACTTTGCTTTCTGCCTTGCAGCCGGAGCGGAGTAGACAGAAGATAGTGGGACTGTTCTCTTACCTAACGACACACATCTCATCGCATGATCTGTTGACGCAAATGGTGCCTTGTGCCTGGATGGATGGCCGAGAAAAGCTCCGAGATCGGAACACCGGGAGCCAAGTCCAGTCTCAACGGTTCGTGTGCGACTGTTGAAGCCGTGCGCCGGATCATCTCTTCCGTAGGCGATGCACAGATGCGTTGAGCGTTGGTGGAAGAGAGGGTTTCAAATCTTGAATTTTTTTCTCGAATGGGGGGATGGTCGTAGGCAATTTTGTTTGTGCAACTTTGCGGTAGCCTCACGGAGCTTGAGCTGAGCTTCGGGATAATGATGTGCGGATTTGCGTAACCCTTCTCGGTCGGCCACAGTACCGGCATGTTTCTGCATAAAAATGCTTGGCTGGAGAGAACATTCTCAGGATCTCTCACAAGATCTTTTCTTTTGCTGGTTCTAGTGTGCTAGCGCTTTGGAAGTTCTTCGTGATTCTTGACTAATGCCGGAACGGGAAGGCTTCGAGAAGAACGCTTCGCGCGCTTACGTTTGGTCAGCGCGGGCTATGGAGCACCTTGTGGAGCCCACTACGGAATTCGCGCGTTGGTGATGTAAGCAGGTGAGATCTTGTGAGATGGGGTCCCACGAGTGCTAAGCTGACGGGCACCTGTTCGCTTAGTTTCGAATAGGGTGCCGACTCTTCCCTTGTTACGGCATAAGATGACTTGCGCAAAAAAGTATAGCGCTGACCGTCATTCGTAATGGCAGCTAATATTCTGACCGCCGCGGCCCTATGCTGCTTATTTAGGCAGGCCGATAGCTCGGAGGGGTGCCGAGAGAGTTACGTGCGATATTCTCTGCGATGATTGATGATGGCACGTGAGGCTTTTTTATGACTGTCATAAACATATTTATGTCGTCATTCCATCTGCCCTAATTTCGAGGACTGGATGCGTGGATTTGTTTGTTGTCATCGCATGCCATGCACGTGCTTTTGGAACATTCCTCTCGCATTCTTGAGACGGTCCCGATCCAGTGGAAGGCTTGCTTTGTTGTCAAGAAGTGTGACATCTGGGGCGATAGGTCAGGAGCCTCGTACTACAGTACAAAGCTTCTGTGATTATTTGGTGCTAAAGCAGCTCAAGCAGCACTGCAGCAGCCTTGCGCGACAGGATCCAAGCTTGTGCTGGTTCTAATACACGCTAGCGGGGAGGCGGCGGGAAGCTGTGAGCCAGGTCTCTGCTGCGTCAGTTCGCCTACGTCTCCGTCACCTTTCATCTCAGTCGAGGTTCGACCGCACACCCGATGACGGGCGATCGACGATGCGAGTCGCCAGGCGGGGCATGCAATCGACTCGCTGGCGTGGCCGACAAAGAAGACCGGGCCGGTCAAAGGCGGAGGTGTGCCCCCCGCCCCGGGGGTATGGTGCGTGGATGCCGATTGCGGCTGGGGCTCCTCTCCTCGTTCATGGGCAAGGTGAGACGTAGCGGTAAGGCAGAGAGGACAGGAAGTTGTTCGAGAAGGAATGTGGAAAGGGTCGCAGCTTGAGCTGTGTTGCAGCCAGTGGCAGCTTGACAGGTGGGGGCGTAGTGGCTTTCGTGGAAGCGGCCAGCACCCACTGACCAGACGATGCTCTTGCTGGCGTGCATACGCCTGGTCCCTTAAACTGCTTGTGGCCTGGCTTTGTTCTTAGTGTCTTCGACGGGAGGGAGGTACTGTGGTGCGAGGTGAGGTGATTGGGTACGGAATACAGGACAGTACTGCTCGCAGTGGCGCGCCACGGGCAGTGATCAGTTCGTGATGTCCATCTGTCCTGAGGATGTGCCCGTAGAGCTACGCACAGTACGCAAGATTCGATTATTACTCTCGGAGCCGCTATGTACGAGAGAGCTACCAGCATGAACCTCAGCATTGCGGAAGATCCTTGAGTTGCACATGGTCGTGACGGTCGTGACTCCTTCATCAGTAGTCTGACACACCATCCCCGCTCACTCAGATCCGCTGCAACGGTGTTGCTCTAGAACTAGTCTCCCCGAAGAAGAACCTCCGCGCGCAGAAGCACACGCCGACAACACGCGCACTTTGCACAGAGCCGCAGCCCGCAGCATACCACTGCTATTTTGACATCTTTTCGACCATCCCACAGCGACGATCCAGCACGAGGACGTGATAACCGTTCAATCAAGCCGGGCCTCGCGAGGCCTCTCTCTCTCTCTCTCTCACTCAACAACTCGGGCGATACCTGGATCCACCGACAGCAGAACCTGGGCCCTGTCGCAACCCAGTCCAGCCCTTCGTTTCGAAGTGCTCGGTGACTGGACGGTTGTGCAGCCAAGGCGCACATAACGCAAACACAAACACCCGTCGGCGGCGCACGACCACTGTACCACAACGCGAAGCAGCGTTCCAATCTTCGTGTAACCTATCAACACCGCTGTGTGAGACAGAGCCCGGACCGGCATCCCATTCACACAAGCTGCCCATCGACAACGCCAGAGATTGCTGCACACGACGACGGCGACCTCCCAGCACCACACACCAGCGAAACACACAGCAACAACCCCGAGACTGCAGAGTCTCACGCTGCAAACTGGCGTCGATACAGCTGCCGCCAAGGCAAGATCTGTGTTCGGCCTACACTGGAACCAAGAGGAGGGCCTTCTTTCGCAGAGTTATGGTGGTGCGGAAAAGGGCTTCTTCAGATTTCACCAACTCCTCCACCTCTTCCGGCAGCACGGCATCGTCCCTCAAACCACCTTCCGCCTTTGGAGACGAGATATACAGCGCCGACGACGAGGAGGACGCCATGTCCACCGACGACTCTGTGCCCTCACGGCCATTGTCCGTCGCAATACCGTCCGTGGGGGCACATGGGCCCTACTGCCCGCGACGGCCAAATCTACGAGAAATACTCGCCAACACATCACCTCCGCCTTGGACATTAGCGGCGTTCATGGCATACTTGTCGAATAATCACTGCTTAGAAACACTGGAATTCACGATGGATGCCGGCCGATACAAGAAACACTACGCAAAGATGCTGTCCCGGGCACAAGAAGGAGATCTGCCGCCGGTCAAGGACAGAGAATACGTTCAGGCACTGTGGCAGCGGTTGGTGGAGGCCTACATACAGCCCAATAGCTCAAGAGAAGTCAATCTACCCTCTGACGTTCGAGATCCGATCATCAACCTCACGCCTGGCGAACTTCCTCCTGCGCCTGAGAAGCTTGATCCCGCCGTCGCCAAGATCTACGAGCTCATGGAAGAGTCCGTCTTGGTTCCCTTTTTGAACAGCGTCTATCCACAAACCGTCCACCCAATGACGACGGCTGCCTTCCCGATGGGTGCGTACGATACTTCCGACGACAGCGTACAAGCCGTATCGCGGACCCACGATGCCATGTATGCCCGACGGTCGAGACATGGGCGCAGCTCGCCGCCACTGCAATCAGCGGTCGAGCCTCACGCATATTCTTATTCGGCACCTTCTTCGCGGCACCGGCGATCAGCCCCTCTGCCTCTCACAGCTCCGCCACAAAGGTCGCGCTTCAGCGTGAGGCTGACACAGTCGACATCTTCACCTGCGGCACCCCTGTCCAGCTCAACTATTGATGAGACGGTTGCGACAGGATCAGACGCCACGCTGTCCGGGTCCGGATCCGGTGGTCCTGGGATGACGACGGACGATAGCGGCAGCACCAGCAGCCCTACGAACGAAGGCCCAATGACGCCGCCAATGAGTCCGCCTGGCAGCGACGTGACAAGTCCCAAGCGTGATTCCGGCATGTGGAAGAAGCTCGGGAGGCTGAGCGGGGTGAAAGCCGGCAAGAAAAAGAGCCAAGGCGTTCTCTCGAGCGTGGTGTCCAGCCATTCGACTCAGCGAAGCGTGTGACAGTGGTAACGATGAGGAATGGGTATTCTTCCCGCGGCTCAACAGCAGCATCTTCACAAAGTTTCCCACTCAACTTTGTGGTGTGCGATTCACGACAAAGTTTTCTACATCGAACTTACATGCGCTCGGCGCACGGCGGTCGGCCGTACAAGCCGGCTTCCTGCAGCTGCAGCTCTGGGGAGCTGCGCTTGAGTGCGTTCAAAATTAGCGTGTTGTTATGCTTCTGGCCATTTTGTGGCAGAATAGACCTGTGGCGTTTTCATGGAGCAACAACAAAACATGTTGGGACGGGTGGAGTGGATGGAACGGCGTGCGTCGCCATTGTGACGGCTAATGACCCGAGAGCCTCAAACTGAAATGAGGATGATGAACGGAACGGATGATTTGAAGGCTTCATATTCCCGATTCTGAGAGATGTGTACATATAGCATGGAAGACGGTAGAGACCGTTCAAGCCAACCAAACGAAGAACGAGTTACCCTCCTCAACCTGCGGACTTGAATATTTCTTTCTTCGTTTGCCGGCCAGTCTTCGACTCGCTCTGCTATCAATTCACCAAAAGCATATGCATCAGCGCGGTAATGTTTTCCAATGCTGCTGGTGCTCTCTTCCGCGGGCCCATCTTATCCCTTCAACACCATTGGATTCTCCGTCCAAATGGAGTTAAGACATCTGGCCTGACCATCAGATTACATCACGCCATGTGGAACATGCTCATATTGGCGCCTTATGCCGAAATACGGATGCATGTGGTATTGATGTGGGTAGGAAAGTTACAACCCTAGGCATAGTTTATATGTCCACTGTCTTCTGTCGATTCGTGATTAAGAAGGATGTATTTACTTTTAAGCGTGTACTACCTCGTGCAGCCTCCCTTATTTTCAAAGTACTTACGTCGCTCCCTTCTTAAAATTAGGTATCCCACGTTCCCTACGTATATAGACGCGTGTAGATAAGATAGTTAGAAAGATATAGGGGCGAATACCACCCCTAATTCTGGATAAAAAGCCAAAGTGTAGGAACGGGTAATGTATAAATTATGCCCAGGGTCGTACGAATCCGTCAGTCAGGCTGAGTCTGCCCTCGGGTATTCGCACTATAGCTAACGCTGCCGGGTAGTAAAATCTGCGATTGGAAGTCGTCTGATCGCGTTGCTTGATAATGCGGCCGCGCTGTGCGTCCTCAAGGGTGATGAGTATGTACATACCCTTTCGGCGCGGTATTCCGCTATGGCTCGGCAGTGAAGAGACCAGGAGATGCATCAAGCTCCGGAGGGTGAGCATAACCAAGCGGGTCGCTTCCTCAACTGCCTGAAAATCGGCGCGAAGTGATGCCTGTGTTATCGCGAACGGACGTGACGAAGGTGGAGCATACTAACGCGTTAAGTCAAGAAACTTTGCAGCAAGCTATCAGATCATGCACACCCCCATTGCCATTCTTCACGGCTGTGGACTGCTTATCTGGCGTGATGCGGCGGCAGAGGTATGCAATGCTGCACGATGCGACTCCGAGATTGATTTATCGATTGCGCAGGCATCGGCGAATGTGTTCCTTGAACGGCCGTAGCAGCAGGAACGAGGTGAGGTGGTGGTGGAAGTATCGTAAGGTCAAATCGACGATGAAAGTGGTGCGGACACCGAAGGACGAAGCGGCCTTCACAGCTCCCGACGTGACTTGCTTCTTTAGAACCACAGCAACGTGATCCAAAACGACGACGTCGAAACATCCATATCCCTACAGACCGGAGGTCGCAGGTGTTGTTGTTGTTGCTGGAATGGAAGCGTCGCTAAGGTTCGCTACCGGTAGACGCAGAGATGGTCATTCGGTCGCTTAGAATATATGACGCAGGTAGGAGATCTGCAGGACCGTCGAATGGCTGAGAGCTTGCAGGACGTGGGCGTGCTATCGTTACCTGACCGGGAAATGGTGCGAGGAGTGCCGACTTCAGGTATTGCTGTGAATATGATGCTATGCTGCGAGAGATGGTAGCTACACATGAGGATTGATGCTGGCATTGATGCTGTGTCGAGGTCTGGAACCTGGTTGCAAGTCGAATCTGAAGCATACGAGGCGGACTGACGGCAATGGCAACTATAGCGCCTCGAAGGCAGGAAGATGCTGAGGCGAAGAAGCCGGTGGTGAACTTCTCCCGGTTGAGAAGGGTCACTGGAGGTAGTCGCAAGGATGAGAAAGAAGTGGAAGATGGATCGGATCTGGAAGCTCTCATCAAGGCGTCCTACAACGACGACGACCGGAACGTGCATTCCATACAGGCCTTCTACAAGTCGAAACAAGGCGAAGCTCTACCAGACGAACCGCGATTCTCCACGCGTACCCTCAGCACAATCTCCCAAGTGACAGAGCTACAAGACACCTCCCGACGCGACAGCCAGACCCTCCCAGACGAGCCCGTCTTCTTCGAAGAAGACTCTCCCACATCAACCCCCACAGGTGCGTAACTGAAGTTGGCCGTTCGAGAGACATGCATTGCACGACGCGCCTCGCTCCCCCGTGCACACCACGTTCTGAGACACTCCCACGTGCTTGGCGAGTGTAGTAGTGCTAATACCTTTCTGCCCGGCAGCAGAGCTCTCCGACACTTCCAACGACTCCATCGGCGAGCCCTCCGACAGTTCCAACGACTCACGCATCGTGCCCGGCTCCATCAGCGAGCTCCCAGACACTCCGAGCACAGCAAGTTCCACTTCACCGTACTTTCGCCGGCAAGACCGACAAGAAAGACCAACTACCAAACCCACCAAACCCACCAAAGCCGCCCCAAGCCAGACCCCGCCTCTGAAATCGATCCTCCGCAAACCTCCCACCCACAATCGCACCAACACCTCTGCATCATCTGACACGATCTCCCCACCCTCGAGCTCTTCCTCAATCACCCCCCTCAAATCGATCCTCAAGCACACCACAGTGGAGCAATACAGCGAAGCCGGCGAAGACGACGGGAGCCATCACACCGTGTCTGAGGGCAGCACGTCCCGGAATGGCAGCGTTCATAGTAGCGGAAAGTGGAGCAGCAGCGATTTCGATACGAGTCAGTTGTCGGAGAAACAGCTGAAGAAGCTGGAGAAGAAGGGGATCAATCCTGCTCTGTACCTTGAGATGAAGGCGGCGAGGGGTGGGAAGAAGTCTGGACCCTTCGGAGGTCTGGGCAGTTTGACGGGGAATGCGTATGTGAGTTGAGGGATGGGGAAACGAGGTAGTGAGGGACGTGTGAGACGGGGAACCCATGACAAAAGAGGTCGCCATTGCGCTCAAAAAAACGCGCCAGAGATCTTGGGCTGCTGTAAGGTTTTCCGAGCACCTGCGACGCAGTGAGTGTAGTAGTTACAGAGTCGCCCGATGGCTGCGAGAGCATCTCCTACGTCAGTAGAGGCCAGGGGCCTTACTTACCTATCTAGCGCGATCTTGGAGAGAAGGATGGGATTAGGACCCCAGCAAAAGCAGATCGGACAGCATCTTTGCGGTCAATTCAGTGTATGGCTGCACAACGGCCTCAACGCGCCAGCCTTGCCATGAGAAAGTGGCAAGAACGGCTGATGGAAAATTTGGCTTGGATGGTACCACGAATTGGAATAAGGGGTCTTGAGATTTTCATGTCAACCACAACAACGACAGGCAAAATAGCAAGGAAATATGCATCATGATCATGATTTATGCTTAGTTCTTTGAAGTTGAAGCTGGGCTGTTCTAGTGATACAAGTGGCTGTTATTGCCTCATCATCATCAGACCTCTTCTCGAAGAGCCAAGATGCCCGCCCGTATGTACTAATTTTACGAGTTGTCATGTCGTGAAGATGCTTCTTCTCAACGCAATCATGAGATGCCCGCAGCTCGCAGAAACCTCAGCCCAAGATCGGTGAGACGATCGAAAAAGTCGCTTCACTTCCCAAAGACAGGACGCTTCGCGTCTGGAATGACGATATCGTCGAACCCGGCCATCTCCTCGACACGACGCTTCTGAGGGCTGACGATCCTCTCGATGGCGTCCTTGCTCTTCTGGAGGATCCCCTTGTAGTGCTCGAGCTCCTGACGCTTCTTGGTGATGCGCTTCGACTCGACGGTGAGCTCGGCGACGGCATCGTCCTTCATGTTCTGGACTTTCTTGGGCGAGAAGGTCTCGTCTGCGAGGGACCTGAGCAAGTTACGCTCGATGACTTGCTGGGTGACGTTCTCGACGAAGGTTGTGACTTTGGACTGGGAGGTGTTAGCGTACATACGGATGGGGTAAAGACCTGGTTCTCCTTACCTGGTAAAGAGCGAGCATGTGATCGAGAGCTTTCTCGGCGGAGCTGGTATCGCTGTCCATGTTGGCGACCGACTGCTCGTGGAAAACGTTGTAGATTCGGGAAGGCTGCCTGGGATCGATGTTGTTGGCGCGCAACTCTGCGGCCCTGAGCCGGTTGTTGATTCTGTGGTCCAGTCGCTTCTGAACGTCGGCAGCATAGTGGGGATCATAGATTGTGACAGGATCGTTCCTGTCCTGCACGATGGACTGCAGCTCACGATGGGCCTGCTTGAAGTGCTTCTCCAAGACCACTTCGACGTGCCCGAAGATGTTCTTCGCCAGGCCTGGAGAAGTGACATGCTGCAATACCTCCTGGACGAGGCGGTAGCAGAGTGTGTGGATGTTCTTGATATGTTCTTGCGCCAGACCCTCCTAAAGCCGCGACTGTTGGTGGAAGAGTGTACTCACGAGCGGTGAGTTGAAGGTTCCAGGTAGATCGCGTCCCTTACTCTTGGCGTGCAGGTCTTTCACCCACTCCACTGCCTTTTCACGGCTCGTGCGGTCCTGCTTCTTGCGAGCCGCGTCATAGCCGTAGCCCAGAGGCTTTTCTTGCACGTCAACCAAGTGAGTACCAGAACCATCAGCTGTCTCGGGGAAGGTGAAAGTGCAGCCGTTCTGGTGCATCTGTGAGGCGAAGTGCATTTGCAGCTCTTGAACTGCGGAACGCAGGTTTCTGGGGTTCTGGCCAGGGGCTACCCGACTGTCCGTGAAGAAGTCCTGGTGGACACCATAAGTGCCTTCCACGGCGCTCTTGACGATGTTGTGATAGTCGATGCTGACACTGAGCAAGGCATCTTTCTGTTCTTCCGCGGTAGACCGCTGACTACCAAGCTGCTTCAAGCTCTTAACGGTCGCCTCGTACCTTTCTCCAGCGTCTTGCAGAAGTCTAGAAAGCTCACGCTTGATCTGCTCGTGCACAAGATCTCCGAGCTCTTCTTGCAGAGCCTCGATGCCCTTTGCACTCTTCGCGATGGTAATGTAGGGGACGGTGTTGAAGAAAGCCTTCTCCGTTGCGTTGCGCTTCCCGAAGCTGTCTTTACGTTCCGCGGGGGATCTGTCGCCCGTTAGTCAACAATGAATGAGGTAAGGACTGAGCTGTGCCTACCTGTTCCTCAGCAGATGCCAGCCGAGCTCCAGAGTGATGTTGTTGTTCCGTGCAACCTCGAGCCAGTAGTCAAGGTCAGAGTCCTCCTTGAGTTTGTCCAATTTGGTGGGAATACCCTTGGTTCGTCCGCCATCAGGATCGACGACCTTGATGGTGTCAAGGATAGACCGATTGGCAAGGCCACGTCTGCCGTAATCACGGCAAGGATGATGGTTCGGTCCTGCTTGATGTAGTCCTGCACGATTCCCCGCACCATCTGCTTGTCGGCCTCCGTGTGATGCAAGGTCGTGGAATTGATCCAACCGGGCAAGTCGACCAATGTCAATGCCTGCCGATCGGGACCTGAGATCTCAATGTTGAGTTTGTGGCTCGTAAATGCATTTTGATTGTCCTTGCTAGAGGGTTCCTTCAATCCCATGTGTTTAGTGGCCTCGTCAATGAGCTCGGTGAGATCCTCGAACTTTGAAATACTCTTCTTGAACTTATGGAGTCTAGCCTTCTCTGGCGGGGAAGCCATTGTATCTGGAATGATCGTGGTCTTGATCGAATCGCTGGAAGCACGACGAATGACAATCTGAGTGGCAAATCTGGTGCAGAGACCTTCTTTGGTAGGGAACGGAACCTGAGTGATCGCTTCAAGCACCGAGCTCTTGCCTGAACTCTCGTCGCCGCAGACAACGATCTGTGGCAGCTCGAAGATTGTGTCCAGGCCTTAATTGCGGAGTTCGTCCACCAGATCCAGAAGAGAAGTGCAGTCGTCGTTGAACAGTGCCTCCAGAGAAGAGGTGTCAGGCGCTAGTGTGACCTCTTCTGCGAGAGTCTCCATGGGAGCGGTCTTGTTCCGGCCCAGGGTGCTATCTTGGTAGTCAGTAGGACAGTACTTGACGAAGAGAGTGCTGAGGTCAACTTGTGAATCGTAGAAGAAGCAGACCAAGTGTGTGCTGTATTGTGGCTCGCCTGCTGCTGTGTGGCAGATTGTTGTTGAAGTTGGTGCTGATGTTCTTGTTGTCGGTGGGTTGAAGATAATATTGGTGGAAAGATATAAGGTTTAGTAATGGGAACGATTGGTAGAAAACAGCTGTAGATTAGCATGTGCTTGCAGGAAAAAGAGCTGACGAATTCATTCTGATAGCTCAGTGAAGCACACCTGAGGAATAGCGAGCTCATACAAGAGACGTGACTGGCTGTGTGGCGCGGCGCCCAGTGAAACCCAATTCTTAAACATGTGATCACGCTGCTCCCGTGTGCAAGCTCACTGCGGCGACACCATGGTGGCTCATCGCTCTCTGTCACTCATCCAAGATCTGGGGATCTGTGTCCGAGATGCAGTGAATGAAGGCTGACATTCTCCGCTTACGGAGGCATCCACAGATGATGAGGATCCAGGCCATCATCACTCATTGGAAATTCCTGATAGCTTCTGATCGCGTCTCGAAAGTCATGTAGAGTTGTTAGCTCAATGATGCGCGCCGGGGCCTGACTGTTGGTGGAAATCAACGAGTTATGACGGTTCAGTGAGCTGTGCTTGAAAGGGATGCTCTTTGAGGTATCATACGGGCTGAGCATGGGGAGACATGTGTCAAGTGCCTCGTCGGAATGCCGCCCTCATTGCATGGCCTTTCTGGTCCCAACATTTCTGCTGCTGTGTGTGACGATGCAAAGGAGGACTTCGTCAGCCGATAGCCACTTAGTCACTCCAACGTTCGTCATGGCAGAAAGAATTGCCACAAAACTGCAGCGAAAACACCCCTCGGCATAACACCTGGCCCGTCAGCAGTCGGTCTATGCAAGAGACTGCAACGTCTTGCGGATGAATCATTCTCCCGTATCTCTATCGCCTGGATAAAGTGCCCTCATAGCAACCCACGGATCCTGGAGAGCGGAAACCGCGTGTTGGGCGCACCGGCCGAGTTCTGCCGCCTTTTCGACACCAGAGGAGAATGAGTGCGAAACCTCGGCCATCAATCAGGTTGGCTGAGTGAAGAGGCGGCGCGACGTGGAAGAAAGTCCGCATTGAATGTCGAGGCTGCCGGACCGCAATACCCGCTCCACAAAATCGCCATCGCCATGTTCACAGCCCCTTGCAGATATAGTGAAAATGGGTGTCTTTCTTGTGCCATTCGCAAGGACGGGACGCATGCCGAAATCATCCATAGCTTCGGTCAGTGATCCGGAGTAGGCTCTTGCGACAGTCAGAGTGTTGTTCAGAATGGCATGCTTCTCCTATGCTCAGAACCATAGCAAACGATTGCGTATGCTGACTGCCATACTCGCACTCCTGCATCCTTCGAAGCAGTACAGTATAGTATATACAAGAGATTCCGTGGTCTTGTCGTACCTGATTCGCCAAATGCTCTACCAAGACGCGTTCCTGCTCACCTGCAGGCCAAGCTCTGGTTGAGTGGAAAGGCCATCGTAGAAACATGTTCGCGTGCTGCTCCATCGTGCAGAAGATCCACTGTCAACAACATCGCAATCATCTCATCGCTCCACGTTGTCACGACATCTCTCGTCACAGCATTTTCGCAGCGTGGCCTCTTCAGAGTTCGAAAACGAGAACGACGCCAACCGCGGGGAGCACGGACCCGGGGTGCTGCTTAGATCTATCGGGTCTCGGACAAATATAGCATGTTGTCACTTGTCTGCTGTGGCTGCTGTTGACGTCTGCAGGCTACGGACTCCGAAGTGCATCACAGCGATAGATGACAGTGTCGCTGTGATGAAGGCATTATTATTGTATCACGAGGTCATGTTGGACGATTGCATCGATGGAAGTGTAAGTGATTAGAAGCTGCCCATTGCGGCGGCATCGCAGTGGAAGCCGTCGATCGTGGTGGTGCAGATTGCGGGGAAAAAGAACCAAGAGAGCGTCAACTGTGCACACCCGCCCAAGCTCCGCCCAATCTTATCGTCTTACGATGACACCGCATGAGACACGCGTAATTCCATCCCTTCTGGAAGAACAGCGGTGAAGTCGTGCCTGGCACAATGCCATCGGGGAACGAGCGGTTCGCAATGTCGGCCACACCGGCTCAGCAGCCGGGTGGTGTCGGTGGTGTCGGTGGTGTCGTGCGAGATGGTGCAGCGGACAGGGTACGTTGAGCGATCCAGCGGTGCATTGAAGCTGCACGGGCAAAACAGGGTTCGCTGTACTGTACCACGTCGGGGCAGATAGGGATCGATGCATCAGCCTCACTGTAGCTTGATGGCCGGGCAGCTCAGATAAAGTATTGCACCTGTCCTCGCCGCTCCCCGTCGGTCCTCCCTTCCGCATCATTCAACCTCACCTCACTGCCGTACTGTTGACTACCATCGCCGCAACTCGTCACTTCCTGTTCCAAGCTCGTCCACTTCTCACCACTCCAACAAGAACATCCCAAAGCACACGAGTGCCGCCTATTGCCTTGGTCCGGCAATCCTAAGAAACAACCTCCCAAAGAATGGCAGCACCTAGAGCAGCTCAACTCTTCGCCCTCCGCAACCTGGCCCGTGGCAGCCGCCAGGTTCGCAACCTCTCCATGACTGGTCCAGCTACCTATGCCTCACCAATCTTGACCCGGGAGCTCCCTCGCGACATGGCCAGCCTGCGCACAGAGACCGCTGAAAAGCGTCCTGTCGTGGAGCAGCAGAAGGAAACTTCCAAGGCCAGGCACTTCAACACCTCGCGTGACTTGAAGGCCAACCACGACACGAGCACGATCGACTTTGCCTACCTCCCGGACATCATGGGTCCGGACAATGTCGACATCTCCTCGCACATCCGCGTACCAATCCTTCCCACCTTGGACGCGCCGACTGTCAGCTACGCGGAGCCAGAGGAGACTGTGAGTACTCCCACATGAATTCACTGACCCCTCCGCCACTAACGTCCGTACAGATTGTAATGAAACCCGAAATCAGCGTCATGTCTGCGGATGCGGTCTACCTCCCCATGGCCGAAAGCCACGACGGCCACGCCATGAACATCGACTTCCACGCAATGGCCGATAAGGTCGCCGCCAACCTGCGCAGAATGTCGATCCCGGTCGAGCAGCAGGCCAGCATGATGAAGCAGATTTGGGGAGACATGGTTGATGATATGATGGGCTTGAAGAAGGTCGGCTCGGCCTAAACTCACTGGCGCTGGCGTCGGTGATTTGTATATTCCTATATGTTATGGATACACCTCGCGCTGTGCGCTACGCTGTGATGATACTGCGGTATGAGACTTGCACTGAGGCAAGCGGCGTCTGGGGTTGGGAGGATGAAGGTTTGAAGTGCTCAGGCTTATCCCGATGGTACGAATGGCGATAGCAATCAACGGCCTGTAATGAGAGTGTGTGCGATCTGAGCGTACATGCACAGTCTCCAAGGGAAGGAAGTTGATGTCCCATGAGTCAGCCCGCCTTTGTCTTCTCCAGTCGGATCCTTGCAATGTTATCATCGCTAACATTGGCCAGAAGCAGCAGACTGATGCAGGTTCATGCTGTATATCGTCACTAAGAGAGCGGACTTATCCTTTTGCTTAAATTAGAGCTTAGTCTTCATGGACCTAGCTGCCGACTTCGCACAGAGTTCGCGGCGTTTTGGACGAGCGCCCGGCAGCATACTTATCTGCTGCAACTGCCAGACTTTTCGCACCAAAAAGGTGCACCGAGTCTGTACTCAATCGAAACAGATCTGCTTGTAGCACACAGTCAATCTTCACAGGAATGGAATTTTCGACCATGGCATCACCATCGGAGGTGAACTTGCCAGTCACCAGCGACTCGGCCGCTTCGAGACCGCCACTCTTTTGCTAGAGTGTCATTCGCGATAAAAGCTGCTTAGAGAGCCGAACGGCTGAGCTCAAGTCAGTCAGTGGTGGAGAACCAGAAGGATCGCAATCCAGATGCTTTAAAGAGCTCCAGCAGCACGGCAGGACTGGAATCGCCACCCACACGCGGTTCAAGTGAAACGACTGGACCAACCAGCTGTTCTCTCCTCGCAGAGTCTAACGACCATACCGGTGAAAGCGTAGCTCGACTGTCTAGGAGGCATTTGCAACTCTCCGGTATTGAAGTTACGAGAGCACTACTCATCGTTAGTGTCATCTAGAAAAGAAAAAGTGAAAGGTCCGCGCCGGCACAGATTCGACGTGACTTCGCGCACAGTGTACAAGGCATTCTATTCCAGCAGTGCCAAATTCATCCAAAGTACGCTCCAAGCATTCTACGACTTATCCTGGATCGCCGTGAAATCAGTCAAAAAATCCGAAGCAGACGGTAAATGCACTCAGGATTTTGCTGCCAGAGAACACCGTACACCATCTTTCTGCTCCAGCATATCGTCTCTCTCTGCCGCGACAGGTCTGAAGCACGGAGCGCAGTGCATCGCGCGCAAAACAACCTTGTGCCTTTAAGCGCTTACAAAAAGGAAAATCTTCCGTCATGGACGATGGGAAGGGCAGGGGGCGAGGTCAAAGTGCGTGATGATATTCACTGTCTAGAACTAGACTCAGCGCCCTGCCTCACCGGTACAGTCACATCTTTCCTGAGTTTTAATTTCTACCACCGCCCGTTCAAGTCATGTCGATGATGAAGCCTTTTGAAATCTCTACGCCTGATGCACCATGCTCCAAGCTTCGCAGCAGGCCTTTTTGTTCTCAATGCGACGCCTGCTCACAAGTACCTCGTCTCGCTCGGCATGTCGTCCTGCTGTATGGGTATCCTCATACTTACCTTTGACGATCATGCCAAGCACCCATCACAACCCCAGCGCTTCTGCGTCCTCTTCCGTAAACTCCCGTCCACTTCCCCTAGCAAGTTCAACCTTTTGGTCAAGTCAAAGCTCGTCATCTTCAAGCTCAGAAGGCTTGAGCAGACCACCGACTTTGGCCATGCGCTCGCGCTCCTGGTCCTTGGCGTCTTGTGCGGCCTTGTCGCGATCCTCCTGGAAGAGCTCGGCGTTGTCGCCGGCGAACTCCTTAAGCTGGATCAGGAAGTCACGCAGGATGAGCTTGAATTTGGTGTGGTCCTCGGTGTTGGCGAAGAGGTCCTTGATGAAGTTCGTGATCTGCAATGCCTGCAGGTTGGGGAAGGCGTTGCTGAGCAGGCTTGCAACAAAATTCTGCAGGAAATCCTTGTTCGAGGTGCCGACCGGCGCCTGGTCGCCGGAGTAGATTGGGTTCTGAATCTTGTTCGCACCCACCAGCCAGAAGAGGCGAGCCAGAAGCATTGACTGGTACTTGAAGCCAGCTTTGTGGTCTGAGTCAGTGAGCACGAAGAAAACGTCTTGAAGGATGGTGGTGTAGAAGTTCTGGAAGAAGGCGTCGCAAGTGGCCTGGTCGGTCTGGTTCGCCATGTTCTCGACAAGCTCAATGCACATGTTGAGACCCTCGCCTTCGACGGCTCGGTTGTCGTGCTTTGATGCCCACATGCACGAGTCTATGACGAGCTTGAAGTGAGCTTGGTCGAGCTGCAGAAGAGCTGGGAAGCAGCGCTGGTTCATGGCTCGCAGCATCTTGAAAAACTCGACCCGGTGCTCGGGATACTCGGAAAAGTCTTTGTTGATCATGTCGAGCGTGCATTCGAAGACTGCATCGAGGATCGCGGGGACTTGTTCGGTCATGATGCCCTGAGGCGTCAAGTCAGCATTTTTGATCTTACCTGTGGTGATGAGAGCGCGGACAATCATGTACTTGCTGGTTTGAGGGGTCCAACGTACCTGCAGCTTCGTGATGAGCACAGTGATGACCGCTAAGACCTCCGCCTCTCGTGCATCTGGCACATTGTTCTTGTAATCCAGGAGGACAGCTTCAAGCAGCTGCGGCACGAGGTTCTGATGGATCATCTCGAGATCATCAGCCTTCTCGACGTAGGTGGTGATGAGCTTAAGAATCTCCTTCTTGATCGTTCGCAGACCTCGAACCTTGGGCATCTTGGTCGCAATATTGCCATCGCGCTGCACGGCCTCATCAATGAGCTGGGATGATGCACGATACATCGTAAGCATGTCCAAGTAGATGCGGCCAATCTGTGGGTAGAAGTATGAGCCAATACTGCTGCATGCTGCCACGTTGGTCTTCATGATGTTGCCAACGACCTTGATCGTTTCGGCGTTCTGAAGAATGCTTGGGTCCTGGTGCGCTGACTGGATGATCTGATCCCAAGCTTGGTTGGGTAGGCTCATCAGCTCGTTGATCAGTCGCTCTTGTGTGTTCTTGTGTCCCTGTGCGCTGATCATGTAACCGCAAGCCTCGTAGAAAGTATGAACCTGCTGAGGTGAGAGATCGCAAGTGATCTTGCGCATAGTCTTGACAATCTCGTCGATGAATGGTTCAGTCTCACCAGGCTGCTGGATGACGAAGTGGCGTTTGCACTTGTTGGCGATCTTGATGAATGTATCGCAAGCCATGTCCTGAACACCCTCGTGGGTCTCGTGCATGAATTCGAACAGCTTGTTGACGACCGTCTTAAGGAACTTCCAGTGTGCTTTGAGGAAACGCGGGTATTGGCCGACAATGTACATGATGTTTGACGCCACGACCGCCTTGTTGTCCTTACCACGCTTCATCTCGGTGAGGCCCAGGAGGTCCTTGATGACCGTCACCAGGAAGCGCTTCTCGGTCTCTTCGTTCATAGCACCGGAAATGGATCCGATCGCCCAGCAGAGTGTGTTGCAGTTTGCCCAGCTCCATTCTGTGCCATCGACCTGCCGCGCGAGCTTCTCAGACATGATCTGTTCAGTATCCACAACGTCCAAATGTGTAAGGAACACCAAGCATTCTCTTGTGGTCTTGTAGAGCTGAATCGTGTCGGACTCCTTGACGAATTCTCGCACAATCTCTCCTTCGTCGTTCTCGACGATGAGCACCTCTTCTGGTCTTACCATCTTCTCGATCATGACTTGTCGCAGATTAGACAGCACATCGGTGTACTTGTGTTTCCGAAGTGGGTAGTTAGCCATGATCGAAGGATTCATAGCACCCCCGTTCTGCATGCCGCTCATGTTGATGAGTGGATTCATCTCGGTGATGGGTATTTGCTGCATCTCGTCGTACAGCTCGCAAACGAGCTTCGTCCAGTACTCCAAGCAGATCTTGAAGATCTCACGGTCCTCGATTTGGCTGATTCGGATGAGGTAGAAGTGGCCGTGGATGAGGTAGTCGCGATTCGGAAGGTTCTCGATGAGGGTGAGGTGGTTGCTGAAGAAGGTAGTGAGGAAGAGCGCCAAGTTCTGCACGAACTCTTGGTCTCTGCCATTGGACGACGCGTATGTGCTCTTGAGGTCGAGCGCGAGCGGGATGATCTTCGAGATGGTGGTCAGCGTCTCTGTGAACATCTGCACCAGCTTTTCGCTCCAGTTTTGCTCTGTCTGCAAGCTGCCGATCTCCGTCAAGCACTTCAAGGTGATATTCCTGAATTCGGGCACTTCAAGGAAACGACTGCGCAGTGTCTCGATAAGCGACTGACCCGAGCCGGGTGTCTCGAAGATGTAGCCCAGAGGGATCCAGTTGAGAAAGCGGAGGAGCGTCTCCAGTGTGGCCTTGATCAGACTGGGTTGATCGGCTGTTCGCAGGATCTCGGCGCACAGCTGGTAGATGGCTGCAAACTCATCGCACATGCTCTGCTTGAGCTGGCGGGTCTTGGTGCTGGTCATGGCGTCGGCCGAGAAGTCGAAGACCTCTTCAGACAGCAGACGGAGGATGGCCATGTTATTCTCGCAGATAGGGAGTGAACTCCGGCAAGAAGAGACGATCTCGTTGATGAAGGTGGGCCAATTGTGCGGCCACTCCTGCTTGAGGATGCTCACCAAGACGAGGTTGAGCTTGTTGAGCAGTGCTCGCTCCTTGCGCAGGCTCTCCTCGGTGCTGCTCTGCTGAATGATGAAGTTGACGACGAAGTTCCTGATGCCGTGACACTGGTCGCGCGGCAGGACCTTCCATCTCGTCATGATCACGTTGTCGAGCACCTGCAGTCCGAGGTACTTTGTCTGTGGGTATTGCGCCTCTTGTAGGATCTTGTCCACCAACAGCCAGGCGTCTGGGTTCTCTTTGAACTGGTTGAGGGAAGCCTGTGCGGCCTTTTGCTGGTCCCCACGGCCCTCGTAGAAGGCGCGCACGGTGGAGTCGAGCTCCTCGATGGTCATCGACATGATGGCGTCGTGTGGGAGTGAGGTTTCGGGTGTGGTCTGTCAACGCGAAGCGTCGTGCTTGCTGCAAACGACCAAAGGTGAGCTTGACGCGCGCAGACCGCTTCGACGTGCCTAGGCCTGTCTCATGCAGTGGAGGGCCGGTCGAAGGGAGAGGAGAAATCGTGTCGGCGGGAGAGTATGAGAGGAAGGGCACGTCTTTTGTCGGGTCTTGCTGCTGGTGGTGGTGGTGGAAGAAGGTCAGTCGGATGTCGGTGGGGTGAAGAGCTTGTGAAGTGGCGGATGGCAGCCCGTTCACTGAGAGTGTGGAGGCCTCGGAGCAGAACTATGATGATGATGCTCTTCGAGTTGGTAATCAGCGATTCACTTGATCCCACTCCCGATATCAACAAGCTGGTGTGGTCTGTGGTATGCAATAGCTGTCTCGGCTAATCAAGCAGTACTGTAAGCTGTAAGCGGGTAGAGTGCTGCTGGCTTGACTGGTTGGTGGTGTTTGGTGCTGGCGGCATCGCCTGCACCTGCACCTGCAGGTCGACGTCGAACTCTCTTTATCTCACCCCACCTGACGTCGCATGTTCCAGACAATTTGGGGCCCTCACATACAACACCCCAATCAATAGGCGCCATTCCAAAAACACCAGCACCTCCCACCACCACAGAAACAGAGGCCACGGTGGAAGCGCCATCAACATGGCCAATCCGACCCACCGCCAACTCCGCACAGCAGCCGGTTCCAGCACATCCTCGCCGAATGCCACCTCAGGCTCACAAACCATTCTCCAAACCGACACTACTCCATCAGCTACGCTCCGCCTCCGCGCTCCCTCGGCAGAACCCTCACAGAGCCGCCGCGTAGTATGGGCAGAAGATGTAATCGACAACGAAGGAATGGGCAGGAAATCGTCAAAGGTCTGCTGTATTTACCACAAACCACACGAACCTGGTGATTCCGAATCGGATGACAGCTCGAGCAGTGATGGTGGGTCTGACAGTGAGCCGGATCTCAGCAGGGCACAGAAGGTGGGCGGCAAGGGGAGAGGGAGGAAGCATGATCACGGCGATGGGGAGGCACCAGGAAAGGGCAAAGGAAGGGAGAGGAAGCCGAGTCCCAATGCGTATGAGAGACAGCCGAAGTATAAGAATAAGAAGGAGGGATGAGCAGGATGAGAGCACTGGACTGGGCTTAGGAGTCAGTCTTGAAGGGCAACCCATGAAGAATTCACGGGCAAATATGATTCGACCCGTCGAGCTCGAAATGTTCCAAGGGAGGCACAGAGATATCTTTACAAGAAGAATATATCACGCGCTTCGAACATACTCGAATGGAAGAATTTGGAGCGCAGTCATAGGGCGCTCAAAGGCCTTATAATGAAGACGAGATCTACATGATTCCTGAGACCTAAGCGAGCCGATTCTTGACAGAAGCACGGTATATTCCGAACCTCGCATCGGCTGTCCTCGAGCGTGGGGCATAAAGACATGCAGAAGCTACTTAATCACTAGTCCGTGGCGAGATGCTGTAGGAAGAAGCTAAACTTTTAGACTTTTACCAAAGATAATGTAGCAACTGGCTTCGCAATCCGCTCGATCACCCAGCTCACAATGGGCTGCGCAGCTGGGAGATGCAAATGTCCTCCATGCTGTGTTTAGCGATCGTAAAGTCATGAAATATTATGGTCCCCAGTAGGGTCGTCCTTCTTGCCCCTTAGTCTTGCATCGGCTACGTAGGAACGGCTTTACCCACAATCGATCAGTCGAAAGCCAAGAACCGTACGCCATTACAGCATCCTGTAGCCACAGCATCACAAGATTTGTCACTTTGCTTGCGACCAGTAGCATCCGTAAGACGTCACTCTTCGAGCCGACTAATAGCACCGACACAATTTGGAACGCTTGATCCACATCACGCAGCCACTTCGAACGAGATCAGCTTCATACTTAATCGCAGCTATCGGCGTCATGGACTAGTAACTCGAGGTCTGACCGCAAAGCTTGACCATCTGTTTCGGTCGTCCACTCGACTTCGCCATGCACGAAGCCCGCAGCGGATGCACCGACAAGCAGTGGCACACAGCGAAGTTCCGTCAGGGGTTTACAAGCGATTTCTCGAGACTACATCGTAAACTGATCCTGACTCGTAGCTCATCACATCTCGTCCCTTGACGCTCCCCGTGCCACTCTTCAAGTCATTCAGCACCCCTCGCATCCTCCTTATAAGGGCCCTCTGTCTTGACCCACTCTGCTAATCCTAGCGTACGTGGCCTTCAACCTTGATTCGAGTCCTCCGCATTCGCCGCTTTGCTGAAACTTGGTACTATTGAGTCCTACGCTTTCATCAACCACTGGCTCTACCGGCCAGACTTGGGTTCCGACAATATTTGATGCATGGGAGAGGATTTGGAGAATGAAGGCGATTTTGGCGGTGTTACGTAGTAGCATGCATGATATTGTGAAGACTATCTAAGCACTGCAAGAAGTAGGTACTGGTGCCAAGCCAGTGACTAAGCACCTACCTCATAGAGGGCACCACAGCGGGGTGGTTCTAGGAGCGGTTAGGGAAAGGGGCCGGAGTCATTCGTTGCTTGCAAAGTTGATTGTAATTTAGGTCTGTATGTGGTATGATATGATCGTTGAAACTCCCTGTCATCGGTCTCTTGTGGAAGCATGAATCTTGAGGCGTTGCGATGGACATGATGGACAAGTTTTGCACGGCGTTACAAAGGTTTAGGCCATCTTGGCTCCTCTTGCATCTTCCTTGTAGAGCCCTTCTGTCTTTACCCATTCCGCCACTCCTGGCGTACATAGCCTGCTTACCTCCTTCCAATCCTCCGCATTCGCTGCTTTGCGAGTCTTCGTGCTGCTCACGCCTTCACCTCCCACTGGCTGAATGAGCTCAACCTGCTGCGCCCATTCCCTCTTACCTCCCTCAGGCTCCATGCCGCCATTTGCAAGGTTCTCGTGAAAGGCTTTCTGCTTCTCGACACTGCCATATTCGCCAGCTACATCGCCAGGTCGTAACGTCACTCGTAATCGATGTCCATGGTCGAAGTAAGGATTGAGAGCCGAGAAGGGAGGATTAAATTTCTCGCGATAGTACTTCGCGCCGAAAAAGCGGGTCAAAGTGTCGAATCCGATGAGGTGGATGTGTTTTGGGTTCTCGGGATACCATTCCCGCCCTTCTGTCTCGATCGCGGCGGATTTGTCGGTGTAGAAGGGCTGGGTTGTGACGCCGATGTCAACGGGTAATGGGATGTGGTCCGTCGAGGAGGATATAGAGTCCAAGAGGTCTCGGGCGAAGACTGTCATCATTGTGAGGCGGTGCTCAAAGGATGCTGGGGAGGGCGCTTTGTCTGCGTTCATCACTGCGAAGAGGAGAAGTATTCTTTTTCGAGCCGGGTGATGTCTAAGGGACTTTGTCTCCAGAACTCTCTGGACCAGAGTCCGGTGAGCTATGGATGGTGGGTTGAAAGACGAATCAAGGATAAACAATGTGCCTTCTTCTCCTGGTTTGGTTGGTATTGGTCGTGGATCCTGAGGGCTTTGAGAACTTGGTAGAACAGTCTTCAGTACTCTGAACTTCGCTCCAGAATTTTGGAACGCCTTCAGTGAGGAGGCGAACTCCGGCAATAGTTGACGGTATATATTCATGTCTTGTATCGTTTCGACCATAGTATTTCGTGGTTTCAGGATTGCGTTGAAGTTTATGTCAAGGTTCTGACCATGAAAGAAGACACCCCGGTCATTACCATCCTCGTCTTGGATGGAGAGTCTTGCAAGACCACCGGTTGAGGGAGTCCCTCGCTCAGTCATGCGGTAATTTCCTCACGACGCTCCTGAGGCGACAGCGAGGTGTACCTGGGTAGAGTGCTCCAAGCAGCTCGGACCTCTGCGAGTCTATTGAAGAAGCGAAGAGCGCGCCTCTGCCAATACCTTACAAGCAGATTTATGTGCGGCTGTATTGCAATCGTCGTTAAACAAAGGGCAATTGAGTCCTTGTGCAAGTGGACAACTCTTTTGTCAAGGGTCCGTTCAAGTGAAGTCGCTGGCACATTGGCGGGCCTTCGGCCGACGCGGACAATCTCTCCGCAGCTTCAATCAGCGTCGTTGCCATTGGCCCGCATCCCATACAGCACAGCACCTTACGCAGCAACAACTTGAACTTCTCGACACGACCGGCAGACAGCGATCATGGCGCACCAAGCTGGCAAGAACCATGCCGCATCGCTCGCGAACAAAATTTCGACCGCAAAGGTGTGCTTCTACCACCACGGCGACCTCCTATGGCCATGGCACACGGCATACTAACCGAAGCAGTCCTACCAAAAGTACACCGTCAACCCCCAAGGCTTCTGGGGTCGCATCCACGCCTTCTTCGCCCTCGACCCCAAGCGCTCCTCCGGTGTGCCCATGAACGCTCAATTCCGCAATCCACCTCCCGGCGGCAACGACCCTCTGCTCTACGACGATCCCGTTACAGTTCCCGCCGCAGACATCGCCGAAAACCCATACTGGAAACGAGATGTCCGACGTTCATACCCAAGGCTCAGTGTGGTGAACCAGAGTGACGTGGTGGGACTCCTCACAGTTGGCAGCGCCGCGCAGCCGAAGGATGATGTGTTGAAGCTGGGGGAGGCGGGCTCGAAACAGCTCGTGGAGGTGAAAGAGGAGGGCAGCAGAGGGTTGTCGACGTACTTTCAGAGTCAGAAGGATAAGGGATTGAGTGCGTGGAAGGCTGTGGCTGGGCCTGATGGACTTCCGCCCACTCCGGTTCCGATTCATTTGAAGGGCAAGGCGTATAAGTTGACGGAGCCGGACGAGCAGACTTATGGTGGAAAGTATGTTCATCCAGGTATCACGCGTGTGAAGGACACAGGGCTAACAGTGTGGACAGCTACCCGTGCAGGACGTTCGTATAGAACGATAGAGTCATTGGGACATGTCGTTTTAGCAAGTTTCGTTTGTACATACCACGATCAAAATGATAGTGAAAGGGTTACGTTTCGTGAATTGAGTACAGGTGAGAAGAATGTTTCAAGCAGTTTGCGTAGTGATGCTTGACATACGAGGCAAGAGCGAAGGCAGGGGCGACTGCCTTTCATGTCGTGCCCTGGCTCGACCTCGCTCACTCTACTTCAACCTCCTCTCTACACAACACAACTTGTCCATCCCCACATTCATGCTCCATGAGACACGACAGGTGCGATGGCACCACGGCAGAACTCCGACACGAGTCGACGCTACGACGACATCCCCGCCAAGGAGATCGTGTTCAGCTGCGGTGTCTGCCAGAGGCTGATCAGCGACGTTTATGCAACCAAAGAGAGCGATCATGGTTTCAACAGCTCATCAGATCATGACGAAGGCGGTGTGGTCGTCAAATTCTGGATGGCGGACTGCTCGCACACGTTCTGTGGAAAGCACCTCGAAGGCGGAGGCGAGGCTCATAAGAACCAACCGCGTCGATCAGGAAACAACTGACAATGCTGATGTAGGCCCTCCATTTTATCGACAAGGCCATCAGCCATCGGCACCATGTCCTGTCTGCATTGCGATCAGCCCCACACGCACCAGCCCACGCGAGCTGTTCGACATTCGCGGCCTGCAAGAGGGCGAATACGCAGACGAAATTCCAGCATTGTACCTCAAGTGCCCACCTGGCGATTTGAGCGGCGTGAGTCCAGAGATGGATGCTTATAGAGTACAGCCTTGCCCCGCACCAAGTAGTAGCATGCTAACGAGCCACCAGTTTCAGTACTCGCAGATGATACGGTACTCCAAAGCCGTCACCACACATTGGAGATCTGAACAACGCAAAAGACGCGTACTGGAGAGTACGTTTGCAAAGGAGCGGAAAGGATGGCGCAAGCATGAGGCAGGCGTCAAGGACCGCATTGCTGCGCTGGAGAAAGCTGAAGCCAAGCTGAAGAAGTGGGAACAGCGTCGGGAAATGATCAACCACTACCTCGGACTTGTTGGAAAGATGGGAGAGTATGTTGCCTCCCAGCATCTTGCCATTATGTCGCTGACAACTCCAGGGACATTAATCGAATGCGCTCGCAGCTCGCTCAGGTCGGTCTGCACGTACCAGATGGGCATTATGCTTTTGAGTCAAGCAAGAGTGATGCATACAATGAACAGCGCAGCCACGCCCACGTTCAGAGCAAGAGCTGTGCAGATGGTGCTGCTACGCTTGGTCTGTTGACCCGGTCATATCGTGAGACCAGCACGCTAATGCTTCACAGTGGGTGATCAGCAACACAGATCGTCCTCGTCACGTAAGAGAAGGCAATCCTTTCACGAAGAGTACGGCGATGACAAGAAAAATCAGTTTCAATCCACAACGCGACGCAACAGCCGCGAGCTGATGCCACCGCCTCTGCCACGACCGAGACAGCCTTCACAGCCAAGGTACGTACTGGAGGCTACCAGAGATCGACCAGTAGCTCCGACCCTGGTGGAGTTGCCGAGAGGCATGCATTGCACGACGCGCAACGTGCGACAAGAGCTCGGCGCACTGCCCTTCCGACAGAGGCCTGGACCGTACTATGTAGACGACGTGGATGCCAGGTATCAGCTACCAGCGATCTCTGCGCCAGCACCAGGTTCCGAGCTGCCGCCTCAGTCATCTCGCCCGCCAAATCAGAACTTTCAGCCGAGTGCCGCATACGTAGCTAGCCCATTCTTCAAATCTGATACATGTATGCGACCGGACACTATGCAGCGACCGCGAGCTCGCGGAACAATAGCGCCTCCATACAGCGTCCCACCATCGCGCAGCTTGGTGACTCCAGGCAGATCTGCTTCATTCGCTCAGAGAGATCGAACGGAGCTGGCACCCCGTCAACCAATCCCAAGTCACCGCCAGTCCAGCCTTGCACCGCCATCATTCCGTGTTAACTCGGCTGCGTCACGCTACCAGCCAGCTTTGCAGTCGACATATCAACGAGCGGAGCTGCCACCTGCAGCAGCTTCTTACGCTCCAAATCGATCTGCTTCACTGGCTCAACGAGATCGCATGAAGCTGCACAGCTCACGGGTTCCCACGAGGAGCTCATTCGACCCACAGCTTTCGACCATTCGAGGGATACGAGGAGCCAATTCTTCGCAGATTACTTACAGCCGGCAAGGTCTTTCTTCGTCCCAGCCTACGCCACGAAGCACATCCTCGGCTGCTGGTGCAAGGAGAATCGTCCTTCGCTGAGAACTTGCTGCTGAAGAGGGGAGCGAAGGTGATTTTGCTAGCTGCGATGCGTGATATCTTGGCAGGGTGGCTTATCTATACTTGAATGGCTCGTTTTGATAGCACAGAATCAAATGTGCACCGCAAGTTCCCATGTGTCGTGTTTGGGTGCCTGCATCGCTCGCCGGGATGTTGCTCCATCGCGGATCGACCTACCCCACAACGACCCACAGCATCAACAGTCAACATCACTTCTTCCTCCCACAGCAATGTGCAAAACTTCGAGACCTTGCGACATCCCAGCTAGACGATCACAATGTCCCGCCCAGAACACAACCGCGTCTCGTCCTCTACCAACATTGCACGCAATGGTATTCAGCGTGTCCTCGAAGGCAAGATCGCCATCGTCACTGGTGCCTCCAGAGGCATTGGTGCAGCAATATGCGAGAACCTGGCCAGCAAAGGGTGCAACATCATCATGAACTACACCTCCGATAGCTCCAAGGACAAGACTGAGCGGTTGGGTCAAGAACTTCAGCAAACGCATGGCATCCAGACGTTGCCTGTCCAAGCAGATCTCGGCGCCGAAAATGGCCCCGCCCATATCGTCAACATTGCGTTGAACCACTTCGCGCATCCAAAGACGAGGAAGTTGCAGATTGATATTATCGTCAATAATGTACGCCTCGTTCCTTTCCATAATCTTTGGCCCAAGCTAACGAACCCTCAGGCCGGCGTAGCCAACAAAAAAACCATCGAAGAATGCACAGCAGAAGACTTCACCTGGCTCTACAACATCAATGTCCGCGGTCCCCTGCTTCTTATCAAAGCAGCTCAACGATATCTACCCCACGACCGCAGTGGCCGCATCGTCAATCTAAGCAGCGTCTCAAGTAGCCTTGGCTTCGAAGGCGATGCAATGTACGGCGGCACCAAGGCAGCACTGGAGGCCATGACGAGATCATGGGCGAGAGAGCTGAGTGAGAGGGCTACTGTCAATGCTGTCAACCCTGGACCAGTGGCTACTGATATGTATGCGGGAACTTCTGATGAGTTTCAAGCGAAGATGGCGGGCTGGACGAGAAATACGCCGCTGGCGAAGATTCGGCCAGAGGTTGATAGGAAGGACTTGGTGGAGAAGGCGGAGATTGCTGGTGGGAGGCCGGTGAGTGGTGCATGCGACTGGTCAGCAATGTTGGAGTGCTAATGATGTATAGGGCTACGACCACGAGGTCGCTGGCGTTGTCGCAATGCTCTGCACCCCAGACAGTGCTTGGTGCACTGGCTCGGTGATCTGCGCTAATGGAGGCTTCAAGTTCAGCTACTAGGTATCCTATGGCTGGGGTGGTTTTCGAAGGAACAGCGAAAACTTCAGATGGCCTGCAACCCCGGGCGCGATCTTGCGATGCCAGGGATGACTTGAGGGCGATTTTGACTCGAAGGTCCACGCACTGGTCGATTCACTGGGGCGACATCGCTCCAATCAATGACGTCGTTGTTTTGAGAGCGATCTTCATAAACTTGAGCTTCCACCTCCACTTTGAAACGGGATTCCTTGCATTTCACGCTTGCTGGTCCGTACAAGCTCCAAAGTGCGGGCGTTCGAATCGATGTAGGAGCATGAAATTTAATCATCTGAAAAGCGCTCAGTCGAGGTATGATAAGCGATCGGGAATGGTCGAGTGCTGTTGCACTACGCCCGGTGACCGTGCGCCTGGAGCACGTAGACCAACCATACAGTCATCCTCTTATTACAGCTTCACCAAACCTCCACTAACACTGATACTCTGGCCCGTGATCCACCTGGCATCATTGCCACAAAGCATCCCAACCGCATCAGCAATATCTTCCGCGACAGCAAATTTCGGAATGTCCTGATGCGGTAAGAACTCTTCCTTCACTTCCTCCAAAAGATCCGGTGGCATATGCAACACCGCATCCGTCGCCGTGAGACCCGTAACAACAGCATTGGCAGTCGTGCCAGCCATGAAAGAGAACTAAAACAATTTGTCAGGGAATTCTGCGAAAAGCTTCGGTGAGAAGATGATGGGTTATCACCCAACCCATACCTCTTCATGCTTTCCGCCAAAACTCTCCGCCCAGGTCTTACACATCATCTCCCCGGCCGCTTTGCCAGCTGAATACATGAGCTGACGTTTCCATGGCATGCTAGAGCTTGTCAGCCAAAGATTCGATTCATGCCCAACTCTCTTGTTAAATCTTACTTACCGCCCTCGCACACTACTAATGAAGATGATCCGACTATGTGGTTGGAAATACCTCCTCTTGACGAGTTCGTCCACGATGAGAGAATTCGTCTGCACATTGCCAAGGAGAGACTTTGAAACTTCATCCGGCATGAGGTTGCCGACATCGGTGGTGTAGGGCGCTGCCGCGTTAAGGATCAGAATATCGATTTTGCCATTGTAGATGGCATTGAGGCCATCTGCGATGGTGCTGGCGCAGGAGGGACTGTAGATGTCTGCGACTATGCCGGTGATCAAGTCGCCGGGAACGTCGTTGTTGTATATCTGCTGGATTGCATCGATGATGGGAGAAAGATGCTCATCAAGGGAGGTCTGGGAACTGCTTGTGATCAGGACCCTGCAGCCGCGACTTGCGAGGTGTAGGGCGGTGGCGCAGCCGATGCCTCGTGTTCCTGTATGTTTAGCATGCTGTTAGTGGTGGATCGCATGGCTTGTTTGCTGGATGCTGAGCGGAGACGAACCGCCTGTGACGACTGCTACCTTCCCCGCGAGGTCCTGCTCCCGGCGCCTGAGAAGCGGCGGTTGTGACCTTGTGATCTTCTCCATCAGTGGATGTTGTTCTAAACGGGTGGAAAACCGATGCTGTGGCCTAGCGAGACGTGCGCAGAGCGAGAGAGTACTATATGTAAATATATATACATGGCTTGGGCAGGGTTGAAAGTTAGTCATACCTACCTATCAAGCAGGGCGCAGCTGAGCTTCGCTAGATGGGATGCAGGTACCAGCTTCATTTGGAAGTCACTCTTCTGCTGTGGTCAGCACAAGCTTGGCTCTCTGCCGCTCCCGAAAATCCCGAACACTTCTTTCCACGCCAAAGCCATCTTTGAGAAGCTCGCTGATGTCCTCCAACTCCAAGCCTGCCGTTTCGGGGTATATCCTCCATATCAGGAACCAGCCAACAATACACACGGCTGCGTAGAAAGCAAATGTGACGCTCGCACCCAGTATACTCATCATGGGTAGAAAAGTCATGCCGACAATGAAGTTACTGCTCCAATTTGTGGCAGTTGCCAATCCACTCCCGAGTGATCGTACGCGCAGCGGGAACAGCTCCGATTGCTGCCATGGCACGCATCCGAGGCCGATGGCGTAAGAAGCGACAAAGAAGATCATGCTGACGAGAAGTACGATCGACCAGATGGATGATGCTTTCGGATTGTACACATCGCCAGCTGCTGATGCGTCGTCCATGTCGATGAAGTTGAATGCAATCGCGCAGAGAAGTAGACCCAGGACCATGAATGGTATGCTTCTCAGCAAGATGTTTCGACGTCCAACGGTGTCGATCAGATTAAAGGCTACGAGTGTGAGGGCGAAGTTTGTGAGTGCGACTGACAATGAAGTGCCGATGGGTGAAGTGAAGCCCACCAGGGAGAAGATGGTGGCGCTGAAGTACATGAGGCAGTTCTACAGAGATGTGAGGAGGTGCGTAATCTGCTGAATTGCGTAGGGATACTTACGAAGCCACATAATTGTTGCAGGCCTTGCAACATGCATGAGATGGTCAGTGCTCTCCTATTTCCAGGCACTGTGAACAAGTCCTTCGTAGCGTCCCGTAATTTGCTGTTGCCACTTGCACTGTCGTCCCCGGAGTGTGCCTTATCTTCTGCGGTGATCTCAGCTTGTACGCTAACAAGCACGCTCTGCACGATTCGCGCTCTTTCGTCCCCTGGCAGTTCCGAGTAGACTTTGTTGAGCACACTCCTCGCCCTCTCATCCTGGCCGGTCTGCAACAGCCATCTTGGCGTCTCCGGCATCCATGCTATGAGGAACAGCTGTAAAAGACCGGGTATGGTCCCGGACCCTACCATCCACCTCCAACCATGGGGCAGAAAAGCGAAGCCCCAGCCAAGGAGGTACGCCACAACCTGGCCACCTACAATGATGAGGGAGTCAGTAGATGTTCAGCATCTGGGGCCCAGGTAGAGCCATGCTACCGTGCTCAAGCTGGAAACGTCTCTCAGCACAACCTATGGGCCTCTGCTGGTATGCGGTCCAGCGCTTTCCAAGACAGCTAAGCCAGCTTGAGACGTCGCCAGCCAAGCCACGGTTGTATGTACTCCCTACAATTACTTACCCGTAATGAAGAGCGACTGCACAGTCACAAGCCTCCCACGAAGCTCCGCAGGCGCAAGCTCGGTGATATACAACGGCACTGCACCAGATGCCACTCCTACGGCTGCTCCGACCAAGGCACGCCCGGCAACCATAACCCAAACATATTGTGCTATAGCCTGAACGAAAGCGCCAACAACGAAGAGCAATGCAGGCACCAAGATGACAGACTTTCGCCCATATCTATCTGCGAAGACTCCTGTCAACGGGGCTGATATCAGTGCCAGCAGGCTCGTGATTGCGGTGATCAGACTCTTGTCGGTGGTCGTGAGTGGCCTTGAGGAGAGATCGGATCCAATGGAAACCAGGGTTGAGGATATCACACCTGTGTCGAAGCCGAAAAGGAGTCCAGAGATGCCGGCAGAAAGCGTCAAGAACTTCACGACGGGCCCAGCACTCCAGATACTGACGTTTGGGGTGAATCCGGGGTCTGCATGGTGGTGGAGATGTTCCTCACTGCCGCGTATCAGCGGCTCATGTGCATTGAGTTCGTCTGCACTTTCCCGGCGCATCTCCTCGAGCTCGACAGAGTCTACAGAGGCATTCAGGGTGATGTTTGCGCAAGAAAGTCAGGGTGCGAGTACACAGGGAAGACTTTGAGGTTGACGGGGGAGTCCAGCTGACAGTGGTTTCACTTATCTTCATGTGAGGCAGGAAATGCCGAGTCACGAGAGCGCCACTTCTTGCTCCGTGGAGAAGCTGATTGACACCTGAGGCATGACGACACCGTCCTTGGCAGTGACAGTTTCCACGATACCGGCCATATCATGCTGCTTTGCTTCTCGCACAGCTTTGCAGGCCCGCGAGCCCCTGCTGAAGTTTCTATCTTGGTGGCGATGCCATTCACCTCGACGACTTTACATCTTATCACTTATCGGCTGAACCTCAGTCGACGACAGCTGTTGCAGGGATTCTGAGTATGTGCGTCGCTCAGCAACTTCATGGTCTGGTCTGACACACAGATACTCCGGTGTGCCCTGGCGGGGTTGTGCTGACCATCAGCCAAAAAAAAAGGTTGCGATGGATATTTGGTCGAATGGTTGTGACCCGTTGCTCGCCGGATCATGTTTTTGTCGCCGGAGCAACTCCCTCAAACACTGTGCTGAAGCACCGGCAAGCATGCGGCTGGCTGGCCCGCGGAATGTAATTGTCGGTTCACCACTTGTGCACTGTCATACGAAGCAAGTGGAGCTTTGGCAACACGTGTGCGGAATGAGCTCGACCACTTTGGAACATGGAACAATATGATGATCGGGGATATTATTGATGATGAGTGTCCCAGCGGCACCTTACCTTCTTCCCTTAGAACTAGCGCGCCTGGGCCAGCAACCGGTTGAGGTTGTGAGGTTGAGATCTGGAGCTTGGAGAGGCGGGTCGAGCGCAATGTGATTGGCTGCATGGGCATGGGCATGGGCCATGACGCCAGGAAGGCGCGGGGCATTCTGGCACGATCAGTACTGCAACAATTTTCCTCCCCCCGTTCTCCTTCTCTCCTGCACTTAACATCCCCTCCGCCCTCCTCAACCCCCACCCACCCATTTCCCTCTTTCCAACTCAATTGCCCTCTCTTCATTACAGCATTGAGCGCCACAACCATCTTCAGACAGACAGTCAGTCACAACCGCCAAGATGGTTCAATCATCAGTCTTGGGTTTCCCGAGAATGGGACGCCTCCGTGACCTCAAGAAGGCAAACGAGGCCTACTGGGGCGACAAACTCAGCCGTGACGAGCTTCTGGCTGAGGGTAAGAGACTGAGGCTCGAGCACTGGAAGATCCAGAAGGATGCCGGTGTGGACATCATCCCAAGCAACGACTTCGCTTACTACGACCACGTCTTGGACCACATCCAGATGTTCAACGCCATCCCAGAGCGATACAGCAGTGCCAAGCTCCACAAGCTCGACGAGTACTTCGCCATGGGCCGTGGTCACCAGAAGGATGGTGTTGATGTCCCGTCCCTCGAGATGGTGAAGTGGTTCGACTCGAACTACCACTACGTCAAGCCAACTCTTCAGGACAACCAGACCTTTCAGCTCGCGGAGAATCCAAAGCCAGTCGCTGAGTTCCTAGAGGCCAAGGAGGCTGGCATCACCACCCGTCCAGTTCTCCTCGGTCCAGTCTCGTTCCTTGCCCTTGGTAAGGCAGACCGCAACCAGACCGTTGACCCGATCACACTCCTCGAGAAGCTTCTCCCAGTCTACGAGGAGCTCCTCAAGAAGCTCAAGCAGGCCGGTGCCGAGACTGTTCAGATTGACGAGCCAGTCCTCGTCTTCGACTTGCCATCCAAGACCCGCAACGCCTTCAAGCCAGCTTACGAGAAGCTCACTGCTCTTCAGGGCAAGGAGGGCCCACAGCTCGTCCTCGCCACCTACTTCGGTGACATCGTCCACAACTTCGACGTCGTTGACGCAGCTCTGACCAAGACCTACGCTCTCCACGTTGACCTTGTTCGCCATCCAGAACAGCTCGAGAAGGTCGTTCAGCACCTCGGCCCCAACCAGATCCTCTCCGCCGGTATTGTCGACGGACGTAACATCTGGAAGACCAACTTCAAGAGGGCCATCGAGATCCTCGAGACTGCTGTCCAGAAGGTCGGCAAGGACCGTGTCATTGTTGCCACCTCCAGCTCCCTGCTCCACACCCCACACACTCTCGAGAGCGAGAAGAACCTCGACGAGGAGGTCCGTGACTGGTTCTCGTTCGCCACCCAGAAGGCATCTGAGGTTGCCATCCTCGCCAAGGCCGTCACTGATGGCCCAGCCGCCGTTAAGAGCCAGCTCGAGGCCAACGCCAAGAGCATGGAGAGCCGCCGCACCTCCAAGCGCACCAACAACCCAGAGGTCCAGAAGCGTGTATCTTCCGTCCAGAAGGCTGACTACGAGCGCAAGAACCCATTCGAGCAGCGTATCGCCATCCAGAAGAAGCACCTCAACCTCCCACAGTTCCCAACCACCACCATCGGTTCCTTCCCACAGACCAAGGAGATCCGTGTCCAGCGTAACAAGTTCACCAAGGGCGAGATCACCGAGAAGCAGTACGATGAGTTCATCGAGGCTGAGATTCGTGATAACATCAAGATCCAGGACGAGCTTGGTCTTGATGTCTACGTGCACGGTGAGCCAGAGCGTAACGACATGGTGCAGTACTTCGGTGAGCGCCTTGACGGATATGTCTTCACCACCCACGCTTGGGTCCAGTCTTACGGCTCGCGTTGCGTGCGTCCACCAATCCTCGTGGGTGACGTCTCTCGCCCAGCCCCGATGACTGTTAAGGAGTCCAAGTACGCCGTCAGCCAGAGCAAGAAGCCAATGAAGGGTATGCTTACTGGTCCAATCACTTGCCTGCGATGGTCATTCCCACGTGACGACGTCCACCAGTCGATCCAGGCCCAGCAGCTTGCTCTTGCTCTCCGTGACGAGGTTGTCGACCTCCAGAACGCCGGTGTCGCCGTCATCCAGGTCGACGAGCCAGCTCTGCGTGAGGGTCTCCCACTTCGTGCCGGTTCCGAGCGCGAGAAGTACCTCCAGTGGGCTGTCGACAGCTTCAAGCTCTCCACTGCTGGTGTCGAGGATGGTACCCAGATCCACTCTCACTTCTGCTACTCCGAGTTCCAGGACTTCTTCCACGCCATTGCTGCCCTCGATGCCGATGTCCTTTCCATCGAGAACAGCAAGTCCGATGCTAAGCTCCTTAAGGTCTTCATCGACGAGAAGTACCCACGTCACATCGGTCCAGGCGTCTACGACATCCACTCTCCACGTGTTCCAAGCGAGCAGGAGATTAAGGACCGCATTCAGGAGATGCTGCAGTACCTCACCCCAGAGCAGCTCTGGATCAACCCAGACTGCGGTCTCAAGACCCGCCAGTGGAAGGAGACTAAGGAGGCGCTTGCCCACATGGTCAGCGCCGCCCAATACTTCCGCTCGCAGCAGAAGTAAATCTTTCCTTCTAAACATGTATTCTCGAAGGCGTAAACGGGCGCAGTCGGGACGTACAACAGCAGTGCCTTCAACGCCTGCGTTTTCAACACAGTGATACCCAATTTCACTCAACGTCTTATCAGCGAGGAGTTCAACAGGACGTGACGATAGAAGTCGAGGGATATGATGAAAAAGTTCATGACCAGGAAGGCTCAGCTCAACGCTCGCAGCCGCCGTCGCAAAGTTTTGCTTCGGATGTGGTTTCACCACCACAAGTAATATACAGCAGGGTGTGTTGGCAGGTGTTCTGTGCTTCTGCTGAGTAGAATTATCTATGTAGTAGTCGCGGCCGCAATGCAAACTTGTTGGACTAAGAAATCGCGTCGTGCGATCGGGATCACCGCCATGCATTAGCTGTCTGCGGCGCTGCTGCGTATGTCATGAGTCGCTGCTGACGCTTTCTGATCGTGCAGGTCCAACCTCGAAGCCGAAGACCTCGAGACAACCGCGAAGCTGTGTCCCACCTGTATTCATGGAACGCACCAGCTGTGTTGTTGACGCCTGCCTTGCACATTGTCAACACCCGCTTCGTGCAACACTTACGATACCGTCCTTCTCAAGGACACCACACCACTAATTTCTCTGCGAGCATATTCAAAATGGCGACCACGGCAGAAGTCCAGCACAAGGAGAGGATGTGCTGCCCGTTTCCAATCCACAGCCGAATCTCCAGCCCACTACCTTCAGCCAGGGTACCAGCAAGCACCGCCAGCCAACAAACACTGTCGCCGCCGTCGAGACACTGGCTGGGCGTTGAGAGAAGCGGCGAAGTGGTGTTCGCGTTGACGAATCTGCCTCCGGACCATCCACACGCATTGCAGAGAGTCAAGCGACGGATGAGCGATGTCGGCGATCGTATAGCTGAGATAGCGACAAGTCCCAAGTTGAGCCAAAAGGTGACTGCGGTCACAGACTCGCGATCGGGCACATGGCTAACGACACTCCCCAGGTCAAGATGAAGCTTGGAAGGAAGAGCTGCAGGAGTCTACGGCCGGCAGACGTGCACGTTGATGGCGCCAACGACGCTACATCCCAACATCAATTGCCAGACTCAATGCGAACTGGACAATTTGATCACGATGCACAGTCGTTGAGCAACTCTGAGCTGGAGCGAGTGCTCGTCCACATGAACATCGACTCCGCTATTGTAGCACCGGGTCGGTCATGGCTTGGGAGCTCTGAAGTCCACGTACCTTGCTCGCCATTCGTGAGAAGTGAGGACATCAGAGCAATAGGCGCATCACCTCAGAGGAGCGAAGACTTGCGGGAGGTGACCAAGTAAGTACAAGATGAAACATCACAATAGGATGAACATTCTCTGATATATTATCAGCCCGGCGAAGTAGTCTGACGTCGCAGAGATCGCTCACCGCGTGGCTTCCAGACGACCCCTGGACGATATCTCCCTACCGAGAGCCATCAGCTCGCCCATGTTGGGTCCATGGAACCAAGGTGTCAGCAGCAAACTCCGAAAGACCAGATCTGCGTGCCCTCTCAGCGCTGTCACGGAGCACAGTGGTGGCTCTACCAGCGTTGGGCGTGTTGCCAGTCCACAGAGGAGAGCTAGAGGCAAAGGCAACTCTGGCATGAGCTTCGCGACGCTGCTCTCCGGCAAATTCAGCGAGAAGAAGAAGGCGTCCAATGTCGACCTCACGGCAACTGGGCCCCCTGGGTTGGAGGAGTACCCACCGATTGCAACTCGGAAGTCTTCTTTGAATTTGAAGACCCCCCAGCCCGCTCCAGATTGTGACGATGCTGCAAGCCGCACCACCTGGACAACAGGGCCATATGACGCCTCTCACCATGTAGCTCCGTCGTGGGACCTGCAGACCGCCATCGAGCAAAACATAGCTCCACCTCTACAGCGTGAAGACAGCACACATCTCGATGCAGATCTCATTCGCCGAGCTACGGAATGTAGATCAGCAATGTCAATGTCTGCAGACGAGTCGGAGATGCCAGAGGGACCAAATGTCGAAGGATTCCTCGGGGAGAATCGATGGAACCACACCCGCAGCACTACACCACCCATTCTCAGTCGGCAGCAGTCCCATCATACCAAACGCAGTCAAAAAGGGTCCACAAGCACCCGATATGCTCAGCAGGATTCAGCCAGAGCTTTCGTGTATAGCCCGTCCATCTACAGCAGGCCTGCCAGCGCGGACGAAGATTCAGCACAGCCGGCAGAGGGTCTCGATGCCTTGGTCAATGACTGGCCGTTGAACCATATAGAGCAAGCTCATGATGAAAACCCTGCTCAGCAACTATCACAGCGGTCTGGTCAAGACAAATCGTTGCCGCCGACGCCTTCGGACACTGGCGCAATCATAGCATCTAGCTCACCAACCAAGAGATTGGTCAAGAAGAGACGCTCGATATTCAAATTTTTGCGGCCGGCTAGTCGCAAAGCTATTCGTAGCTTCTCGTCGCCGATGATTCTTGGAAAGGGCGCCCCCAGAGTGTCTGCTGAATACGACGGACCATTTGATGAGCGTGACACCTTGACCGGCCAGTACGAGCTAACTGACAATCCTCGCCATCGACGCTCCGTCACTGCGACTGGCGTGCCTCAACAACGACTGCCGTCGCTCAACGACGTTGAACGCGGACCGACCACAGGCAGTCAAGGAAGTGGCGGCCGTCGGCCTTCAGCACTCAACGTCTTACCACCAAGCCCTCCGCAAGGTCGACGGCCAACCCTGGCAGAGTATCAGATCAACTTGTCTCTTGCTGGTGATGACAGGCGACGACCTTCATCCATCAGTCCATCGGTAATCAGCTCCCCGGTGAATCTGACCACCATTGCGAAGCTAGAAGAGATTCGTGAGGACGACGATCCTGTTCTCCAGCCGAGTCGATCCAGTCGGATGCTCAGCAAGGCAAATGCCATGGACGAGGCCGGCGATACGGTCATGGGCAAAGCAATGAAGAGACACATCGATGAAAAGGCCCTCTTCCGCTCGGAAAGTAAGCGACGCGAGAGCTCCGCGATCGCAGAGCCTCCGCAAATCTTCAGCCATCCCTCTTTCGGGGGCAGTAGTGTTCCGGCGGTCACTGAGGAGGAGGAAGATGAGGCCATCGCTGCAAATGAACAAGAGCTACCTGTCACGCCAGGCAGCCATCAGCTAAACACTCGTGCGGCAGGGCGTGCCAGCACATTGCACGAGCAATCGCCATTCGACTGCTCCCCGAACGAGCCCACGACGATCATTTCCACGAAATTATCAGATCGTAGCCCGGTCTCACCGGAATCTCAGATATCGCTGAGAATTCCCAGGATTGGCACATCCTTAAAGTCGTGGACGAAGTTTCCGTCTCACACTCGTCCAGATCGTGCGGCGTCAGCTGGCGCCCTTGACAACATCATCACACGAGACTTCGCCGTGGACACCGAAGCCGCAGAAAGCCAGCCAGAGACAATTTCTCCAAAGGACAAAACTCAACAAGTCACTAGTCCGAGGTCTGCCAAATCTCTTATCAGATCACCATCAAGAGCATACCACGGCTTCGTCGCATACTACACCGACCTTCTCACACGCGCTGGTTTCCATGGTCAGAATCGCCGCACCTCAGTCGCGATGAGTCAAGGCACTTTAGTCCACCCCGAACTTGAGATGCTGGCTCCTGTCACGGGCTCAGAAGGCCATGTCCCTGCTTACCAGCATCTTCTCGAGATCGAGCAGCATCTTGAGGAGCTCAGTAAAAAGGTCCACAAACCTGAGATGGAGCCAAGTGGCGATCTATTCCGCACAGACAGTTTCAAGAATCAGCCTGGCGATAGTCCTTTCCGCCAGAACAGCTTCAAGTTCAAGCAGCACGTTCCAGCACCGGACGAGATTGTCGAGGAGGAAGAGCAAGATCCTCTGGGTGGAGATGGAGCTAGCGACGCCGCAGCTCGCGATCAAAGGGCTGTGAGTCTCTCCAAGCAGTATCAAGCTCTCGTGCCACCGATCCCAGCATCGAGACAGAGCAGTGACAGTTGTTCCTCGATGGTGGCGACGAGTATTCGGATCAGGAAGTTCCCTTCTGTGACTGTCTTGGATGATGGACGTGGACATCAGGGAAGTCTGAGCTTGAAGCCAAAGGTGCACGGCAGGCAGATCAGTAGCTCAGGCTTGATGAGAGACAGTACGACCGATTTGCTGCATCTTTTGCTTGAGAAGGAGAAGGAAGAGAGGGAGAAGTTGCTGGGAATGGGAAGTGGGGCTGTTAAGGTGGCTTGAGTACCGTCGCATTATTGGATCATTGCTTGGGATTGATATGATTTGGATGAAGGGTTCTAATGTGTGTGTTCGCTGGAGCACGGCATGGCATTTGTTGGTTGTTCAGAGACTGGGTGTTGTCAGACCACATTTTGATACAGTATGATATCGAGCACGACGACTCTTACGTTAATGGTTCACGCTGCTCAGTACCGCAGTAACCCGCCTTTTGCTCGAAGCCATCCACCAAACACATGCACCCTGCGAGAACCACGACGGCAGCCGAAGCATTCTCAGTCTGGAACCCGAACATGGCTCCTTGCTACAAAAGCAGATGGCCTGTGCAGAGTCATTAGTAGCAGAGGCACCACGAAGTCAAACTCTAGTGAGCTTTTATGTCTGCTTCTTCTTCCAGCTTGAACTTCTGTACTATACGCATCAACATAGGCTCGCGAATCACGCACTGGAGTATGCTCGGACCGAACAGGGCTAGTTACCATACTCCGGAATCTCATTGACATACTCCGGGAGTGACTAAGCAGAGCAACATTCGTCTTGCATGTCGCCGTTGCGCCTCGGGTGAGGCCCCTAATCCTGCCTCGTAAGTTGCCTCTTCCCACTCGTTGCCGGCTCGAGTGCGCGGAAAACTGGAACAAGGAAGCTAGGGGACCTCCGAGGTGCGGTGTTGAGTGCTGCAAGGGAGGTCGGTCAATCGCGACTATGTGCGCGGCTGAAAGTAGGGCGAGCATGGCAATGAGATCTGGGAGTATGGCAAACAGCCAGTCCCATGCTCCTTCAGAATTTGAGGCATCGGCTTGAAGAAACGCCTGCTTGAAAGTGATCGGCCTCCAAAATAGCGATCTGGCTGATCGGGGTGAAGTCGCTCTAGTCCGTTGGGCAGTGCTGCTGTCTTAGAGTAAATGACATGAATGCCCATGGTCTAGGCAGAGTCATCATATCTGTGGGAGCTACAAGCAGAATCCTAGTCATCCCTCATCTTCGCCTCTTCTTGCAGCTTGAGCTGCTTCACAATGCGCATCAACAGAGGCTCGCCAATAAGTCTTGGCATGCCGGTAAGCAGATGAGCATGCAGCTCCTGCGGCCAGTACCCGTAGACTTCGCTCCTTCCACAGCCAACTTTCTCTAGTGATGCCGAAGCCATTTGCCTAGCATTCGGGACTAGGAGGCTAAGTGGTCGTGGATCGTTGGCTGTTGACACCATGCCCACCCGTACGTGCATGACTTCGATGTCATTGCCTTCAAGCTTCATCTCCAGTGCAAGGGACCGGGACCATGCTTTGCCATACGCCTTGGCACCTCCAAGAATGGAGATGTAAGGTGCTGGTAAATCTGATACAAAACTTCCGATGTTAACGATCAGTGCCGGCTGCGACACAATGAGCTGTGGTAGTAACAGTCGGGTGAGATCTGTCATAAAGCGACAATCAACATCCAGGAGCGTACGGGCGCTCTCTTCGCTGTAGTCTTGTAGTCGTATCCAGAGCGGTCTGGCTGCGCCACCAACATTATTGACGAGGACTTTGATGTTAAGGTTCTGAAGCTTGAGAATCGCTTCGTGCAGGGCTGCTGGATCTTTTGCGGCGGCCGCAGCATCGCAGACTAACACTCCGACCTCTCTATCGGGCCATTGACTCAAAAGAGCATCGCGGACGCCTTCCAGCTTTTTCTCGTTTCTCCCGTGGATCATCACATTGAACCCTCGGTGGAGGAGCTCCTCCGCAAACCCTCTCCCGATCCCATCCGATGAACCTGTAACGAGGGCCCACGGCGCGGGTTCTTGACTGTATCTAACCAAACGGCTGCGATGCACGGCATGGAGATAGGTGAAGGAGCATAATTTGTACAATGCGACACCACACCAGATTGTGCCAACCATGGTCGTTGCGATCCTCAGAAGTGATCGCTCCCTGGAGACCGGGAAGATATGATCGATCAGGCCAAGAGCAGCCATGTTGATAGGTCATCCACAGGTCTAACAATCAATATCGCACATTGAGGATTTAGAGGGTGTTCTCTCTTCATCAATGAAGATGCGACGCGTTTGGTCTATTGTAATACATCCTGATCAAGTTCCTGGGCGTGCTGCAGTATAGCTTGGCCATGGAACGCATGGAGGCGGGCTTCGTCAAATCTCGGAAGCAAAGGCTTGGCATATATCAACAACATCCATCGCAGCACGTCTAGCAAGATAAGTGATGCTCAGCTCAGCTCAGCTCAGGCTGCTATTGCTGACTCTTGCATGATCGCGCCGCCTGACTGCCTCGGGCTTCTCGTTCTGTAGTGGCGTGGCGGCGGTGGGTGTTGGAGGTTGGATTCTGTTAGTTGTGGCGGAAACGCGGGTTTGTTAATTTGCGGTGTTTTCAAGCTCAACTGCTGGAGTCGCTCTAGCTCGAAGCATGTGTGTGATCCGAGCTCGGACTGGGTAGGTGTGCATGTTCGTTGCATGTATCGCGTTGGCTGTTCACTCTTGACCATTGTTGACGCCGCGCGAAAAGTGAATTCCATCACAAAGTTGTTATATTCAACCTTTAGGACGCTGTCCGTACAACTAGAGATGGCATCGGCATGAGCTGCTGCCTGCCACGAAATTCCTGAGGCTCCTCAACGCCATGCTTCCAAATGCCACATGCAGGAGAATATCGCTGCCATTCGCAAATGTCAAATGCATCGTGCATGTCCCTGCCGTCCTCTGGCTCCGGACGTCATAACGCCACCCATATGTGCAATGCTCTTCCAAGCTTTTCATAAAGCCCCTCATCGGCATCCCTGACCACCACTCAGCCCTGCGTAAGCTCCTTGCCTTCTTCTTGTAACCTCCCGACGGCACCTCTGACACTCTCAAACGTCAACATCGTAGTCATCGCTGCTGGTATCGCCCTAATCATGTTCGTTCCCATGCCATTATAGAAAGCTCTTGCACCTTCCTCTCGCAAGATAGTGCGAAACGCCTGTACCAGACTTCGGTAGCGTGGCTGATAAGCAACGCCATCGGTATTACCGATTCTCTTCGCACCTGATATACTCTGACTGTGATGAGAGGCACTCACGCCATTCCCACTGCCCTCGACAGGCGCATGACGAAGTTGAGTCTGCATCCGTGTTCGAAGGACCTCATGGGGATATGTTGCACATGTTGCGCAGACTTTGGAAAGAAAGGTCGCGGCTAGAATGCCGGCTGTGTTCGATGCAGGCTGTGATTCCGTCGGTGTGCCTCCCATTTCTACGCCTGTGAACTTTTGCTTGAAGTACTCGTAGAGCGGAAACTGGATCGCAACGTGCGTGAGACCAAGTAGAGCAGGCGCAAGTCCAGAGTAGAAGACGCCAACACCTTCCATCCTGTACATTTTCCTGGCGGCATCGAGGGTGCTAGAATACTGCCATGGCGTTCGCGCTCCGTCAGATGCACTCCGTGAAATCTGCGACATCAGACGAGTCTTGATGACCCATATTGGATTCGTAGCGCATGTGCTGCATGCCCCTGCTGTTACGCTGGCATAGACACGCGCAAGCCACTTGTCTTGCTCTCTTTGCCCATAGCCATGCTCGTAGAAGTACTCGCGACTGCTGTCATACACGGCCATGTAAACTGCCCATGTTGGTAGATATCCCAGCAGCATTGGTCCCAGACCGCGGTACATGCCCTTCAAGCCATCTTGCCGTATTATCGTCCGCGCAGTCCCTCTCATGCCACGGTATATAGCGCTTGGCTTTGGACCTTTGTGCTGCAAGCCAGGATTAGAGAAGGAGCCTTGTGCCTGCAGCTTTGTCTTTATGACATCGAGCGGGCAGGTGACAATGCCACTGGCCATGCCGGCCATTGCGCCGGAGAAGGAGTTGACGCTAGCATTGGAAAGTTTCGAGGCCCAGATTGCGACTACAGGGTAGGGTGTGTGCTGGTACTTGGTCTGGTTTGTAATCGATTTTGGTCGTGAGCCATCTGAGTTGGACGACATAGCAGAACTCGCGAGATTCAGCATTGCCCGAGAGGCACTACCGGGGGCTGAGTACTATCCAGCTCATACTCGTGCCAGCCCGTAGGGTCGCGCGTAGGTGCAAGAGGTGTACGTAGGACTTGTTGGTGCACAGAGGAATCGTGATCGTCCCCGCTTTCGGCCGTGGGGGAAGAGCAGACAGGCGCTCAATGGCTCACTTCTTGTGGTGGTCGCACCTGAAAGCGACGCCCAGGAGGTCCACAAACAATTATCCTACCAAGAGCCGGGCCGAGAGAAACAATCGCAGGTGAAGGTGCAAGTGAGTTTGAATAGTTGTGCTTGTCGCCCGATAGCTTGTGACGTTCGGAGGTCAAGCTTTCCGGGCGACATCTCTCAGGGCTGGCTCGGATGGCCTGAGGATCCCGAAATCGCAAAACCTCGGCAACATGTCCAATCACATTTGCGCTGGTCAGCAGTGACATTGACCATTCTCATCTTCAAAGGCCAGCACCTCAAACAGTGCATAGCGGACCACCACTCCTGATACCGCACGACAGTCTCAATCATCGCCCGAAATGTCGACTCCTTCGCTCGCGCCCTACATCATGAAGCGGCCTTGGCTGCAGCGCTGGATGAAGCCGCTGTCGCAGTGGTACTTTGACAACGCGGGCTATCGGAAGTTGGGACTGAGGTATGCTGACGAGGAACGGGGAAAGAGGGACACAGGAGAGAATGCACGTGGGAGCAGAAAAGCTGGAGAATGAGGCTGACATGATGGTTCTCACAGGGCCGATGACCTGATTCCAGAGGAGAATCCACAGGTGCAGCTCGCCTTGAAGCGTCTGTCACCAAAGGAGGCATACGACCGCGTCTTCCGTATGCGGAGGGCTTTCCAGGTATACGCGCATTGTGTCGAACGAATCAGGGCATTGAGCAGCTAACACAGCGGCAGTGCTCACTTGCGCATCAACTTTTGCCAAAGCACGAATGGACTACCCAAGAGACTGTACGTGCAACACCATGACCGAAATACAGCCTTGGCGGGACGATTGTTACGAATGGGAGCCCGGAAGACTGACAACACGCAGGACGTGCCCTACCTTTCACCACTGATCCGCGAAATCGAGACCGAAATCAAGGAGCGTGAGGACCTCGAGACAATGCAAATCACGAAGCCAAAGTCGAAGTAAAAGAGCCAATCAGCAGCCGATAGAAGAAGAGGAAGCGGCACGACATGTATATATTTTGAGCGGAGAGGAGTTCACACCAGTCTCGCCCCGACGGCAGGCACAGAGTCGAGTCATTGAGAAGGAAATGTACCATACCAAGGTGAAAGCCGCCCAAGACGTGTCTTAGATGATCGAAATGCTGTCGGAATCATGTCTTATGCTTGTAGGTGATCCGGCCGAATGTGACTGCCACAACATGACATGCTTCACTCTCCGATTCACGCACGTGAGCTGGTGGTACGAGCGCATCTGCCAAGCAGGGACCGCGAACGCCACTTCCAATCTCATCCTCATCTCGTATCCATGTATTTGACCGCGTGCTCTGTCTGAGGTTGTGGCCTGTGTTACAGTTAGATCCATACTGGCCATATTTGGGTGTTGCGTCACTGCATGTGCTTTACGCTATTCGCGACTTCTGGTAACAGCAGGCACTCTGCACAACCACGGGTCCACATACATACATCCAGCAGGTCATCAATCACCATGTCGTTACGCCGCTCCGCCAGGAACTCGATGAAAGCTGTAATCAAAGCTCCCGGGATCGCTGCCAAGAAGCGTCCTCGCAAGAATGAAGCCTCCGGTGGTATCGCAGCGGACGCATCAGCGCACAACGGCTCTACAGCCCCAGATGCGGGACCGATGCCTCCGCCTACTACGCCACTGCCTACCAAGCGGCGGAAGATAGCAAAAGAGAGTCCGTCAAAGCCTCCACCGATCACGCCCACGCCGTCTGCTATTGGTCTCATGACGAGCAACAGCAAACTCACGCCCAACGTCAACTATAGGTACGTTCTGAAAGGTACAAGTAATTGAGCGGCGGCTTGGGCTGCGGTACAGGATTCGAGCCATGTGTTGCACGACCCGTCTTGCTCACCCGTACACCACTTTCCGGGAGACTATTACGTGCTTGTCGAGTATAGCTAAGCTGACACCCTTCTGTTGGCAGTACCGGCGATATTGACGATGCTTCTCCCCCACCAACGCGGCCGGTGCATTCGAATCACACAAATGCTACGCTTGTTACTCCCGGTGGCACACAGCTGCAGCCTGCATACAGCAATTTCGAAGAGGCTTCGCCTTCGAAAGCCAGTGCAGAGCCCAAAACGACTAGCAAGACTCTCCTCGACGAAGCATGTGCACATCTACTCAAAGTCGACCAAGCCCACGACAACGGCCGCCTCAAACCCGTCGTCGAGCAGCATTACTGCCGCATCTTCAGCCCAGAAGGCCTGACAGAAACCATCGACCCATTCCGCTCCCTGTCATCCGGCATCATGGCCCAGCAAGTCTCCGGCGCCGCCGCAAAAAGCATCAAGAACAAGTTCATCGCCCTTTTTGAGCCCGATCAATGCCCAACAGGCTTTCCGCCACCCGCCCTGGTGGCCGCCACGCCCATTTCCCGGCTTCGTGAGGCAGGCCTCAGCCAACGCAAAGCAGAATACATCCAGGGCCTCGCCCAAAACTTCGACACAGGCGAGATTACAGTCAAGCAATTGATGGAAGGCAGTGACGAAGATGTCTTCTCCAAACTCATTGCGGTCCGCGGGCTTGGTGCCTGGAGTGTGGAGATGTTCATGTGCTTTGGTCTAAAGCGGATGGACATCTTCAGCACGGGAGATCTGGGAGTCCAGAGGGGCATGGCGGCGTATATGGGCCGTGATGTGAGTAAACTCAAGGCCAAGGGGAGCAATAACAAGTGGAAGTACATGAGCGAGAAGGAGATGGTGGAGATTGCGGAGAGGTTTAGACCGTTTAGGAGTCTGTTTATGTGGTATATGTGGAGGATTGAGGATGTTGATGTGAGTGCTGTGCAAGACAATTGAGATTGCCGGGTCTTGTGGTAAGCTGCGATGGTCCAATGGATCAGTGGATTTGGCATATATTATTGCAGCGAACATAATGTACTGGAAGATCACGAGCAGGTCTTTATATGGAGTACAATGGCACTATCCTTTCCCACTTCATGAGAATTTGGGGGTCAACTCGTCAAATCTTGATGGTTCGCATTTCTGGGCGCTTCGCAGGGGAAATACTTGAACTTCAGCTTCAGCTCTTCAATTTCACGACATGGTCTCTCTTTTTGCCATCAATCCACACACGGTGACTACCTCTGCATCGTTGGTTCTGCTGTCTCGCATTCCTTCTTGTCTTGCACCTCGTGCCAGACCAACTTTGATTCGACGTTGATGATCACAACACAATATCATGTCAAAATGGCCATCTCGGACCGGGCGCTGAAGCTCTTCATATCACGCGCTGCTGAACTGGCGTCACGCTCCAACGGACCCTCAAAATTTGCGTTAAACAGTCCGCAAGGCTTGCGCCTACAAGCCGTGAGCACTTCCATGCCATATGACTCAAGAAATGTCATAAGAAGAAAAGGTAGATGAAGCGGGTTTTCAACCCTGACTTCCTAAGGGCACTGTGGTCTTGCATCGTGAGACTTCTGAGCGGCCTTGCTAGTGTTCATGGGCCATCCCTGGTGTGTATGGCTCCGAACGCACGGAACAAAGCTAGTCGTGGAAAGGGTCTACTGTTGGCTGCCAGTTTTTCTCACTAGATTGGCACGTCCATGAAAGCAATGATCCATGTGAGTGCTATTTCGGTACTGATCACGTTCGCGTATAGTCGTGAAAGATAGTCCCTCATGGACAGGCAAAGATTAGGACAGTCGGTCATCGCTTCGTTGGCGTGGTATCTCCGGGAGGGTGAAGGCAGGCAAGTCGTTGCCTCCGCAGTCATGGTGAGGTCGCAGCAATTATTTTCATTGAGGCTGAGAGGTGACAGGAACGATAGCGCGCTAGGTGACCACGACACCAGACTGTGCAATGTCGACGATGTTGAATTATGATCATCACCAGAATTACGATGACAAGCTCGACGCGACGCGTTAAGGATGTCAATGCAACAGGCTCTCTTGAGTCGTCACACCTGGTGACGATTACGATGAAAAAGGATAGTAAAGCTCCATTTGAACGAGTGAAGTAGTAGTCCCCTGTCTCTATGCCTCGCATGAGGCAAGAGCGGGACTCGGATTTCGCCAGATGCAGTCGCACGTTCAAGCAGACCCAACAGGTAACCACGTCTTTGGCAGACTCGCCGAGGTTTCAAAAGACATCCATATGTGGCTGGCGAACCACACATCAAACGCTGCTATCTTCCACGCCGAAGCGCATCCTGGCAATGGTTTCGGGTCGACTCAGCATCCGTGCAGTCTTGCAGGAAAGACATGCAATGATGATAGTGTCCCTCCGACGAGGCACTCAGTCGTCAAGGCATAATTTCGGGGATCGGACCCAACGCACTTCGCACCTTCATCGAACCATCTTATCTCGAGTCTGTTAGTTTGTAATGTTGAGTGGAAGGCTGAAGCCGGCATCGAGTTTCGACCGATGCAGCCGTTCCAGCTCCTACTCCAGAGGCCTTTCCCGAGTAGATGTCATCCTACTTATCAAGCACCAATAACCAATCTCAGCCCGAGCATATTGTACGTGGTCGCGTACAGCGCTGCTCTGCCGAGATCTATTTGCCACCCAATGGGTTTTAGGGCTCATGGTGAAGGACTGGAGGCGCAATCGCCGCCGCGGTCTTATCGGCGTGACATGCAATGCGTACTCGAACACATAATCAGCAGCACCATGATCATTGCTACAGTGACGGGGAGGCGCGTTCGAGGCAGTAACCAAAGGAGTCCATCCCGAAAGCCGAGAGGCAGACTTCAAATGGTTCTTGGTGGTGAATAAGAGAGAAGAAGAGAGCAGAAGCGAGATATTTAAGAAGCCGGCAGACACCGTGCAGGGATCCTCACTAGCGTCACTCATTAGTGGGCCGTGCGTTGTGCCGAGCACAAAGCTATCGTGATTTACTCGAGATATGCTGGTGTTGTGGACCCGTGCTTGGCGAGAGCGCTTGATCTCCTGGTATTTGAGGAACGAGAATGCCTTGCCAGGATAATGAGATGCCCTCGAGAGGGAGTACGCGCTTGGACCTCGTGAAGCTTCGCGCATTCACTCAAGCTGGAGAGCCCGTGCAGATGATTTCTCGGATGACATAAATACTGCACTTTTTCACAAATCCGAAGCACGACGCGCAAAGTCAACAAGCATTACGACCGAACATGTCAACCACGTGAGAAAACTCCATAGACTCACCGCGCCGTGCCGCGCAAAGTCGCGAGATGCAGCTAACCAAGCGCGCTGTGCAAGACAAGAGCAAGGTTGGAATGCCGATGCTCATGATTACGGATGACAACCTCGGCCAGCCTCAGTTCGCACAACGCTGGAAAGACAGGATGTGAGTGGACCGACAAGCTTGCGGGCAAGGCGTACTACAGAAGACGCCCCGAACAACACAAGCCGACCGCCCGCATTGTCGACAGCTGTTCGAAACTCGAGAAGTCTAGCGAGTACACCGAGAAGGTTCTGGAGCAATCGAAAGACTCGGGCCGCCCTCTCCAGATCGGCGGCATCGTTCTCGCGCAGCGATCTGACGGCTACTGGGCACTTCACGTCGTCACCTGCAAGCATTATCACGACAGCATCTACACCAAGGAGGAAGATATGCTGGTGGATGAGGGATTTGAAGAACTCACTGTAGAGACAGTTCACCAGTCCGACCTTCTCAAGATTGTTTGTACGGCAACGAAGCCGACCGAGGTTAAACTCATGACCATCCATCCGCGATGGCTCTTTCCACTACGAAGGTTTGACGAGGCCAAATTCGACCCATCGACTCCAAGAAGTTCAAGGACGAGCCGGCCTGCAGACTGCGTGACTCAAGCTCGGTCCGCGAGGTATTGATGTACCGATCGAAGCACCGACGACTGCCAAGGAGGATGAGAAGAGGACGAAGAAGAAGGATAAGGCGCAGAAGAAGGAGGTTGCCCATGGTGGACAGATCAGAAAGCGAAAGAATCGAACAGGAAATGGAAATGAACAAGGCTAATGAGAGCAACCTTGATACGAGTGACGCCAACGAAGAGAGTCGTACTGGTGATGGACATACTCTTGCAGCTCCAGAGATACTTAATATTGGGCGACCATCGAAGCGGCGAAAGATCAGCGGAACCTCTACAGGCCAGGGCAGGAAGGCCAAGTCATTCTCCCGTCCACCTCACTCGCGGAGCCTCATCGTCGGTAGCAGTTCGACTGACGCCTTGCCAGGCGCGAGCTCAGACCACCCGCCACCGTCAAGCTCGGCAATGCCAGCGGACTATGCGGAGATCGTTTCACGGCTCAAGTCTTAACTTGAAGATCCCGAAACTTACAGCAAGCTGCTGCCGCTATCGTTTCCTCTGCAAGAGCTCCACGAGTTGACCAGATTTCTCGAAAAACTCGGAGAGTGCACGGCGCCGGAGCAGGAGATCCACTGTATTTCATGCCTGACACCACTTTCGTGACTGCGTAGCATCGCGGTTAGTCAGGGTGAGTGCAAGACTGATCCCATCATAATAGAAGATCGAGCAAATGACTGATTCAATCCTTGAAGCTCCCTGAGCTGTGACCGAAAGAGTCGCTGCCTCGCACCGGTACCAACAGTGCTGAGCAACACTTCGCGAGTAGATTTTTGGCCGCTTGCAAAGCCCCGTGGGTAAGTTGTGCCTCCTGGTGGACGTTGCTACAGTACTGTACAACCAATGGTCAGTATCTTACCGGCTACTACCTGGCGACATGCCGATCTTTCAAGGCATGAATTTTCCTCTAAGCTCCACGTCGCACGACACAAAGGACTGCGTGGCGCTGGTTGTCCCGCGGTCGAGATGATGGGTGTCAATGCCTGGGGATAATGTTGAGGCATATCGTACATCCCTAGCGCCCTAGAACATGAGCGTTGCGAGAGGCAGGGCGTCTATGATGCTTGCGGCAATCTCGCAGTGATCATTATGTCTAATCGGGATGAGGATGAGATTATTGACTGAATTCCACAAGACACCTTCTTTCAATTCCACCAGGGCATCCCTTCACACTACACTACACTACAAACAACAGGTCATCTGGGTCTCACTATCCAACACACACCGTTCCATCTCAAACCCAGAACTCCTTTCAACATCGAGTACGTACACCTTTGCAGGCAACGATCTCTTCAATACCCAGCGCCACGCTCGCCAGAATCCATAATATATATCCAACCCTATATTCAAACATACTGCCGAACCAAAGAGATCGCTCTCAAAACCGTGAGGTCTTCTACTCTACTAGCCCCGGCAGCATCGGCGTCAATGACCTTTGTGGTGCTGCCGGCTTTTTCTTCCCCTTGATGAAGCAAATGCTCAGGACAAAAGCCAGAGCAGCAATAGCGCAGGTACAGATCCATAAATAGCGTAAAGATTGTGTGGTGTATAAATACCGACCAGAGCTGATTGTAGACCGTGCGGCTCCAGGGTAGTCGTGTTGATGTTGTTGACCAAGGAAATATCATCTCGAGTGTAAATGAGACATTTGTTGTGTGGTACGCTGTTTGCGATGGCTGTGAGGACAATGGCGCCGCTGGCGAGGACATGGATAACGCCGCGGCCAGGAGAAGTGATTCTGGAAGCCGGAAAGTCTACAGCGTTTTCAAGTCGAGGTCGTCTGAGAGTGCCTGTGATACATCAGTATACATGAGGCTTATTCACAACCGGACCTTTGCTTACCGTGCTGTGGACAGAATGGTTGTGCTAAGATCGCACGAGATGTTGAGTATAGCCAAGCGAAAATAGCATGGAGCCTCCACCCTTGACCAGGCTGCGCGGCTGGAAGATCCTGTTCCAACAATGACTCCTCCACCGAAACGAACATACCCGTCTTCCTCAACTGCTCATCCGTCAAAGAATAATACGAAACATCCGAAGCACTCCCTAGCAACTGCGTCGGCCTAAGGGGCGGTCTCACGGGAATCACTGGGAAATCCGATGAGCCTGGTGAAGTTCCGGCAGCGTCGACGAATCCTTTCGGAAACGCGAGGGTGAAAGCTTTCGTAGGAACTTGTGGGACCGGAGGGATGACCTGGAACGAGTCTCTTCGTCGCGACAGAAGAGATCGTCTGATGCCGATTGAGAGTCGGATTGATGAGGGTTCTGGCGTGCTATTGGCCATGATGTTCTCTGAGGAACGGTGTGATCGAAGCGGGCACGGGCGGTTGCTGGGGCTGGGCCAGTTGGTGAGCTCGTAGGAGTTGTTTGTGAGAGGCATGAGATGCAGGGAGCCAGAGGAAAGCTCAGGCGAGGGCAGAGGTGATCCATCAATAGTGCTGTTGGAGATGGGCTTGAGTGGTAAGGCTGAAGATGTGGCAGATGTTGAACCCGAGAGAGTGGTATGTACCAGTAATGCTATTGGTAGTGTTAAGTCAACAGTAAGTCAGTGTGATAGTCGATATACATCGACGGCCAGAATGTAGTGGAAGAGAGACAAGAAAGATATACACCTCTGTGCTCCCTACATGACTGTGCCCAACATCCTGGCCAGACAGAGCAGCTATCACAGGACTACAAGGGCCAGACGCCTGGTCACGGTAGAGGGCTTGCGCACCAGGATGGCGCCAGGACGTTGGTATAGAAGAAATCCCTGGTCGCCGCGAAGAACACACGCGTGACAATCTTGCAAAGACACCGCGAGCTGTGCTGCAGTGTCATCGTCGGGTAGGCTCGTTTAACTCACTAGCGAGACCAGACCCAAAGGGATTTGCGCTAGCATCGCCGTATGTGTTTCGGGACCGGTTGAGGCTCGACTGACTTCCTGACCCTGCCCGGAGCGACCGCAGGGCGTTAACCAACGCTCCAACGGTCATGGCAAGAAGCGCCAGGTACAGCAGGCTTCCAGACGCCCAACGTCCATCTCGAAAGGATTTGGCGAACACGGGCTTGGTGATACGCCGCTTCAGGACGTTGCAGTCCTTGTCAATGCAGACGCCTAACACCACCACCTGACAATACTTTGCGCAATTCATACAACAGCCCTGCTGTCATGCGGTCATCCGGGGCAGAATAAACAAGAACTTCTCACACACAGGCCAGTCTGCTGTCATATTCACCCTCGTCCAAACGTCTCAACCTGGTACATGGCGTCCCGATGTCCAGCCGTGAGCGCTCAAAAATGGAACCCACGAAGCCAAGAGACCAGGAAGTGTTTCCGAGTTCCAGGTGCGGTGTTATTGCTCGTGCGTCGTCCCATCAGGCGAATCTTCGCCTGTTGTCTCTTGGTAGGGCACAAAGACAGTCCCACGTGGCGATCCATCAGAAAGGAGCATCACGCATCGCGTTGGCGCGACGCTCAGCTGGCGGTTTCGGTGTGTGGCGTTTGAGGTGGAAATTGGACGTGAAGCCCCAAGCTGAAAGGGACACCAAGAAACATCCTTGCTCCCGACGGCCCTTTGCAGCTGCGGCCGAGAGTTTCCAACTCGTCGGATTTGCTGGGGTCTGAGACATCCATACGAACAACCACAAACCATTGGAAACTAGCGGATCATCTTACAGGGTGTGCGGATTCCAACATCCGCATGTCAAGCTCACGGCAGCAACCCGTGAACTGGGAACCTTCACCACGTGGTTGTCCAGACGCTTCGAGGACATGTCAGTGGCAGTGGTCGGCAAATAGTGACTATGTCGGGATACAGAACCCGTGTAACTACATCACACGATCGACTCACCAAACCTCAGCATCCGGACATCACGTCCACGGTAGCAACGGAGGAACACCATTTCCCCTACACATCCACCACGTGTTTGTCCAGACACATCAAGGAGGTGCAAACACCCGTGGTCGAAGAATTGTCAGCACTTCAAATTGCGCAACCCGCTCCATCCCAGAAAATGACCCGTCACCCCGGGCTGGGCTTCCGAGGGCAATCTAGAATATATATACCCATGGCTATGTTTATACACCCTTGACAATGATCTATTACTGTCTATGCTGGCCTTGACAGCCAGCCCCGTTCCATCTACTCGGATCCACCATGACGGAGCACAGGTTGCCATGCAGCCCACTCACTACTCTACTTCAACGTAACAAGCTCCTCAGCGCTCGTCGGGTGAATGGCAACACAGCGATCGAAATCCGCCTTTGTCGCACCCATCTTGACCGCCACACCGAAACCCTGGAGGATCTCACTAGAGCCTGCTCCAAGGATGTGCAGACCCACGACTTTCTCTTCTTTTCCAGCACAGATCAATTTGTAGGCCGTGGGACCCTTCTCATCGGCCTCCATCATGGAATAGTACATCGCGGTGAAACTCGTGTTGTAGACTTTGAGGTCGTCGCCGTACTTCTCCCGCGCCTCGGGCTCAGTGAGGCCAATACTGCCGACTTCTGGGTGGGCGAAGACGACGGAAGGAATGTTCTCGTAGACGAGCTTGGCGTCTTTGTGACCGCCGAAGAGGCGGTCTGAAAGGCGGCGGCCGGCAGCGATGGCTACGGGTGTGAGCTCGAAGCCTTTGTCGCAGACGTCGCCGAGAGAGTATATGTGGTCGACGTTCGTGTTCTGGTAGTCATCGACTGGAATGTGGCCCTTGTCGTTGAGCTTGACGCCGGTCACCTCGAAGTTGAGCTTGGAGAGTTCCGGAGAGCGGCCAATTGCCCATAGCAGGCAGTCAATTTCCATGGTGCCCTCGCCGTTCTGGTCCTTGTAGTGAAGCTTCTTCCAGCCATTGCCGATGTCTTCGACCCTGGACTGTGATGATTGCTTGTGGATGTGGATGCCTTGGCGCTCGTACTCAGCGACAACCTTGTCCTGGATCATAGGGTCGAATGTTCGTAAGAACTTGTCCTGGCGGATGAAAAGATGTGTCTCCGTACCCAATGCGTGGAACATGCCGGCCATCTCCACTGCGATATATCCAGCGCCAACGACAGCGACCTTCTTCGGCTGCTTTCTGAGCTCGAAAAAGCCGTCAGATGTGATACCCAGGTCAGCACCTTCAGTCTTTGGAATGTTCGGGTATCCACCGACAGCCACCAAAATCTTCTTGGCCTTGATATCCACATGGCTCTTGTCATCCAACTCAACCCGCACCGAATGGGGATCCTGGAACGAAGCAGTTCCATGCAGATACTCCACTTTATCGTTCTTCAAGTTCTTCTCATAAATGCCATTCAGCCTCTTGATATAAGCAGCCCTTTTCTCCGTGAAAGCCTCCCAGTTGAAAGGTGCCGTCTGCTCCACGCTGAACCCATACGCCTTAGCATCCTTGATGGTCTCGGCGATATTCGCAGCATTCCATGTAACCTTCTTGGGCACACAACCAACATTCACGCAAGTGCCTCCCAGTCTCTTGTTCTCCACTGCGATGACTTTCGCACCATACATGCCACTTGCCCTTCGTGCACTGGCAAGCCCACCCGAACCGCCACCAATGACGAGATAGTCACATTCTTTCTGGATTGGCGCCATGATAGAGGATGTGGAGGACAAGTGGCGGGAGAAGGTACTGAGTCGCTGCCAAACAGAAGGGTATTAGCTATACTCGACAAGCACGTACCAGTGTTTTAGAAAGTGGCGTACACGGGCAGCCAGGCGCGTCGTGCAATGCATGCCTCTCTAATATCCCGACGCTCTTCAGGCCACCGCTCCACACTTTGTACGCTTCAGTACATACCTGGTTGGGAGCCGTCCTGAAGTTCAATCGTAAGGAGGCACTTGTGAAGAGACGGAGGGGTGCTGGTTGAGACACTTTGGCGGTTGCGTGAAGCAGTACAAGAGGCGAGCTCAGCAACTCAAATATGTAGCAGTTTGAATGACGTTATGGCCGATACTCGCGTGCTTTCTGCTGCTGACTGGGCGTCTAAACTGGTCTGGATGCGAGTGGACACGGCGAGGGCTGCGGCGACAGATCTGTTGTACAGCTTGATGACAGGTCTTCTATGTGGTATCTCCCGGTATCGACTGTTTGCTGATCGATGGTATGAAGAGGAGGCTCTGCTGAATGGTCTTGGTGAACTTTTTGCTGCTGTCCTCGGTATGCCGTCATCACCCATGTCTGCATCTCTCGCTAGCGACCCCACGTCGAGGCCTCAAGTCGAAGCATGACAAACCATACATCGTTGCCACACCACTCATCAAAGAATGTGTCGGCACTTTGGAGACCGCCAAATCTGTAGAGTACGAACGCGACGACCAACACGAACTCCATCCGAGCCCAGGCTCACCGCATCCAGCTCCGGAGATGCAACACACTCGATCGTCACATTTATGACACAACATGCACATCTCCGCCAAGGTCAGGCACAAGTCTTTATGCAACCCTATGCGAACACCCGTCTTGTGGCGCCCTGGTCCCCTTCAACGTTGTCTCCTTGTAACGATGACCAAAGGTAAGTGAATCTGCTGCATTCTATGGTATTACCGCGTCAAAACAATGCGAAAAATTGCTCCATCACTTCCCAAATCCGCCTGTAAAAAATGCGTTCATGAAAATCGTGACCGTGAGTTCTCCCCGCGGAGCAAGAGTCTAAAGATGAAGGCATCATTGGTTCCTCCAAACGCTCGTGCGCCAAAGTCTACCGCACAATGGCGACCTCCCTTTTTTCGCCATCAACATGCTCATCCTGGCTCCTTCGTTGCGTTGTGTATCTCATTACTATTACTGTTCGTACTGTGGTCCTAGTCATTCGCTCCAGTTCCAGTCTCCCATGCCGGTCATGTTCTCGTCGACCCTTCCCGGAGCCGTTTGCTGGAGTCCAGGGAATTCTTGCTACTGGGTACCGGTAGTGCCTCCGTACAACTGCCAGTGCTGTTGTTCTTCGAGTCCGGAAAAGTCCATCATGGCCGAGCCTAGATCGTGGTGTGGCATGGGCATGACCTGGGTCGGGAAAGGTGTCCAGAACGCCGTTTGTGCTTGGGTCGGGTCCAGATATGTGGCAGGGTCGGTATAGAACATCCCTATTTGGTTCTGCTGATGTTCTTGCTGATGCTGCGAGGGGTGGAATGTGGCGCTAGGGTTAGCGAAGGGCGACTCCTTGTGTCCAGAATCTCCCGATCGTTCTCGGCCCTCAGAGGACTGTTTGCGTGATATCGAGGCCGCAAAGAAAGTGGAAGGCGGTGGAGATGATATTCGCCTCTGCAGTCCCATCCGGTACACAGATACAGCTGCTGCGCCTTCCGGTAATGCAATGTTCCATTTGCTTGACAAGGAGCGGACAATGTCGATCGCTCGAGCAGCGAAGCGATGATTGACGGACATTGCTTCAAGGTCGTGCAAGGCTTGGCTGAGGTGCGCAGCAGCCTCCTCCGATGGAAGGTTGAGTAGGTGTATCGTGCTGGCAGACAATACCAAACTGACTGCCGCCAGAGACACCCGCCTCAGTCCATACATTGCCCGCAATGCATTCATGAGTACCGATATTTGGTTTGCGCAAAACGTGCAAGTGTCGCGAGGATAAAGGTTTGCTGCTCGGAGGTCTAGCTTGATGTAAGGTCGGAAGAGGCTTCACAATCAGCACAAGGTCAGTTCTATTCAGGACTTTGATCAATACTTACTGCAGCACACAGCCGTAGTAATACATGTGTAACACTAGCACATGCGGCAACGATGTGTTCTCCAATCTAAAATGATCGGGGAGGTTCTGGTACCAATTCTGGTAATGCGCGTACGTGATCGCAAGTCGGCGGCTAGTGAATCGTTCTCGAGGGGCGTAGAAGGTATTGACCATGTCGCTGGCCAGTTCGGAAAGCTTGCTGAGCTGATCTGTGAACGACATCGCTCGTGCAGGCTGTTCGGCGCTCGGGCTGTTCGATACGTTGACATCTTCATAGGGCCGCCAAGTCTGCGTTTCCGATGGAGCGTTCGCTGATGGTGTCTCGATATCTGCAGCGGAACGTGGAAGTTGCGACAATCGGCCAAAGCCAACCGCACATATTCTACAATCCGTCAGTAGCAACTTCTTTCCTGTGCATGGTCTGTTGGATATAAAAGGAAGTACTCACGTTTCCAGATTGAACACTGCCCAGAACGTCGCCTTTCTCACCTCCGCCTCATTCGACTGCACGCCATTCCTGAATACCGAGAGATGCAAGCCCATCCCGAGCGCCATACGAACGCATCTCCCTGCCAGCTGATATCCGCTGCTATCTCGGCCTGCAGAAGTCTCCCGTAGACTCATGATTCCAAGAGCTTGGACTGTTGGTAGTGAAGGTTTGTCACTGTGGTCCAGGAGACGTTTGGCTTCGGCGTAGAATTGGTCTCCGGCAGATCCTGAATCGTTGGGGTCGAGTCTTGCCAGAGATCGGTCTGAGTAGTGGCATGCAAAGGACAATACGGCGTTCACGAGCATGGAATTGCAAAAGTCCGTTCTCCCGCGTCTCATATCTTGGGAGAAGAGATCCCAGGACATGAAGCAGTAAAAAGGATGGACCCAGCAGTGATAGAGGCTCAGCAAATGTTCGACAAATTCTGCGTCCTGAGGCGTTCGAAACCAAGAAGTAGGATCGTCCACTGGAGTCATCCCACTTCGTACCGAGACAGTTGTGCTTTCGCCAGAGTCTTCCCGAGAGATCGGCGGAGGGAAGTTCGGTCGTTCATATGTCGTGCTCGATGGTGTCGCTACTTGCTGGGCGAAGTCCGCTCCCAAAGTCTGTGGTGCAAAGCTGTGAGGTAACCGAACATTGCTTCGAAGAGAATCTGCAAGGGTCTCCGGGTCTGAATCACCTCGCAGATTGTGCAGCAACGCTATTGATTCCTCTTCGGGTAGGCTTCGTAATGAAGCTACGATGACATCCAGAGCATCGGTTCGTTGTTGAATTGATTGTATGTCTTGCTTTATCGCGCCTTTCCGGCGGTGGTCGCTGTCACCATCGTACCTACACTCTGTCCGGTATACTGCTATACAAGTCGAACATGATGGTAGTTGTCCGTCACACTGTCGTTGGTCAGCAGCGCATTTCAGGCTCAGTACAGCATAGTACTCACTTTGCTCTTCCGTTTTCGACAAGGTATGCATGCCGATGACACTGCTTTTCGCCTGCCACCTTTACTCTCACTGGCACCATCGATGCCGTCGGATGTATTTGGTTCGTTCTTCGGCCGAATTGGTCGTGGAGGCATTGGGAGTTATACAATGCCGTCGTTTAGTTGTATGTTGGGTGGTAGATGTGAAGAAGGTTAAAGGAAAAGAAGCAAGTGACTAGACATGCGTGGCTTACAATGCTGGAAAGTTCGGTAGCAGAGAGCAAGTTGGCGTCAAGCACGGGTAGACCAGGTGCATGTGGTCGAAGTTGTGCATGCTGTGCCGGGCTGCGCCATACATATTGCTTCTATTGTAGCCGCCACAGACCCGGAAGTAGTCAAGCTTAGACTGGCATGGCACAGGGATTGACTGACCCATGAGCCTCGAGTCCCTTCTGTGGCTTGTGGGCTCTCAGGACGAGCTTGGCGACCAGTCGCAAGGCCTGAAGAGGTCCTGGCGTGGGACTGGCAGGTTAGCATGTGAAGCGACTTGAAGGGTTCTTGTGGACGGGGATTCCGTGAGTTCACCAGAGGACCCTTAGAATGAGCTTAAGTCTCGGCTGACACGGCACGGACTCGGATATGGTAGCCATTGGACTTTGCGGAGGATGTTGTGGCAATCTTGCGACACGATTAGAAAGAGGCATCTTGGCGACTGTAAAGCCGCTTCGTGTCTTGCATAATCCAGCGACCCATCGCGAGACCAGCCGGGAGCTTATCGCCGTACCGCCGCAGCTCGTTGCGGCCAGACCACGAGTCCATTGCGAAGCTGAAGATCTTCGGGCATACACTTCCGGAGGTGGACGGAGCAAACAGCTCTGCCCTACCGACAACCTGGTTGTGGCAGTCGTCGCCGCACAAGCCACAGTTCTGCTTCATCCTCGGGGGTCGACACGAAACAGCGATGGAAAAGCTTGATTGGAGCGCATCCACATGATGGGAAGAGACTGCAGGCCACCGGCGAGATTATTATCGGCACTCGCACGGAGGTCAAGCAATTGCAGTTGTCGATCCACTTCTTGGACACATTTTTGATGCCAAGCAGATACTGTCCGAGGTCTCTTGGCCACGGCCCGATCGGGATGAGGTCGAAGAGCAGCGCTGTACCTCTTCCCGATGCGCGGTCCATCACCAACATGAACCACCTTGCGGAACAGACGAGACCGCTCGCCGGATGTTGTACATCCGAACATCACTGCCACTGCTTACCAGAAGTAGGCGATCACAGGTCCTCATAGTCCAACGCTCATTTGCCGTCTGACGGTCTCTTCGCTCATGGGGCTGTCTACAACCTTCGCGAAGAGACCCTGATTACGAGGCATGCCAGGATTCGTAGCTGCCCTTGCAGACTTACCAGCATAATCCATGCTCCGTTTCTTCACGGGAAGCTAGGCTCGGACAATGTTGAAATTCAAGAACAGCGTGCGTAAGCTGGTCGCCAGCCGTGTCTTGAGCAGTCACGCTTCGGATTGGCACCTCGCATAATTACGCCCGCATGCGTGCTCGCTCGCTGCAGGTCGAATGTGCCATAGGATTCCCTTTCTCCAATCCAGTCCCTCGGCCAACGTGCGAATTCTGCGCTACGGCAAGAAAGGTCGCGCGCTTGGGGCATGTACATCCAGCAGTGTGGCACAGATGGCCTTTGCCGAAGCTCCCAAGGTCGAGTCAAGCTTTTCCTTCCAGAAGAAAGAGGGGTCGAATCGCAGGAATGACGTCCGGCACGACTTGCATCGCGGTCAGGTACGAAAGCATCAAGTTTTGCGCCAAGAAACCACGCCGACCTCGACTGGGCAACATGATTGCAGAAATCGTCCAAGAGTACTCAGTATCGCACGAGGCGCTAAAGTTGCTCGACACACTGGCCGTCGGTCCCATGCGCGCAGACGACCTTCTCGTTGATAAGGTTCGCATTCGAAGCACGACTACATCATTTTCACCTCAGCCAAGGACAGTTGAGCGACAAGTACACGACGCTCCTTGACGACTGTGAGCTCGTCGTGACAATTTTTCGTAGCTATTAGCTACAACTGTGATATTCGACAGGCTGTCAAGGATGCCGGGAGCGATGCCACTTGAGGACGAAGCTGTGGCAGTGCGTACAGGGGCATGTACCTTGCTGAGCCCCACCGCATGGTCATGTGCATGTGGCACAGCGCTCATGAAGAGACTTCGCGATTCAAGAAATCCAGGCGTATTGCTCAGCCGCAACGGCCTACTACTATAAAGTACTTCAAGTCACTTTCATGTGCATGTATGGTCACGCGCCACTGATCCAAGCCGAGCGTGCATCATCACGAAGGGGTTTGGAGCACCAATCGCACCTGCGCAAACGTCAAGGCAAAATGTCGACCAGGATGCTCACGGATGTGGTTCAGCCGATACGACTCAAAAGCTCACCGCACTACCACAAGCGTGCAGAAACACATCCACGACCAATACAAACAATCTACTGGTTAAAATATGGACCCCCCGTTTATGGTAAGGACGGTACCAGCATTGAATTTACTCCAACATGAACTCGCCGGCACAGGCTCACGTTGTCCAACGCCAAACACAGCAGCTGGCTGTGGTCAGTCTCGCTGGAACTTTCGGGCTCTGCCCATTTACCATCAGCTACGCCTCACTTCCCGCCTTTACACATGTCCATCGTTGGCGATGCCTCCAATGCCGATGAGGCTGGGATGCTGAAGCTCTCCAGGTGAGTTTTCTAGAAGCTTCGCTGACTCGAATCGTATACCTCGTATCGACAGAGAGCTTGAGACCAGCGATACCCCAAGTTGACAGCTCATTCGACCTCATGTACTGGCATTTGCAACTGGACAGCTGGCGAATTGAACTTCTGGAGGCTGGAAGAAAGCCCTTGCTCACTACTGAGCTTGACTCATACTGCTGAACGAGCAGCCAGCACAGCTTGGATCGGTCAGCATTGCCCTGGTCTGCATGACCCGGTATGGTGCACTCTTCCTCAAGCCAGGCAACGGTATAGCTGTCCTTTGGAGGAAACCCCGAAGGCAGCAGGATCAAGATTTGCTATGCTCTGGCAAGTTGTTTCATCCTCTTTCTCGCCTTGCAACCTCTGTGACCCAGAACCATGTACGTTCAATGCGCCGTTGCGGACCGTTCCTCTTTCTCACCAATGCGGCAGTCCCCTAACCATCAGTAAGACTAGTGAGTATTGTCCAATGACAACCACGCTCGCACCAAATTTCCAAACATCTGCCGAAAACACAATCATCGGCATTCGCGGTGATTCGAAACGGTAATGTGCAAGCAGCTCAACAACGCGGTCGCTGGCCATGTGCTACGGCTTGCAGCTGTCACGGTTCAGTGAGAAAGCTTCGGCGAAGGCGAAGGGGAAGGGGAGGCGGGAAATCTCTACCATGCGTTTTGGGGTGAAGAGCGGTGTACATAAAGGTTGTTGCGGACCAGAACTGTAGTAGTAGTAGTTCTCTCTGGCGGGTTGCTACAAGCTTTGGCATCCATGATTTGATCATTGTGTGACGGTGATGGTTCATGGGGAATTTTAGGTCCTCATCTGGTTGGTTGCAAGGACGTGCAGGTTCAGATCGTTCTTTGCGCTTGAAGACACATTTGGTTGAGAATGGGGACGAGCGTTCGTACATTCAGTTCCACAGCATGTCGGAGCGAGGGAGGTGTCAAATCAGCATCCGCGGTTGACGCCTCTACGCGCTCTCATGCCAACAAGGACAGGCGCCTGCACTCATCGATCGATATTCATGTTGTCCTTTCTACATGCCGCTCGACCTATGCCGATGACTTGTCTTTGGCTGATACGACATGTCTAGACTCAAAATGCGTCTTTGGCTGATACGATATGTCTAGACTCAAAATGCGCAAGGAGACTAACTACTGCCTATCCCTTAAGGCGCTTGCCGGTATCTTTCGGTAAGCCCCAGTACTTCGCACGAGCTTGAAAACCACTAACCTTGAGTGCGCGAGCTTGCAGTTTCAGCTCACCGCCATGGTTCATGTCGTGTGGCACACGGGCGTCGTGTCACGCGACTGCACCACTCCCGTGGATATGCAGCCGCCTTGGGGTAAAACTTTGAGGTAGACGCCTGGTGTGAGCGATCTTCATGTCGTTGCGAAAGTGCGTGGTATCATATCATGTTATGGTGGCGGGATCGTCCGTGATTTGTGCTTATCAGCTTCGCCGAAAGAAGTGTTGTCTCACCGAGATCACAAACTACGTAGAAGTGTCCTAAAGGTCCGAGGTGCTCCAGCCAAGTCATTCATGTTACTTACAAATTCCAGGTTGAAACCACGACGTCGCGTTATAGGCACTCACTAGTAAGTGGTCTTACAAGCGCCACCGCATCGCATCGCATCGCATAGCATCACGTTACAAGCTCGCCTCGGATCAGGGTAGGTTGCATGCAAGTACGATTCAGGGTGGTGTATGTGGGATGTGGCGCGTACGTCGAAAGCCCTACAAGAACAAGGACACTTCAGCATCTGGCCATATACAACCCCGAGGCCCTTGTGTCCATGCTCTGAACACTCACGTCTCCGGTCAGCGGGTCGAGTTGGGATACTGATGGGCACGCTTAGAACGCTTTCATTGGTCATCATCTCATCTCTTCAGTGCTATCAAGCCCCATCGCACGATCGCTGGTCGATCTACCGGCCTGCACGCCGCAGCCTGCCTCCGCGTCCAGTCTCGATCCCGCCATCATTCCCAATCTGCTGCATCTCAGGCCTCTCGATAGTACCTTCGTTCGGTCTCGTCGGCCGTCCGCCGATCAGCGCCACGGGAGCCGCTTTCTCCCCTGTAGCCTCACCCGCTTCTCTCACCTCCTTCTTGCTTAAGCCAATCGCATCGGCATACTCGCCGAACTGCAGCATGATCTGCCTGAGCGAAGTCTTGAGAATTTCTAGAAGTTCTTGCACTTCTGCGACCTGGCGATCTTGCTCGGTGAAGCCGAGGTCCGTCCAGTTCGGCTTGAGGGTTCGTGTATAAGTCTCGATGCTCTTGATAGTGGATGTGAAAGTGCGCACGATCTTGCCGATGTCGTTCTGAACTTGGCCGTAGTCATCCTCTCTGAGTGACTTGACTGCCAGCTCGGTGAGGGACTTGATGGCAAAGACTATGTTGGTCTTGTTGGAAGTAGGTGAGCCGAAGATGACTTTCTTCATCTGCCGCGCGAAAGTGTTCTTGAAGACTTCGCCGATGGGGGAACGCAGGATCTTGGCGAAGTAGCCGTCTGCTTGTTCCTGGATGTGGCTACGAGAGAGACGCTGTCGGCCCTCTGGTGAGACAAGTTGATCTGCGCCGTACTCCAGATACTTGAGCGCGGTCGGTGTGATAGGATTTTGGACATTCGCCGATTGGCCCACACTCCTCGCGAAGTTGCCGACAGTTGACGCGAAGTCTGGTCTCTTCTTTGCGAAGACGTCGCCATCGGCAGCGACCTCGCGATCGGCTATCTTCGGGAGGCCTGTCTTCGCTGGATTGGTCTTTCCCAGATCGTCTCCAATCAGTCGGTCGAGTGGCGTCTCCTCCGGCACTGGCTTCTGCATCGGTGCTGTCTCCGTCGAGATTCGGTTGAATATTGCCTGAACCTCCTGCAATGCAAGATCACAGATCTGTGACCAGGTGCTGCCATCCTTCCTTGCCACTTCCGTGTAGAGGGTCTTTCGTCTGTCATCGTACTTGGTAGCAATGAGATAGAGCTCCCAGAAAGCGAAAGTCTTATTGACCTCTCTTTTACTCCTCAAGCCGTTCAGCAAGCTGCTGTTTGGGTCCTTGCTCTTTCTGAGAACGACACCTCTTGCATCCTTGACCTCGCTGGTGAGGGGTGCACCTTTGAGAATCGGGGCTTGAGCAACGAACACGCCGAAGATGGTGTTCGAGATCTCCCACAAGATTGAGAGTGCCAGCGGTGCCGTCAAAGTTTGCCGGAAGAGAGCCCAGATGTGCAGGTCCGAAATGCCTGGTGGTGGTGCTGAGCTGGGCAGCTGAAACCAGGTTCGGGCAATGCTGTAGAAGAACGACCACAGCGGTCTTCGCAGGAACAGGAAGTAGATGAAGATGTGCGCCATGACGGTAACGATGGTGATGTTGACAGCGCTGTGCACGATCGGCCCCAGCTTGTCAGCCAGTGCCCGTACAACAGCTGGTAACCTTGCCACTGCCTCTGGTGAGAGTATCCTTGTCAAGACGTTCTTCTTCGCCTCTTCTTCCCTTTCCTGCTCTTCTCGTGGCGTAGCGGGTATCTTCACGTAGTCGTAATCCCTGACCAGATGTAGTCCTGCCTGAAAGACGCCCAGCACAATGAACAGACTCCTCAAGAAGATCGGGTTCTCGTTCAGCCTCGGTCGCTCATACGACTCATACGGTAGTACCAGACCCAGCTCGGCGCTATCGCTCCTTGTCCAGACATAGAACTCTCCAAACAACCAGCCCGAGAAAGCGTACCAGCCAACGGTGTGCAACGTCTTCCCCAATCTTCTCCACGCCAGATCATACGCTGCCTCTGCAACACTGCTCGTGACTCGCTCTCCGATGTGCATATTCGAGACTCGAACAACCAGAATGGACAAGCAAGTTATGAGCAAGATCGATGCGCGAGCTCCTGCTGGGCCGAGGGGGAACCATGCTGTTACTATGGTTCCGCGAAAGTTGGCGACGACAATGCCGAAAACATAGCACACGGCCAGCAGGATTCCTACTGCCTTCATGAAGCGGCGATGTAGTGCTGGTGTGAGGAATTCCTTGTACTGGCGCACTCGTTCTGCAGGTGCTCCAGTAGATGCATTGGGTCGTGGCATCGCCAGGATGTTTTGCTGGAGAGTCATCGTTGTCGTCGTCGCCATCTTTTGGGTGGTGAGAAGAGGGTCGAGAGGCGTTTAGCGTGGCATGGCGTAGTAAAGGAGCGTCGAGGACAATCAATATCGTGAAGTCGTCAAGTGAATTGAGCTTTGTTTCCTGCGTTGCTGGGAGACGTGAAGGCTCCACGCCCTACGTGAGGCGCTTGACTCTAAGCGCCTGAGCTTGCTGAGATAACTCGTCTAACGTCATGCGCCGCGCCCTCACCTCATGAACGTGTTCGCATTCACCTCACAACAACATCAACATCCACACAATACCGCAGTCATGTCCTTCCACAACTCGAGCATCCTCGAATCCCAGCCCACAACCTGGCGCCGACAAGATGACCCACAATACGCCGACGACCCCGAGTTCCAGCGCTACACGACCCAACTCAGCGACAAGCTCTTCTCCCTCACCTCCGGCATCTCCAAACTCTCCTCTCAGATATCTCTCCTGGGAACTCGCCGTGAGACAGATCGCGTCCGAGAAAGAGTACAGGACCTCCTTACAGAAACCGGCGACGGCTTCAAAGAGGTCGGCGAAGGCCTGAAGAAAGTACAGCAGTGGCACGATCTGGGACCCTCGCAAAAGTACACAGCCGGCAAACTAGGGACAGAATTCCGCGCCAGTCTGACAGAGTTTCAGAATCTGCAGCGGCAAGCCCTCGATAAGCAACGAGCGTCCGCAGCAGCTGGACGTGCAGCGTTGGATGACGAGGCAAGACCATCAGAAGGCGGTTCGGCACAGCAGCAACAGCAGCAATTGCAACAGCAGGAGCAGTTGCGACTGGCAGATCAGAGCGAGGTCGACTTCCAAGAGAGCTTGATCATCGAGCGAGAAAGCGAGATCAGAAATATCGAGACCTCGGTCAGCGAGTTGAACGAACTGTTCCGGGATGTGGCGACGATGGTGCACGATCAGGGGCAGCCTTTGGATATCATTGAGACGAATGTCACGCAGACCAGGGACGATACGAGGAATGCGGATCAGCAGTTGAGGACGGCGAGCAGGCATCAGAAGAGTGCGAGGGGAAAGGCGTGTTGTCTGTTGATTATCTTGGCAATTGTGTTGGCGATTGTCATTCTGGCTGTTGTGTTGGGTTGAGTGCGATCGCGGCGAGCTGAGAAGGGCGGTCTAGAGGCGTGAGCATGGTCTGCGTGAGGTGTACATTGATTGAGGCGTTGTAGCGTAATGTGTATATGGCTAACCAGAGGCAGATCTCACGACACGATAGTAACATCTCAGATCCTATTGACTTGATCTCAGAGCTTTCAAAAGTGTGAAAGGGCAAGTCTGAGCACTTTGTAATACAGAGTAGCGGTCAGCATCACAGGTTCTTTTCTCAGTTCTGCTTCACTCAGTCTGAAACGCAGCAGCAGTCACATGCGGGCATTGGTACCGACCTCTTCTTATTGTCATTCTGCTATTGTAACAATGACAACGATAGCACCACCGACCAGTCGCCACAATGCTATCAGAAGACCGTCTATCAACGGCATCTAACCACAGTCAGTACCATGATCACCATGACAGAACTGAGGATGAGTCCAAAGCAGTAGCACGATATGTTTCTCCGCCGCCCCCGGTCATTGACCTATCATTGACTACGTGCAGTGAGCTGCTCACCAACGAGACTGCCGTATTCGACGTCGAACCACCTTCGCCCCTCGAGAACGTCATCAAGGACATTCTTGCTGGTAGCGACCAGCTATACCCATCATTGCCACCATCTGATACCAACTACAACGAGGACACCGACGAAGAGCAATATCACACCATCTCAGACGACTCCGACAGCTCCGCTGATACTCGACTACCACGCCGTCGAGATTCGATCATGGCTTCGGAGCAAGCTAAAGTACCTGACATATCATCGACCAAGCAGGATGCAGGCGACCAGAAGAGCCCCGCCATACAAAAGGTCTTGAGCACTTACGAGCTGCTGGAGCACATCCTACTCGATCTCGCCGCAACGACCGACTCCCGAAGCTCTCGCAAGGACATGCAAGGCTTGAAGACCACACTCTTAGCCGAGAGAGTGAACAAAACCTTCCGCTACGTCACCAAGCGCTCCGCCAAACTACAAGAAATCCTCTTCTTCAAGTACAACGCCGGCAAGGATCGAGACTTCGACGACATCGCCTGGAATCCGTTCCTCCTCCTCCACCCAGCGTGCACCACTGGTTGGGGCCGTATTCAAAGCATCCATCGCGATGGCTTCATCCGGATCGAGCCTCGAGAACCTGATATAGGGAACATCTTCTCTCTCCCCAGCTCTTACCATGGCGCGGGCAGTGGGCATAGGCAGCAGAGTTGGAGACGGATGCTGGTGTGCCAGGGCGAGCCGCTCGACATGCAGCTGAATGTCAACCCCTTTGCGCCGGATCGTGAGGCCTGGTGGTGCCCGCAGCTCGTGGTGGGTACGAAGGCTACGATGGGACAGGTTTGGGATAAGGTTTTGGTTGAGAAGGAGTGGAAGCTGCAGTGAGGGATCTAGTGGCGATGCATGAGATATTCATTCGGTTGAGAAGCATCTCGGGACATTTTTTCAGGGTTAGGGTACGACATGGTCGGCTTGGGGCAGAGCTTCCGGAGCGGGAGAAGTTCTGGACATGGCAGCCGGGATCTGGAAGAATGGGGTGCACAGTGGAATCGGTATGTAGTATCATCCATAATCTGGGCATAAGTAACATAACACCAGGTAATGTACACTCCTCTCAGCTTCCAACTCCACTTCAAAGCGCTGCATGGCTCCAGTCAATTCAGCATGCGTCGACCAGCTTTCTCCGGCGCCAACGATAACGGTCAAGGCCGCGCTCTATTACTCCAGTTCAATAGCGTCCTCTGGGCCTCTCGAGACTTCGTCATCTCTTCGCGGTCATCAGGATCTTGGCGGAATATGAGGGTAACCAATGCAGATTAATGAACATGTGTGGTGTACTCCATGCGGGCAATTCTCGCATCTTCCGCGACACTCGGCGACGTCTACGATGGGCTTGTTCGATAGCGGAAGTTGACGCGGGAGAATTGGAGGAGTTACGAGGCGCAAGGAGGTCATGTAGGACCCGAAACAGCGAGAAATTTGATAGTGTGATTCAGATAGTAGCCGCTACGACTGTGGAAGTCAAAAGCTGGAGGAATGAGATGCCCCACTTCGTTGTGTCCTTTAGCACTAAATGTCTCTGTCGTAGTGAGTAGAAATATGCCACCAGCACGAAAACAAGATCAACCTTCATATAGCAGCCTTGAGCGCGGAGGTAGATTCCGCGTCAAGATAACTGAGAGCAGAGTAGTGCTGGCGCATCTGCGTATGGAGAGCCAAAGCTGACCCGAGCACATGAAGCTTGGCGCTGAAGTCCAGCTAGTAGGGGTTCACAAACTGAATGCAGTGTAAAAAGCACAATATCTATCCCGTAACCAACTGTGCCTGATATCTTAGAGTCTTCTCACCACCCTAATATCATTAGTTGAATATCTCACAATCGAGCCCGACGATGACGAGAGCAAAAAGCAGGTTGCGTTGCCGCCTTAATAGTGATTTGTCGATTGGTGGAGTAGACAGGATGGAATGAGTATACATACCTTCAAATTAAGACACAGGCCTTTCTCTTGACTTCAAGCTACAGCCTCAAGCAGCAATGTACGTTTTTAAAGCAAAGAAACAGGTAAACATTGACCCTTGGCTGAACGATTCACTCTAAGTGTATCAATTTACTGTGGATAGCGGTGACTTGGGCAGCCGACCGGCGACACGAAGCTCCCAGCGACATTCTCGGCGCCGAGCTGCTGAGCCAAAGATGATTCTCGAGAATCTATCGACTTTATACCAACATATACCTTCAACAGGTAATAGATCTGGCATGTGGAAATCGCCTCTACCTCTGACTTTAGCGAAATATCCTTCGAGGTAACACAAATTGCAAAAAGCAATCAACGAAACGGCAAAACGCGATCAACCGTAGGCAAGAATGACAATAACTTGAGTCCTAAGCCACCATATCTTGCCGGTCGGAACGATATCCAGCCGCCGATATTGGCAGAAGATGACCTCCACCCAAGTCTCGTCGGCCCAAACCCATCATCAAGATATCTCATCTTCCACACTCGACATCTCTTCATATAAGCCTTCTTCTTCTCAATCTCCATAAAGTGCATGCACCAGAAGGATGCCAAACACTCCCACGTAATCCAAAACACCAAAAAGCAGAAAGAAAGTGCATAAGAACAACTACCCGTGTCCCCTCGACGCCAGAATCCTTCCCAAGGCGACATCGACCTCAGAGATATGGTTGAGTCTGCAGATCGATGTCTCTACGTAGTAGCGAATCGGAAGACCTGCCGCCGTAACGTTGAGCTAGAGGTGCTTATTGCTGAAGAAGGCAGGAGGATGTAATGATCATATACATATATACCATTCGAAATTTATATTGAGAGAAGGGGAGGGGCGCCATGCGATCATGTTATATCCATCGCGATTCTTGACATAAGCTTGACACTATCGACAACGTCAAGTGTCAAGAGTGACCGAGGATGATGTATGTATGTGTGTGTGTTCGTGTATACGACCAGAAAACCGCAAACAACGACCGACAATCAATCCCGATCCCGCCAAAACAGTTCAAACAGCCCATTCTTCACGACGACAGCAACCTTAACAGTTTCCATTATTGCATTTTAGGGTTCGCCTTGTTCCCTACGAGCAACGAGATATAATGGACTCACCCCTGACCATCGCGAGGACTCCCCCTCCCTCATCATCTCAACAGCCAACAGGCAAGAAACCCTCGAACACACACACCTGCAAGCCTCCACCGATTACCCCTCGCCGCACGACATTCCTCCCTACGACAGGAGGAGCTTTCAACGGTAAACGCCGGAGTGATTGCGCGCGCGCGCCGATTTGGAAGCTGCTTAGGCACCAAATCAGCACTCGCTGTTAAGGCAATTCGTGTTCATGGAGAGAAGAGAAAGATGTTCACAAAGTCGGGTATCATAGCATTTTAACCACAATGAGCGCTTCCCGCAATCCAGTCTATAGCCAGCCAGCCAGCCAGTAAGTCCAAGCACAAGCATGACCTCTCCGAGTGCCAAAGTCTATGCCAAGCATTCCTGATAGCTTACAACATCATACTCCTTCTCCGGCTCGACACTCTCTCACTTCTCGTTGCGCTTGGAGCTGCAGCGGGCATGGCTGGCACTTCGGCCTGCTTCAGTCCAGAAGAGTGCCTTCTGCTGCTTGTCCGAACAGAGGTGCTTGTTGAGCTGCTCGTTGTAGTAGTATCATTCGCGGGACTTGACGAGTCCTTAAAGTCGTAAAGGTCGAGCTCCTCAAGCTTCTTCGCAGTGGCTTCGACGTCAGGACTGTTCTTCGTAGGTTCTGTGCTTGTCCTCCTCGAGATCTTCGCGGGCTGCTGCATCGTGTCCACATTCGGGCCGAAAGGTTGCGATTCTCTTCGGTCCAGCAGCTCCCTTCTCTTCCGACTCGTTGCGATCACGGAAGAAAGTGCGGAAGCCGAGCTCGATGGTCTGCTCCCAGCAACGTTATCGCCTTTGGCATCAGCAGTCGGCACTGGGTGATCATTCGTGCTCTTTTCTCGAAGTGGGCTTGCTGACGCCATACTAGCACTTGTGGATGGCAGCGCCTTCCACGATACATCTTCGTCTTCCGGCTCTGTCTTAATCTTGATAGCTGAGGTACCCATTAGACCGGAGGAAGACCTGTTGGACGAGCTCATAACACGTCTTGGGTCCTGCAGTCCGCTGATTGCATCTACCATCTCCTTGCCGGGACGTCTCATCTTGGCCGCAAGACTGGGTTCCTTGTAGCTTACAGCCGGCCTTGCTCGTCTCGAAGGTCGGAGACCGCCTTCTGCTGTGTTGATAGCGGAGCTGAGGTTCTCTGGAGGAGGTGTGTCACGGGCACTCTCCTTCGTGGAAGGCTGGGAATGTGGCGAGAAGATATCGTGTGCAGCTGGTGTGTCAGGGAGAAGCTGCTCGACTGTGGATGGTTCTGCTGGAGGAAGCTCAATAGCGGCTGGGGCTTGGTCCTGTGCAGCTGGTAGAGGAATTGATGACACTCTCCTGCCTCGAGATGGAGGTCTCTCGGCGTCTGGCGGGTCCTTGCTGGCCTTCAGCTTGGGAGCGGCGACTTTCTTCAAGTCGTCCTTGAGCGGTTTGCCAGCTCTGATTTCTGCCTTTCGCGGCGACATGTTCACGCTCTTCTCGCCCAATACCCTCCTCGTCGGCTTTGCGACCTCGACAGATGATACCTCGATAGACCTCTCTTCCTTTGCTGGAGCTTCTCCCTCGTCAGACAATGGTTGGACAGCAGATGCTCGTCGGCTGAACGTAAAGTCGTCGCTGCTGGGGGGTTTGATTGGCTTTTCAGTTTCCCGATCACTCAGCTTTCGCTTTGCGCCTGTTCTAAGCATGGTGGTCGCAGCATCGACACTTTCCTTGACGGGTGACTGTGCGAGTATTGAATGCCGTCTGATCTCGATTTTTGAGTTTCCATCCCTTCGTCTCCGTCTGGTCTCCAGGTTGATCGATGGCAGTAGCTCCTCCTGTTCGTCAACAGCCCTCCTGTCCTGGACTGGTGATTGTGCAGCTTTTTCTTGCGAGCTTGCTTCCTGGCTAGTCCCGAAATCGAAATGCGCAACAGGAGGTGGACCAATGTCAGGACTTCCCGATGATGCGCTTTGATCGCTCAACCTGATGGACCGTATCTCGTCTGGGTCGAGCGTTCGTCGTGGGAAGTGCTTGTCTTCCGCGATGGTTGGCATGACAGCATCTTGCATCAGCTCCGCTAGAGGCTGTCTTTCTCGATACTGCCTCTGACTTGGACTCAATATCCTCTCTTTCTCTACCGCGGGCCTCTCCTGCTCCTCCTCTTCTACAACAAAGCCTTCAATGAGTCCTGACAGTTCCGCAAGCTTGATCTGCAGGTCGTTCTTCATCCTCCGCATCGCCTCGGTGCCCGCTTGTCTTCGCGCATTGTATACGTCGTTCTGCAAGCTGAGCACCTGTTCGCGCAGACCAAGGTTGTCATCCAGTAACTTCGACACCTCCAACTCCAGACTGCGGATGCGCAATGATTGCGACGAGTTACTCTTGGCGAGTTCGCGGTTCTGTCGGATGAATCTGCGTTTCACTTCCTCAATGTCAGCGGGTGGTTGTTCCTTGCTCGGCCTCGATTTCGTGCGCATATCTCTGCCTCTGCCAATGGCTAGGAGACATGCGGTATGACTGCGCGTCAACATGGTGAGAGCGGTGCACTTACATGCTTCAAGAGATTCTGCCCCGTTGGCGGCAGTGCCAGTCGCCGTCGTGCTTGGTGCAGGAGCGACAGGCGGCTCGTTCAGACGCGCCATGCATGTGCTAGATGTTGGATGGGATGGAATGCGATATTGAGTTATTGAGTGTGTAGCACCCGCTATGCTGTCGAGGCGGACGCGCGCTCGCTGGCCAAGATGCTCACATTAACGATGGGCCTGATAATCGTCGTAATTGGGTTGGGTGGGATATGTGCGGCAACTTTCGCCGTTTGTTTACAAGCACTCGCCCTCGGCGCAACAGCCGGCCGATCCTCTGTCAAGACGCGCCAAGCGGCCCACCTCGGACGCGACTTGCTACTGTACAGTATCACAATCAATTGTCGCTGCTCATCAGCACACAAGATGTCGTACAACAACCAGCCGAGGTCACGCCAGACCATTCTGCCCTCGCAGATGGTCAGAGATGGCGCAACATCGAGCATTTGTCCCGGCTCAGCTCTCGGCCACAGCAACAACCATCAATCTGCTCTGCAGGCCCGAGTCAACGAGAAGAGGCTGGAGCTAGAATCGCTGAAGCAGCTGCGAGACTTGTCTGCAGGACTTGCCGGGCAAATGCAGCAGTTGGAGGAGAAGTTGAGCACTTTGAGTGACGGCACTGAGGCAGTTGCGGCGGTCATGGGCAACTGGAATACGGTGCTGAGAGCAGTGTATATGGCAAGTCAGGCGATGCCGAAACCGGAAGCAGAGGACCAGGTGGATGGGGAGAAGAACGAGGAGGAGGAGGAGGCATTGCCGCAGACACTCGTTCGTATACCGATTCAGCAAGCAGAAGCTGTGCAGAGGGAGCAGGCGGAAAAGGAAGCCAGCGCTGGTTGAGCGAGGTCGTTGCCAAGCGGTCACCAAGAGAGGAATCATCTGTGCGATCCCGGCCATAGCGACGTACGCCGAGGTAGTCGGGACCAGTTCCTGGTAACAGCAAAGGCATCAAGCGCCAAGGATTGAAGTTGAGACATCGTTGCGACTTCCGCTTAGAACAGGGCAGACTCTCGCGTCTTGGAAGCGACATCAGATTCTCAGCTACAGCCGCGGAGTATGCTGACCTCCATCTTCCATCAGCAAAGGTTGTTACTCGGTGGAAATGAGTCACCGAAGCCATGGACCAGCTCTGCTGAGAGGACTAAAGAGCTCGATCGCTCTGGCGGCGGAGCGCTCACACCGACCACCAAGCGACATGATTCCATGCATCGCAAGTCTCCGCCTCCATGCATTCAAGTCGCAATTTAATCAAAACATCACGAACAAAGTCTCGCACAGAGTCTTCGAGGTAAGTAACAGCCTGCTGTGCTCATGTGCCGCAATACTGACGCGCCTTCCAGTGTACACCACGGCTCCACCATCATCTCCCTATTTGATCAGCCTTGGGAGGTTTTAGCAGCTGGACCTGCAGTCAATAGTGGCGGTGTAGCGCAGCGCGCTAGAGTAGAAACGTCACGAATATACACCGTTCTCCCAGACGTCGTTTATACGGCAGCAAGTGCTTCACGGAAAATTCTTCCTAGCTTGCGAAGCTCTCAATCTCCTACTGACGAACAGGTCTACAGCTCGACCTCACTTTCACCGAATACTCTTCCCGAGCGATGAGAGCAGGACCAGTGGCAGGTGGCTGGGAGCTCTTGGTCTGGGATGTCTTGTGAAAGGGTCTGGACTTCCGGACCGAATGTTTTGGCACTGAAGGGCTGTCGGTAACCAAGATTGATCGATCTATTCTCAACAATGATTCTGTATCTCGGCTCCTTTGGAAACTGATGGCAGTGGAGATGAGCTTTTGTCCTGGTCTAGTTTGTTTGAGACAGAGTTCATGAGTAGCGAGGAAGCTCAAAACGCTGAAGACTCCTTTGTCCATGGCAAACATTCTACGGTCTCGACAGCCTGGTGGCATGTAGTCTGTGTGAAGCAAATGTGGGGTTCCTACTTTGTCTACTCTCTCACTGCTGTCAACAGCTAAATCCTACAACTCCATTCTTCCCCTCTTCTAATCCCTCGCACGATGCACCTCCATGCTCTTCTTCCTCTCTTAGCTCTTCCTGTAAACACAGTCCAGGACAGCTCGTTTTATCAACCGAAGTGAAGAATTGGCCTGTTTGATCAGCTTCTTGATTGCTTCACGAATGTCAACAGTGCAGCACTTCTGAGACGGCGCCTGAGACTGGTGTCCTTGCACCAAGTTCTGACAGCAAAGCAGAGGAGTAATCTCGAATTTCGGTGGAGAGGGTGGTCGCCTGCCTGGAACTCGGCAGACAGCTGTGGTCGCTTTCATTTCAAAGGAATTATTTCCTCGGTTGGTGAAGTGGGTCGAGTTTCACGCCGGCAAAGAGACGAGGAGGAGGAGGAGGAGGAGGAAAAGGCCCTCGCTTACCTCGCTCCGGCCCAGCCCCCTGGTACCTCAGGTTACGAGGTCGTCAATGATCCTTATCCTTGCCCAGCGGCCGGTTTATGTTCAGAAAGTGGGCACAGATATGCGAAGAATCCATCCAATCGACGTCAAGATCTCGCACGAAGCTGAGCAGGCGCTACAGGAACTGTGGTCCATCCAGCGATACCGAGGTCGAAGTTTTCGGGATCGACAAATAGGCTTGAATCCGCGTGGTCACGCATGCTGCTGTCGTTTTGGTATCTGGCGGATCCAAGAGCACTACTTGATGCTCCGGCGGTAGCTCTGTTCGCCATACTAAGGTCGAAATATCTCGAATCCACAATGAATCGAGACTCAGTTTGTGCGACATGACTCCTGCTTGAAAGCTGAGTAGTAGGGCCTTTGCTGGACGTGTCAGGCCAAGCGACTGCGGAAGTCTTCGAAGAGGTTCGCGAAGTCGACTTAGGGGAATGAAACTTCGCTCGCGGTGGCTTGTGTCTTTGTGTTTGCATGCCCATGCTCGGTGGTGAAGATCCAAGACCTGCAACAAGTACGGGAAGAGACAGAACCATCTTTTGTAGATCTTGGGGGCATTTCCTCTGTCTCGTCGTCTCCCAGAGAAAAAGGTAGCCCTTCGACATGAAAATTCTTCATGCTTCCGGACTGGTCAGCTGGATATACTAACTTGAGATATGTGATATGTGCCTAGCGTTCTTCCGTATACACCGTTACCACACTGTCGCCATGTTGGAAAAGCAGGATTGCCACGCCGCCGCCGCGGGTAGAGACCCGAGGACTTCTGCCATGGCGATGACTATGCCTGCAGAGCACGATCGTGGGATCCTGCAGGATGTGATCAATGTGCGACGACGCGCGTCTCGGGGACGGCCTACAGACGCACCGTCACAGCCGCATGCTACATGACCTAGCCTCGCTCCTGGCTGCTGTACCTTCGCCCTGTAATCGTTCGGACAGAGTTGGAGAGAGGTATGGGCCGGTTTCGCAAGAACTGTGTGGTCGACGCACGGCTTTTCAAGCCGCGCACTGATGATTTTGAGCGACTAGAAGGTAACCAACATAACAGCGACCCGAAGTCATCTCCAATACCTGAAGTGATATCAATGTCGACAATATCGGCCAGAAGGCTCTAATAGCGAGAATTTCTCAGAAAAAGTGGAGAGGAACATCAAGGCATGCTTATGGATTGATGATGTCAAGATCGAAACTGCAGGTGCAGCTCGATGGTTTGCGCAGATCAGGAACGCGAAGGCAGCAACGGTGTCAAAAGACATACAACGTGCTGAACAGAGGCTGTGCTGCAGTATACACCCCTCAAGGCAGACTGCAGCACAGCTTGCCACCTGTAACATCCAGATGGTCATCCTTCGCCTCACATGGACCCATCGAAAGCAGCTGCTCTTTTCCCCAAACAGGTAGCTCAGAACTTGCCCTTGTTGACGAAGAAGGCCTCAAAGGCACTAAGAGCTGCCCAAAGACGATTCTCAGCCTCCTGAAATACCAGACTGGCTGGGCTGTAGAACACTTCATCAGCGACTTCCTCCGGATGCCTTGGCAAGCAATGCATGAACTTCCATCCTTCCTTTGCACCACCACGCTGAGCCATCTCCTTCGTGATCTGAAACCCTTCAAATGCCTTCATCCTCTGCTTCGCTTCTTCCTCCTGACCCATACTGACCCACGTATCTGTTACCAGGATGTCCGCATTCTTCACAGCCTCTTCAGGAACGTTCGTCTCCGTGAGCTTGATTGACGGCGAAGCGCTCGTAATAATCTGGCGCATGAAGTCTGGAATCTCATAGCCCTTCGGCGTAGCTACCGCAACTTCTACACCCAACTTCGCGGCTCCAATGGCAAGGTCGAAGAGAACGTTGTTTGCATCACCGACCCATGCGATCTTGAGGCCTTCCAAGCCGAGACTTGTGGTGCTCGACGATGTTTGCGTGCTTGGGAACGCTTCGTGCAGGGTCTGGAAGTCGGCGATTGTCTGGAGGGGGTGGTAGAGGTCTGAGAGGGCATTGATGACGGGAACTTGGGAGTGCTTCGCCAGGTTCGCAACGTCGTCGTGGGCATTGACTCTGGCGACCATGGCGGATACCATGCTGCTGATGACCACACTCGTGTCGTAGAGCGACTCGTTCACGCCGAGCTGGATGTCCTGTGAGCCCAGGAACATGGGATGTCCGCCTAGCATGTTGATGGCTCCTTCTGTTGAGACGCGGGTTCTGGTCGAGCGTTTCGTGAACATTATGGCGACTGTCTGCGCCAGCAGCTTGTTTCTGAGGTGCTCTGGGAGGCTGCCGGACTTGGTGGTGGCTTTGTAGGAGGCGGCATTGCGGACGAGGGTCGTGAGCTCTTTCGGTGAGAGGTCACTGACGGATAGCAGATGTCGTGGGGAGAAAGGTGATGTTGCCGGTGTCGATGCGGTAGAGGGAGCTACACTATAGCAGCGCTTCGCCGTTCGTATGCAATTTGCAGGTCGAAATGCTCGGATCGATGCCATGGTGAATGTTGTTATGGCCGAGAATCGCACAGACCAAAATTGTTTTCCTGGACCTGCATGACTGTTGTTCCTGTTGTGAATTAGGTGACCAATGACCATGTTAGTCAGGACTTGGCACACACACTCTATATTACACTGTTTCTGTAGCTAGATAGTCTTATACTGTGTGCAATTCATGAGGGTTACTAATCTACCCTATTGTTTTAATCTAGAAGCTTGTACTCGTTAAATACTAATCTATAACAGGTTATAAGCCCGGGTACTCCTCTACCTATTTAATTTAAAACCTAAATTATTAT